>JAIUJO010003711.1:600000-790388 GCA_023846275.1 Vanilla planifolia | reverse complement strand
AACATTTGGCTCGCAGGGTAACACAACACCCCTCAAACTACTATGTATTATTGAAAGATTGTAGAGCGTAAGAATACTATCTTCAAACTGGTGACAACAGGGACTTGACCTTCTTTGTTGGGTTCTAGGGATTAGTCTTAATCAGAGCAGCATTATTTGAGGCAGATCCATTGAATTGAATACAACCATGGATTCATTTCTTAGCCTGTGAGGTCGATCGAATCCCCCCTGAGACAATCTTATGGGTGCCTAAAGGTTTCGGTGCATTCATTGATAGAGATAGAAACTAGATCACTTCTTAGAATGATGTTTAGTTGTTCTAATTCTATTGTCAAATCAGCATATTGCCCTAAGAGTTGGCTCAAAATCGGCTCACGAGTCGATTTGATTGATTTCGAGTTGACTATTGTGTACAATGCACATATAAAATGCCTAAAAATGCTTACATAACAAGCTAAAAAGATTCAATTTCAAACTATGTCAAGTTGATTTGACCATAACTCAAAATCAACTCAATTCAAGCCAAAACCTAATCCAATCGTTGAACACTTGAGCATGTCATTTTTCGAGCCATTCTTTTACAACTAAACACTACTTCCTAAATAAATCGAAGCTAACATATTTCGCATTGGTCAAGCAACTTTACCTTGGTAACGTTTTTGTTCCAGGTTTAAGGCTGGTAACATTTCACAAGCATTAAAAAATGATTATTTTACAGAATGTTTGTTAATAACATTTTTTAATTTTATTTTTGCATTGAGGTAGGATATTTATCCACATGGCATCCTTTGCCACGTAGATAAATTTTTTGATGAATTATTATAATTTGGAAGATTTTCCTGTGTTCTAAAGATAGGAAGGGAACTACTCACCCTGCAGGGAGCCGACAGCACCCATTCCTCCCTGCACGCTTTGGAAGCTGCCAAATCTCTGGCTCGAACCAGCGGCGCGGTCGTGGCAGTTTCCGGGGCCGTCGACTACATAACGGATGGTCATATCGTCGTCGGCGCACGGAACGGTGTGGCCATGCTGCAGAAGATCACTGCAACCGGCTGCGCCGTCACCGCTCTGATCGCCGCCTTCGTCGCCGTCGAACCGTCGGGTGCTTTGGAGGCCTCAGCATGCGCCCTTTCCGTCTTCGGAGTTGCGGCCGAGCTGGCCATGGAGCTGGCCGGCGGACCCGCGTCTCTCCGGACGAACATGATAGATGCTTTGCATGGGCTCGACGAGGGGTGCTTGGCCTCCAAGGTGAGAATATTCAATGCAATGTAAAGATATGCTCTTCTTATTAATATATATTTATTTTAAAATTTTATTGTTACGATATGTAATGGTTTATATAAATCTGACATTATCGCATATAAGCGTTTTTTTATTAATCAAATGTTTTTGTTAACATCTTTATGTTGCCGGGTTTGTTTTGTAGTGCATTTATTTTAGGGGTGAATTTGTAAAATGTATTTAATTGGTAGTGGTGGTGTGAACCCCTGAATAATAAATTTGAATTTAGTTTAAATTGTTTTGTGGCAATCTAATTTAATTCATTAGGTTCTGCAACTAAAACATTAGTGATACAGAATCGACAGCTTATAGATGAATCTTGGAGGAATTTCTGCATAAAAGAAGACTACAGGATGTAGAAACATAAGCTCCAAAGTGATCTTCATATCCAACTAAAAAATCCAAAAAAATCTATAAACAAACCAATGTGTATTGTTCAAATGAATAATTGACCCAATGGTGTATCTCATACCACAAGTTTGTTTAAATCAATTGCAAGAAACTAAGAGTCCAATATACTAAACATATAACCATTACCAAGCAAGTAGAAAACCTAAAACATATGTAACTTCAGAATTAAGTAGACATTTTTATAATCTTTATCTAAGATCTGCAAGAACATATGAAATCTTTAGCGTTCTTTGGTGTTCGTGACCAAAATTGAGAAAAATCAAAACAATATCATATGACAGATTCGATGTTCAATTGACAAAAGCATACTCCACCAAATTTGCATATTATAGCATTCGATAATAATCATACAACTATGCAATTCAGCAAAATCATATTATCCAACACAGGTACTAATAAAATTCCTCATCTTAAATCCTTCTGTACTACATCCAAACTTATCAACATCATCTGAACATCAAGTACTAAAGCACATGAGAATTCTTAAGTGTAATAAACTCAATCCACAAATAAAAATCTGAAACCTTTCAATAGAGTCTACATCCTGTAATGTTCTTTTGTGATTGTGATCCAAATTGAGAAATCAAAATATATTATATAACCATAAAAGAATCTCAACACCTTAAGAAAGGAGAACAACTCACAACTCCAAAAACCTCAAGGAGACGCTCTTAAACCACTGAAGATTATAAACGACTAAAGTTACAAGAAGTTAGAACATAGTGATGATCTTCAAATCCACCTCAAAAATCAGAAAATCACGTATATTTGTTTGGTTTTTACTTAGCGATCTCAACATTTTATACTGGCTTAAATTTTACTTCCATTAATTAAAATTTGACAATCATTACCAACATATAATGATAACAATGCTTTATTTCAAAAGAAAATACTTAACCAGAAGATTTTTTAGACTACGCAATCTCAAATCCATTATTCCGAGTCACAAACTAACGCAATGGTGTACCTCCTATTTAAGGATCATAACAGCTTGCAAGCTTGTTTGTTATCCATTATTACACGAGACATAATCAACTACACGAAAAGTTTTCTAGTAATTCACTAGAAAAACTATAATGTTCTTTATTAAAATTATGTACATAAGTATATAATCTATAACATATGTAACTTCAAATTTAGTGGACATCTTTAATACCTTTATCTACGATTTGCACCAAATTTATGTTCAACAGCAAGAAACATATGCTGAGACAAGCAGGCAAATTTTGGAGATCTGCAAATATCTAATATGAGGATTGACCTAGCATAGTATTACAATAACAATGGATTCCCGCCTGAAACAATCAGTCCTCGGCTAAGGGATAATCACACGGCATCGGAAGTCATCATAGAAAGAAACAAAAGCAAAATCGGAAGAGAGAAAAGAAGGAAGCGAACTGCGGCGGCGAACCATTTTCTTCTAGGATTTTGGCTGCTTTTGTAGAGAAGGAGAAAAGCAGGTGAGGGAAATGTATAGATGGGCTCAGATTCGCCTTTGATCCATCACCAAGCACATCGATCTTACAGTTTCTCCAACGCCGACGCACGGATCCAGCGGTTGCCCGTAGAGATACAGGCCGTCCGAGCTGCTCCGACGCCAAACGAGAAAAATAGTAAGTTTCATGATCTCTGTTTCACTCGGTGAGGGTACGATCGCCCTCTATGGTGAATCTATCGTCATCGCCCTAATAACTCGTGCAAAGCGGAAGAAAGAGAGACAACCTGACTCTTAGAGAGAGAGAGTGATAGATAAATAGGGAGAGAGAGAGAGAGAAAGACATTAGGGTTAAGGATTAGGGATAAGCGACGAGGAAGATCAGGAGAAGAAGATGAACAGATGCCGAACCGATTCTTCATAAACGATGGAAATCATCGGCCAATAAGACGGAGGAAGACGAAGTAATCCACAACGATGTTCATTTGCGAAATGTGTATTTATAGCACATCTCTGAAGGCAGGACGATTCGATGGATCGTCGGATCAGCATCTGACGGTTAAAGATAAAAGAAAATTTACATTTATAAATAATTTTTTTATTAGTATTTGTTTATCATTGCTAGAGTCAGCCGTAAATATATAAATAATTTTTTAAATATTAGACTAATTTAGTTATATAGTAATTATAAAAATGAATTAGAAACTTTACCTCCAACGGCCTCTTATGTCAACAATTTATTTGAAGTATTCCAAGTAATTTGCATGTGCTTATCATAAAACATTCAAGATTTTATTCATTTATATAATGTAAGAAGTGTATTGCTTGAGTACAATTAGAAAGTATTTAATAGAATATTTTCTTCCAAATCAATATTTTTTTTATTTAGATTATCATTTTATTATTAAATTAGTCTGAGTTTATTCTTATATATATTAAATTATGATCAATGTTATATAATTAGAACTTATTGATTTTCTTAGGAAAAAATACTTATAAATCTATTACATAGGTATGTTATTTGTTGAAACACAAGAGCAATGATTGGATTGAGATTAGGTCAAGTATGATTTTGGATATTTGAACATGTATGTCATGATGGATTATTTGAGTGATTAACAATAAAGATGATATGTAAATAGATTGTATTATTCATAAAAAATATATTATGAATCACCTAATATAATTATTAAACAATTAGGGATAATTAACATAAAATACATAATGTGCCCAATCAATTGCATATGATGTTCCCTATCGAGAAAGTCGTGGTTTTGTGTAATTTTTGATAAATCTCTTATTGTAAAATGTTGAGAAATTATATAATCATAACTGTTTATGAATTCATGAATGCTTTGGTGCTACTTAGCACTGGAAGAGTCGAGAATCCTTTGGTAGAATCTCTTTTATGTTTCTTTTGGAATTCTATGTGATAATGGAAAGCAATGTCAAAATTCCTTTGTAGTTGTAAGTATTTACGTGATGCAATACTTGGAGTTAACATTGTAGATGCTCAATTAAGATCAAAATTCATACTTTGGAGTTGCCATGCAATAATGATTAGTTTGATCAAATAAATGCAAAATGATATAAAAATTTCAACATTTGAAGTTCAATTAATCTCCCTTAAACTTAGTATCTAAGAACTTTTTTTTATTCACATTAATATACTAGAGAATCTGAGTGACTTAAAACATATTTTTTTGAAACAAAATATGAATGATAACTAATTCAATATGTTCTACCAAACAAAGAAAACTTTTGTCATAAAACTTTGCATGGTCAAAGATCTAAAAGTACTCGATAATTTCCTAAAAGATTGTTAAATTAATTGTAAGTAGTTTTATCTTATGTTATTATTTGATTTGGTTATTTCATAAAACTTGCTCAAAATTTTTTATGAAAATTTACAATGTTTTGATTTACAACATCCTAATTATTTGTAATGTTACCATATTGTGTTTAAAGCCATTTTTATAGCATTTTTAATATTACAAAAATCTTATTATATCTAATTCTGAAAAATTTTATTTGTTTGTGTATCTTTGTATAAATTTCTTTGCACAATCTATTTTCTATTCATTTGTTTATACATCATTTGGGAAAAAAATCGTGAATTCTAGCTCCATTCATTTCAGTTGATAATAAATCTACATAATGATATTATCTTCTATTTCAACATGTTCTTAAATAGTTTTGCTAATCCAATTCACATAATTTGCAATGTTTCTTTTAACACAACTCTTGTTTTTTTTTTAATGTCTAAGCTTTTACTAAAAGCTCACAAGACAACCATGCTACTAAACTCTGAAAAAAAAAACTTTCAAATCTTTCAAATACTCATCAACGTTTCTCTCATGATGCTATTTGTTTGAGAGAGATTTAGTGTCTTTGTCTGCCATCAAATCAAGCATTTTTGTGCGGTCAAATTTATATTATTATAAATCAACACATATAAGACATGTGCACAACAAAAGTTCTATTGTATAGATAATAGCACATGAGCAATTTATAACCTTATTTTACAACTTGAGTAAAGCTCTATATTTTGATGAGTCATGTGTTTAATATATTTAAATATTTTTATTTTTTGTATATTAGTTTATCTCCATTGAAATGCACCATCATTAAAGAAGATTGAAGTCTTCTTTAGTGATGAACTTCTTGTTAACTGAATGAACCAATAACACATCTCCTAAAGATTGATAAATGCTGAAAGCCAAATGTTAAAGGAGGACCTAGGGGATGATGAAAGCTCTTATTCTTTGCAAAAGCAACTCCATCGCTCGTCTCCCGCTTTCCCAGGTATCACAAACACATTTCTTCATACGGATGCCCTTGCAAGTGTGATGAGGTAGGAATTGTCTCAGGAATTCTTGAAGAACATCTCTATCGTAGGGATCTTATCTACTCAGTATCTTACATAACAATTCAACATAAAAAGTTAAAAAATAGAGAATCAATTTTTTGTTTATTCAAAAGTTAGAGAACCTATTAATGGTATGAACTTGTATTGGAGATCTTTATACAATTATTCATTAATCTAATCTATATGAATAATTGTATATAAGGAATAATTGACTTGGTAAATTATTATATGTCTATAATGAAGAGATAAATTAAATTATAAATATATATTCATAATTGAGAATGAATGGTTTATAAATGAAAATCCCTATGTTACATGTCTATAATGAAGAGATAAATTAAATTATAAATATATATTCATAATTGAGAATGAATGGTTTATAAATGAAAATCCCTGTGTGATATATTAAAGTGAAGGAAAAAAATGAACGAAAGAATTTTAGTTTGAGCCTAATTTCTTATGAATAATAAATAACATTAAAAATATGTTTTTTATGTGAACTTATCCTATAACGTCATTTGTTGTATGATATGATGATTACTATTTATTGTGTGATATGACAATTATTGCTTGTTGTGTGATCTGATAGTATTGATACCATTAGCATCAAATCTTGATGATTGAGCTATCTTTTTATGTGATTAGAAGTTGTCATTTACTTTGTAATCTAGTTGCCACCATTTACTGTGTGATCTGATGATTTAGATCTATAATAATGATGTGTGTGTGTGAGTGAGTGTGTGTGTGTGTGTATATATATATGTTATTTGATGTGTGATTTTGCCACTAACAGTGGATATTATGAGATGTTAAGAGATATTATATTGGGATATGAGGATTAGAGTCATTAAGGGGAAACCAATAACTTTATCAATTTTAAAAAAAGCTGAATGAAAAATGAGAAAAACTAAAATTAAATCAAATTTGATAAGCAAATTTACATATAAATATTTATGCAAATTATTTTTAAGAAAATAAAAATAGATATGGAAATCATTTTCTAAAGATTAAGTATTATAGTATATTTTATATTACACTTTGAAAACTTTTTTCATATGTTTACAAAGTTGTTAGAACATAAGTCTTAATTCTCTTAATACATTTATATTATCACAGTGCTTGAGATCAAGTGTATGTTGTTTTATATTTATTTTTATATCAATTTATTTGTTATGTTGTTATCTTAATTCTTTTATTTACATTGTAGGATATGTCATAGGTATGCACTGAGTGGAGATATTTAGAGATAGAAAAGTTAGTTTTGAGAATTAAAAGTAAATTATTGTATAAATAATGATATATTATAGATTTTGTTGTAAAATCATATATATAGGCTTGTGAGGAATCTATAATGTGATTTTTTTGTAATAAAATGATTTTATTGTGACAATAAAAGGTGTTTGTCATGGTATTGATTTTCTCGTGATGATATGATTCTATGATGATATTGTATTTCAATAATAGTATATCTAGTTGATATAAATTATTGTTGAAATATAATTGATAAAACAACTATATGTATATGAAAAATTTTATAATTTTTAAAAGAGATTATGTCTATTTATTTTTTAAAATTTGAATCTCACTTATAAAAAAAATTAAAAAAAATTTTGAATTATCAAAGATTTATGAGATAATTAATTATCATTGATTGCTTTAGTAAGTCTTTTATGTTTTCGTAAAATGTACTCTATTTATTTCTAAAATATTCATAATTAAAGATAAATTATAAGTTAATGGATAAAGGAGGTGTGACAAAATATCATCCAACCTTCTCTATACTATCTACAAAATAAGTAGTGGCATCTCAGAATATAAGCTAAAAAGACAATAAGAATTAAGACTCATTTGAAGAGGTTGACTCAAATGAAACATCGAGAACATGTACATATGGTTTTCCATTGTTTGATCCATCTACCCATAAAGAATAACCATTGTTTAGCTCCAAATAGAATACATTAGAACATCTAGAAAGTGAGATTATGAGAGAGGCTTCAAAAGTTTTTGCATCACCTAGGATTTTAACATCACCAAAAGCACATTGTGAGCTAGAAGAGCAATAAATTTAGTATTCTACTTTTTCTATGTCTAACAAGCAAAGCAAAAGGAGTGGTAAGAAATATAAGGGTAAAAACTAGCAATCAACAACAGGCATATGATATGACTACTAATGGACATATTTTATGATTCTTTCTCTATACATTATTAAAATGCATTCAATAGCCTTAAGGCATGAGATAGAATTGGCATCAAATGAATATGTTATATTTTCAAAAAATGAATGACATATTGTGTAAACAATGAAGATTCTAGAAATAACCCATGATATTTAAATGATAGATTCTAGTTATTATGGGGTTTTATATAAAGACATATAATACAAAATAACTAAAATATGTAATACAAAGGTCGTTTAATTTTTTTGAAATAATTGAACCACATGATCTTCATTAGGCATATTGTTATCTAACAAACAATTTTCTTCTCTATCATAGGATAATGACATGCAAAAATATTTAGAAAGTACAAATAAATGATAAATTCTTTGAGATCTATGCTTTTATTATTGATTCTTTAATCAAGAGTGCAATCTTTGAAAAACACATTTGACCATAAAGGTTTGCATTTATAGGAAACCTTGATCCCATTCAAAGACCATAGTCTATTATGATAACAAAACATATATATTTTCAGGAATCAATGCAAGGTGCACTTTGAGGATCTTTCTAAGGAAACATTCATCCGTGATCAACCTAAAAAGATTACATCAAAGAAAAATAGAAAATGAAGCTAATAACACACAAAAAGTTTATAGTAGCAATAATAAAAATATACTTCTAAATAAAATACTAATAGCTAATGAAATAAACTTGTGCTAACATATACAAGAGAAAAAAGATAGAGAATATCTGATGCTAATAGGAGTTATATGTTAGATGTCAAGTTTGCAGGTTTTGAGTAACTTTTCAAATAAGAAATACTTGTCTAATAAGAACAAATAAAACATATAATACGATCTTATATACAAAAAATTCTAATTAATAAGATAATAACTACTCTTTTTCTTGTATGTTATCACATGACAAATGTTTAGTCCGAACAACTATTTCTCTATTTTTATAAGAACTTTATAACATGAAAAATAAGATAAAATCATGTCTTCATGATATGTCAAAATTTCTATACTATGATCTTTGATCACATATTTTTAACACCTAGATCTAAATGTTTTATTTAACTAAGGATTTTCATATAAACATGATTTATACAAAAAGAATTATTCAGTGACAACTATTTCTCTATTTTTATAAGAATCATATTCAATCCGGCCCTGGTCGACAGCCACATTACTCCATCCGGCCGACCACGGCCGGCGGTCCGGGAGCAGCGAGTCATGGGCCGGTCCGCGCGCGCTTGCCTTGAGAGATCACGCGGGTGGGCAAGATTTCTGAGACATGGTGGCCACCCCACGTGGAGTCGGCGGCGAGAAGCATGCATGCATGCATGCACGCGGCGCGGTGGGCTGGGTTGAGTTGTAGGCTAGTTTCATTTGGCCATCCTTTTTGAATCCTATGGTTCAAAATTATATATATATATTTTAAATTATTATAAAAATATATCTAATAAATTTTATAATTTTATACTTTCTATAAAACCACTCAATTAATCATGCATGATCATATGTTCAAATCTCTAGCAAATATTGCTCTTTTGATTGTTTTCTTGTAGATGCTTACAATTGCTTTCAAGTAATATTCTTTTAATTTACTTATTTTTGTTTGTGTTTTATAGATTTCTTGGTTTTAGAATGCTTTGGAATGATGAAGAGTAAGTTTGCTTTTATACAATTATTCTTTTTTTAAGATTACATTTGAATCGAAGTTTATAATTTTTATAATTTTGCTATTTCAATAAAATCATTATTTAATAATTATGTATATCAATAACAACATAAACTATATGATGAATAAGAAGTAGATCATTGTGATTATCACAATAGTAAGGAGCAAAGTTAATATTTGAGATGAAGCACCCAATTAAATAGTCATACATGATGATCGATTCAAGTTTTTTAGTAAATATTATTCTTTTAATTGTTTTCTCATATGTGCCTTCAATTGCATTCAAGTAATGTCTTTTGATTTCGCTTGTTTTTTTTTGTACTTTATAAATTATTTAGTTGTAAAATGCTCTTACACGATAGAAGAGCCATTTTTTAATGCAATTATTCTTCTTTTAGGATTAAATTTGAATTAAAGTTTGTATTTTTTATAATTTTTCTATTTTAATAATATCATTATTTAAGAAAGTCTCTCTCAAACATCTGGGATATGATTCTATCTATCAATAACAACACACATTGCATGTTGAATATAAACAAGTAGATCGTTATCACGACAATAATGAGCCAAGTTAATATTTGAGATGAGCAACCCAATTAAGTAATTATGAACGATGACTGATTCAAGATCTCATACAAATATTGCTCAGCTGATTGTTTTCTCATATGTGATTTTAGTTGCATTCAAGTAATGTCCTTTGATTCCACTCATTTTTGCTCATGCTTCATTGATTACTTGGTTATAAAATGCTCTGACAAGACCAAAGAGTAACATTTGAATCGAAGTTTAACATCACTAATCGAAGTTTAACAATCGCTATTGTGTATGAATATTCACACACACGAATACCTAAGATTTAGGTTAGTTCAATAGATCAACATCAATCATAACTCGATGTTTGTGGAATGGGTTTGAGATCAAATGTCATGTCAATTAGTGAACATCTATGAGTTTCATCAACCAGCATTTGTCCATAAAAATACAACGAGTGACATCAATCTGACCCATTTGTTGATCTGATTCGATTAGATTTGGGTTGGTTTGATTGGGCCGATCAACATGGGGCATCAACTTATGGGGGTTCATCTTCCTTCTCCCATGCACTGTAGAAGATGCAAATGGATGACCCACACCACAGAGGAGTATTGCTCCATGGCTCTTAGGTCTTAATTCATGTCTACATAACGAGGAAAGGAACCCAGCTGCCATTTAATACTCTTGGCAGCTTCATCACAGGGAAGAACATGGCATGGTGTCGGCCTTGTTCTTTAAAGAATTAAATTATTATTCTTTTATTATATCTTTTTCTCAAAAATTAAATATCAGTTTTATCTTTATTGTTTATTAATTTTATTTTTGATATCACCTTTTAGTTATAATTCATCAAAGTTTGTGACATGTTAACAGTATTAATTTCATTACATTTCAATCTTACTATGTTTTGATTTCATTAGAGCAAAAAAAAAATCATTTTTAACTTCAATATTTCTTTTAATATCAGCAATTTATTATTCATACTTTGTTTATTTGATAAACTATTATAAATAAAAGAAAAACTTATCTTTAATTTTATTCTTTTTTACTTATATTTCTCAATAAAATGTTTCTTTTTTATTCTTCTTCATGGTTTTATATATAAAGAGAATCTTCAAGTAAAGTTTTGTATTTTTTTTCCCTTTTTAATATATTTTTTTTATTTTATATTATTAGATATTTTTCATCATCAAAGTGAATCCCTTATTCATTTTCATGTATTGATCACAAAACTTCCATTGTCCCTAGCTGTAGTGTAGCTCATGAAAAGAACTGAGCTAAGCAGAAAAGACCCATGAAGTGATCTCTACTTGTATAAATTTGATTGATAGATAGTTGACAAATGATATGACTTGGAATCACAAGTCTTTACTATAGAAATGATACTCTTGCTTTGGATTCTTACCTGTCCAAGTAAATTTAAAATATATATTTTTTTTTTATAAAATAAATTAAAATATAATAAAAGATTAAATTCTAAGAACAAGTTAATATTCTTTACACCTTCATTGACTTTTGGTGAGATGATTAAGAACATATCTTAGTTAATATGTCTTTCTTTCAAGAATTGAAGTTAGATGATACTATAATTTATTGAGTAAAATTATTCTTGAATTAACGTGTTCAAGTATAAGAGCCTATGTTTTCTTCATAAGAAAAATTATCAAGACATAGTGAGGGTAGAGTGTTGGGTAAAATAAGATTTTACTTGTTTTTAAAACTAATAAATTATCATTTAATATATAAATAATTATAATTTAATTTAATAAATTATATAAAAAAGAAAATTTGTTTTTTAATATTTATTTTATTTTAAAAATTACATTTCAATCTTTATTTAATAAAAATAAAAAGATTTGAACCATCAAATTTACTGTGTACTCATTTCATTATGTTTCAGTAATAATATCAAAACAAATAAATTTTGAACCAAATTAAAAATTGTCTGATAGCAAATTGAATCTTAGTAGTTTTCATTAATACTATTGTTTTGCTAAGAAAGCTACATACACCTAATAGAATATGATCATTAACGAGGTAGTTAACATGACATTTACATTGATTAGTGCAAATATAAACAATTTTTTGTTTTTTTAATGTATCTTTGTAAATTCAACTCTAATACCTCATTAATTAATTAGAAGTTTAAATTTAAAAGAATAATCACATCAATACAATGACATAAAAGAATGATAGATGTATAGTCGTAGAGCAATAAAGGAAGCATACGAGAATCCCTATTAAGCATCGCAACATAGAAAATATAAGTGACAATTCAAATACATATAAATATATTTGTTTGTTTAAGTTAACGAGCATTTAACTTTGTATAATATAATGTTTTCAATGTTTTAATATTTTTTTGAGAAATTATAATATGATATGCAACTATTTCTAATATTTATGAGCTTTTTTCTTATAATAAATTACATGATTTTTGAAGAAATAATAGTTATTTAATACCAATTACCTATTAAAAAAATATAAAATGTGCAATAATGTTTTATATTTTTTTTTCATTGTTATTCCAAACTTTAATAAACTGATAAGAAAAAAACATCTATTTATAATACTTATTGATCAAGACCAAGCTATCGCAATTTTTATTTCTTGAAATAAATTATAACATATATATATATATATTATAAAACAAAAATATTTGATTGAATTTAGCAATACATGAGTGAATCAAATAATAACATAACATAACATAATATTAAAAAATTACCAAAATACTACTTAAATTTTGATTATATTATAATAACTTATAAATAACATGAAACTTTTACTAATAGAACAAAAGATATTATCTTATATTTATTTAAAGATTCAAAAATCATTTTTTAAATTATTTTTCCTAAACTTATAGGTTTAACACAGAGAGAACTTTATCATTTAAATATATTTCTTCCAAAAACATGTCAGATTGAAGACAACTTTCTACTGCAATGGTAAATGGTAAAGCTGAGTGATGAGACATTGAAGCCTTTAGGCCATATAGCTGAGAAAATAATTGATCAATAATGAGGTGTGACAGAATTAAATTTTACAGCAGCAGAATGATAGGCATCTTTCAGAGAACTATCAAGCAGTTTCCCCACCAAGTTCACATGACAAGAACATGGCATGTATCTTAAGGAAAGTTCTCAATAGATTACAGCTCTCCTTCATTGATGCAAACCAAGGAAGGAGATGAGTCTCTTTATAGAGATAGTACAGGAAAATCACTGCAGCTGGTACAGCAAAGCTGCACAATAACTTAACAAAAATGTTAATACAGAAATGGAAGAACACTGAAGAAGATAATTGCGAAGAAGAGCGAGAAAGAGGTTGTATTCTTGCTTATGGAAAGCAGTCGACATCAGTTTGGAATGGAGGTTTAAAAGCACTTATTGGATGTTTTGGCTGGGTGAAATAGGAGTTTTCAAGTGACATCCAGATTTCTTTTCTATACAAGGTTGAACCAAACAGGCCCCACAAGTCATTGACGCCATTGGAGGGAGCTGCACATTCGATGGCCAGCCATGAAGCTTTTGGCCTGCTTGCTCTTCTCTGTCCAGATTCTGGCTATGTCCTCTGCTGTCCTTTCTGCATCAAAAGCAGAACCGGATAGGCCTCTCCCTGTGAACCCAACAGCATAAAGCCCATTCTTTCCCTTCCATCCACCAGGGAATGGAGCTTTGGGCAGCCCATCACTGGAGAAGAAGTCACTTTCCTGGAAAGAAGGACAACGGACCAAAAGTTCGTCACCATTTGAGTGCGGGGGGGGGGGGGGGAGACGTAATGCCATGAATTTGATTGAAAGTTTCTATTTTTTTAAAAGAAACCTGGAGCCATGAGGGAACATTGCTGCGGTAGCCGGTGGCCAAGACGACCACATCAACGTCAAGGATTTGGCCGTCGACGAACTCGGCTTTCCCATGAGTGAATTTCTTGATTCCTGGAACGACCTTGATGTCACCAGTCTTTATCTTCTCCAAAGTGCCGGTATCCAAAACAGGGGTCTTCCCCTGACTTATCTTCAGCTCGAATGGCCCCATCTTTGGCCTCTTCAATCCGTGCTTCTCCAGATTTCCCAACACCACCCATGTGAGGCAAAGAAAGATCATGTCCACCAGCCAAACCGGCAGCAACTTCGTCATGGCTACAGCCATCTCAAAGGTTGACTTCCCAAATACCTCTCTGGGTAACACATGAACCTGCTAAGAAGAAGACGCCTCATAAACAAATGATTTCTGAAGAGAATTTGATCTTTTTTATTTGAAAGAAACAACGGCTATGGTGAAACAGAGGAATTACAGAGTCTCGAACGACCATGGTGGGAAAGCAGCCGTGGAGGGAAAGGTCGAGGCAAATCTCCATCCCCGAGTTGCCGCATCCAACCACAAGCACCTTCTTCCCCCGGTACGCCTCGCCGGACTTGTACTCGGAAGCATGGAGCAACACTCCGGGGAAGCGTTCCAAGCCATCGATCTCCGGCGCCACGCACTCCGCATTCTCTCCGGTGGCGACGACCAGCCACTGGGAAATGTACTCCACCTCCGCCGTGGTCTTCACCCTCCATATCCCGCAGGTCTCGTCGTACCTGGCCGAGAGGACGCCCTCGTTGAAGCGCGGGCGGATGCCGAAGGCCCGCGCGTACGACTCCAAGTAGTCGACGAACTGCCGCTTGGTTGGGTACTGAGGGAAGTCCTCCGGGAACGGGAGGTTTGGCAGTTGGCAGAATTGTTTGGGGAGGTGGAGGCGGAGGCGGTCGTAGGTGCGGTTCTGCCACAAGGATGCGATGCAGTCGGCGCGGTCGAGGACGACGAAAGGGACTCCACGGCTCCTGAGGCAGGCCGCGACTGCAAGGCCGGACGGGCCGGCGCCCACTACCAGGGGGCCATTAACCCACATGCTCCTCTGCTTGAAGAGGGAGGTACAATACATGTTTGATTCAAGCACTTGGGTGGAGAGAACGAAGGCGTTGGGGTGGCCTGTCGGAAGGTAGAGGAGAATGGGGCGATATAAATAGAACGTTTGCCCCATGAAGGAAAGCTTTCATCACCGCGGTCACCGTTTGTTTACAAATTGCGTTGACCAACATCAAAAGCTGATGTATGGTCAACAAACTCCTTGCATGAGGGTGGCATGTTTCATGAGCTATCATTCAAGATTTTGCCCCCCATTTGGGAGAGGGAATCACATCAACAAATTTGGGTTAACCCAACTTATCAAGTTCTTTTAGTTATCTCTATTTAGACCAGATAAATTAGGTTAAGTTTGTTGTATTATTTTTGAGTGTTTTATTGATCGAAAACAACCACTACGACTAAATGGTGTGTCATTCACCTTTGATTAGTTGTTATCATGATAGTTACCACTTGGTAGCCCCGCTATTTGTTGAATAGCTAACTTGAGTTAATAACATAATAAAACTTTTCCTTTAGCTAATGCAATTTCATTTTAGATGATGATAGAGAAGACATGAAATTCTCTATATTTTTTTCTTAAAAAATAATGTGTAAGATAGAGAGATACCAAGCAAGCAAACATTTAAGAGTTGGTTGATTCCACATGAAAGATAGTTAGAGAACAAAGTAACAATATCATGAGTTGCTTCAAAATCCTTAAGTACTTCTATAAGGAATGTTGTAAGAGAAGGAATTAAACAAGAACTTTGCTATAATATAAATAACAATTATCTTCAATTAAATGTTTTATCGGTTGTAATTGATGTTAATATCATACATGTGATAACTTTTATTCAATATGTTTGATTTTTTTAGTTAATAAATGTTTACATGATTGAGATTTTGCCCCAAACTTTAATATGGATTTGTTATAATTGATGCTATTATACATGTAACTATGATTTGAGTATTTTATGTTTCTTCTATATATTATTATGTAATTTATGCTCTCATGATGATAAAGAAAACATGACATTCTATTTTTCACTTAAGAAACAAAAGGTGAGATGTAGAGATACTATACAAACAAACGTTTAATAATAGAGTGATCAACATGGTTGACAGATAATATGACGAGTTGGAATTCCAAGCATGCACATGTTGATATCTTGTTTTCTCATTTAAAGCCTTCTTGAACAGATTGAAAATCATGGCTTTATAATCCTCAAGTTTTTCTCTAAAGAATATTCAAGAGAAGGAATTGAACGAGAACTTTGTTGTAATATTTGAGTTAATAGATGTTCACATGATTGAATATTTACCCCAAACTTTAATATAAATTTGTTATAGTTGATGCCATTACACATGCAACTATAGTTATAAGAAGAAACAATTGATTGATGCAAAAAACTTTAGGTCGAATAGTTTATGTTTCTCTTATATATTATTATATAACTATGCTCTCGTGTTGAATACATACAAAATATTTGTGCTTTTAACACGTAGCATGATGGTTGTTTATGCACCATACTGATAAAGATTGTGTGGTGCCCACGGTTTTATTTTCAATCCATTGTCTTGTAGACCATTGTATTTTATTTGAGCTTAAACAAAGTCTTCTTGATGGGTACCTTTCAAGGCTTGGGTTGGCATAAATTTTTAGTGGGCAAAGTGACCTGTGATTTGGAGCATCCATTGGCAAAGACCCAACTCATAATTTTGCTTGTGATGCATGATAGTAAGCAAAAATCATAAGCCAAGATAATGGTTTAAGAGATATGCATCCTTTTGGGTTTTAGGTTTGTATGGTAACGATGTTGTAAATGCATTATAATTGTAAAGTGTCATCAAAATTGTGGTTCGAATGTGAATCAATTGGGTTAATTACCTATTAAAAATGATGTGTGAGTAGGAAATCATTTTTTTAGATGTTTTTAGAGGAAAGTAAAACAAAAATTAAACAACAAATATTACTACGACCAAATGATAGCATCAAATGAAATAATTAAGCTAATTGAATAAACTCTTTTAATTAAACAAACATATAAAAAAAATTAAGAAAAAGAAATCAATTTTATTGCAAAATGTTGGATCCTATTAATAAATTCTCTAAAATATATAATATGAAATGTGAGATTAAAGTGGATAAGAAATGATCATTAATTTTAGAGATAAAATCAATAGTACAATGAACAACTTCTAACATGCTTTTAAGTGTGAAAGATACTAGAATAAATAGTATCGTATCAAAAAGGGTATAGAGATGTCTTTTGAAAAATAAAGTTATGCGGTGGTGGACCAAAGTAGATAATGCCTAAGTATTAAGATTAAATCATGTCATAATGGTATAAGAGCCATACATCCATAATGTAACATTATTTTAAGGTAAATTAAGAAAAGTTAGTGAGTTTGTGATGCTTAGAAGCTTAGAGGGTAATCACTTCCCTATAATTTATCATGTCATTATATGAAGTTTTTCTCAAACACCTTTGCAAGCTTGTGCAAATATGCTTTTGAAAACTCGCTTTCTCACATTGTTGATAGTGTTTTTCATTGATGACCAACATCTTTTATTTATCATTCAATGTGATGAAAATCATTTTATTGGTTATATTGATGACATTGAGAGCTAATTCGACGATTTTGTATCTCATGGAGAAAGTTTTATATTGAAACTCTCTTAACCTAGAGTGTATGTCTTTCTTCCACTTTAGATAATGGTTTGAAAGATGTGTATTTAATTGAAGTTTTCATAGTAAAGTATTTATATGTCAAATTGTGTGCCCAAGTTTAAGTTTTTAATACAACATTACATGTAGAGGTCCATTATATATTACATATAACGCTCTTTTTAGCAGATATCTTTTTGTTTGACAAATTAATTTTGAAAAGTATCATAAAGATGAATTATATGTATTAATTTAAAGATTTTATAACATCTTTAGAGAGGGTAAATACAAAGATAATGAAAACATGTATTTTTATACAAAATAAAATTTTTACCATTAAATCCCACAAAATAAAAAAAAAATGAAAGAAATATTTTATGTAAGATTAAATGAAATGAAAATGTTAATATTATTTTTCATAAATATTGCTATTTAAATAATATAACATCTTAATATAGATATTATTAAAAAAATATTGAACAAAATATTCCATTGATGTCAACCTTTGAATAGGATTTATATTGTTAAAACTATTATTAAGATACATTTTAATGACCTACCAAATCATATTGTGCAATCTTCTTTTGAACATATAAGAAATATGAAGATGTTTTTTTTTTTTGACATCTTTATCTTATTCATACATTGCCTTTAACATCAAATAGTTGACATCATAAAAATCAAATTAGAATTATTTTGATCACAACATAACTTATTTAGGAATCATCTTGATTTTTTGAGTAACTTTTTGTTAGTTCTTCTTGTAACCTCAGTTATCTAAGAAACTATTTGATGGATCTCTAATTTGTCTCTAAATTATATTTTGAACAACCTCTCATTCAAGTTGAGTAATAACTCTCCATACTACTTTTTGAGAGTTTTCTTGTTGTCTCTTTTCCAATTATTCACCCTAAAAACAACTAGAAATCTATAGAAATTTTGAATATTGTAGTAGTTATAAAATCTAAAATTATCTAATAAACTTCTTTTCTTCTAAAAACTAATCTTGGGTTAGCTTGAGATCCTCTTTTGGAGACATTTGTCCTCTAACACCAGACGTGCTCTCGTAGAGAGAAGCTTCTACTCCTTATAATTGATTTTCCATTTCTATAAGTAAAATATCTCTCTTCTTTTCAATATATATTTCCCTTTGCTACACAAACATACTCGATCTTATTTCATAAAATGCCTCTCAAAATTCTTAGCACCATATGTCGTAAAATAACAAGCAAAAAGTGAGCAATTAAGAATGTTGCATAATTTAATTCAATGATAGCTTTGTGAATTCTTATCTCTCCTACTATCATTATATTCATCTTTACAAATATTTTTCAATGTCACTTAACTTTTTATATTCATAATCTTATTTATTCTTACTTTAATATTTTTTTCAATATAATAATATAAAATATTATTACTATATAATATTAAAATCATTTAACATCACCAAAAAAAAAATTTGTTTTTCTTATTTTTTTAATATATATATTTGTTATGGTCCAAAAATAGATTCCATGAGGAAAACCCCCCGGGGAACAAGGATCCAATATAGAGGACACTTTCCCAAAAGCCAAAGCACGGTTTAGTCGTGCCCACCGGTTCAACGCTGCTGCTTTGGGACATGGCGCGTCGGAGGGAGGCTGCCTGTTGCGCACAATGCCGCTTACCTTGCCGTTCTCGGCGCAGCAAATCTCCCACGTATCTCTCCATCGTCCACTCTGCGCCTTCCCCGTTCGGCTAAGTCGCAAAAATGTTGCGTTCGTCTTCATCCGACAGAGCGGGCGAGAACGACGGGCGAGTCCATTTGTCGGCGAGACATGGATGACCTCGCGCGTTCGTCGGCCTCCACCTGTTGGTCCCAAATGGTGCTCTGTGCCATTGACGAGGCAAAGCATAGCATCGTTGTCACATGAACGAAACGTGTCAAAATCTTATTGGACGTTGTTTTATCACGTGGTGTTGCTTCTCTCAGTGTTGCTGCAGTTCTCAATAATGGAGACACATACTTTAATCCAATTAGTTTAATATGATGAAAATAGAATATATAAAAATAATATAATGAAATAAAAAAATAAAAATAACAAATTTATATGATTTGACTTATATTAAGTTTATATATGTAAAAGATAATTTTTTTTATAATTAAAATTACAAAATATAAATGTGAACTCACACAAAAAGGGATCAAACTGACCTAAATATATTAATTATTTCAAGTACGAAACAATGTTAATTATCATATGAAGAATGTAAGATTTCTTTATCTTCAAGAGAACATTTTATTCTTCCTCGTGCTTCTATTTATTTTTATTAATTTTATAATATTTATAGATTACAAATAACATATGGTTAATATCAATATATTGTGTTTATATTTAACCCAAGAAAAATGTTTTCGATCGTGACTACATAATTTCATATTCAAACATGTGTTGAATGTCATAGTTTAGAGTCAACAAAGTTAGATTTTATGTGATAGTAATATGTGGACACAATTTTGGGTTGAAACTTTAATATTTCATTTCTCAATTAAACTCTCAACATCTTTTGGCTTCATTTATGAGACACAATAAAAATATGAAGTTTTTGAGAATTGCTTGTCAAGAAAAATTGATAGTCACTTGTCTTAATTCAATTCCCCAGCTTCTTGAAGTCCTTTGATACACTACTTTTCAAAATTGATTATTCTCGACAATAAGCCCAAACCAGACTTCTCTTATGGATCATCATTGTAAAAAAAATTAACATTCCAACAAATGATGAACCAGTTAGTCATTTACATAGAAGTCATAATCCTTGTTTCTTCTTTGTAGATCACTTAATTGTGGCTTTGATTGTGACCAACACTAGTTTAAGATCATTTGCTTCATTAATTGTTAAGGAATCAAAACATAAGATAGTTTTATCTTTTTTGAAAAGCTTGGTTTGGAATCTATTTCTTTAAAATGATTATGAACTATACCTTGCATGTTTGAATTCATGTCCTTAATAAAAGAGAATTTGGAAAGGAAAGATCTCTCATGAAGTACATAAGTGTCTAAATCCTCAATTTCCAGAGGCAATTTGTAACTTACCTTGTTTGAGCTTAAGAAGGTGGTTTGTCGATAAAATAGTTCACTTACTAATTTTCCCATTAGGATGCAACCTCAAAAGCATAATATTTGGAAATTTTGATTACCATGAGATTTGGCCTAGCAATTGCATGTTAATGGTTTGCTATGCAAAGGACTCTTTCAATCAATAAGGAAGGCTTTGGAGATGCCCATCGCATAATTAAGATGGTGTACAGAAGAAATGATGCTCAAGAGTAGGGGTAAGTGGTTGGGTGTGTGCATGAGGAGATTTGGAATAAGGCTTAAGAAGTGGATTAATTTGTAAGATGGAGTCTAAGAAGTAGTTGGGAAAGATTTGAGTATGAGTATAGGTTAAAGATTGGATTGAGTTATGGTTTGCAAAGAGAAGGGGGGAGTACAAATATGGACCAAAGAATGGGGTTTATAGTTAAATATTGATGCTCTAAGAGAATTGGAGCATATATGGATTTGTTCTATAAAGTTATTGGTGTGAGTAATTACAAAGAAGATTCAAATACTATAGAAGTAGATACAATATTTATAACAATTGGTGAGAAGTGGGTGGGAACAAAGTTTGTAAGGATAGATTAAGTATTAAGTGAAAAATAAATATAATTAGATGTAGCACCAGATAAATAAAGATTATCATTAGTAGAGTTGAGATGAGGGAAGGAAAACAACTAAGGTCAACAAGGGTGAAGAAAGAACAACACCAAATAAAGAGACAATTAGGGAGGCTAAAGGTTAGAGTGGATCGAGGGAGAGTAGGAGAAATAAAGTGAGCTATATGAGTGATGATTTTTAAAGGAAAAGTTTGGGGCTCCTTACAATGGCATAAGGAAAAGAGGTTAGATGGGACAAGAGAAGAGAAGAAGGTGATAATAAGAATACAATCTTTAGGTGCACTTACACTCTTTTTTATGAGGAGGAAGATTTATCTCTCCTTATAGAGGAGTAGATGGGAGGCTTGAAAAAGCAAAATGAAGACAAGAGAAGAGAAAAAGAATGAGGAGAGTTATGGCCTTGCTACTTGAGGAGGAGAGAATAAGAGAAGCAATTGATATGGGGTAAAGAAAAAGTTATTTGAAAGTCGACCTTGTTTATCAATAAGTTCTTGGCAAAAGTAAGTAGTCTAAACTTGTACACCAATCTTAAAAGAGTTGCGTACAACATTGACTCATTTTTATAAAACAAGGCCCCTAGAAAGATTCATAACAAATCAAATGATTTTACACAATATATTGAACTAGGGGGTTAAAAAACATACAAAAAAGTGAGAATATAATATATTTAAATAAGAATTGTCAAACTAAATTATAGAAAATCTTATGAATCAAGTAACAAGAACTTAGTAACAAAATTAGATAAGATGTGAAAACTCATAAGAAATTTTGGCTCTAATAGAATGCAATAAGAACAACATTGAGCAACATGTTTAAAACTCCAACACATGCCTCTTTCATTTGCAATAGAGTTTTAAATATTCGAAGGACAATATTTCTTGTTCATGAAGTTGAAGTATTTTACAAGTGAAATCCTTAAAGAATTTATAACTTTCTTAACATTAATCAATTCCACTTTTTACTTAATTTTAAATAGCTTAAAGCATGTTCTCAATTTTTGGTGCCTTCTTTATAGGATTGGATACTCAATTAGCTTTAAACCAATTTGATGGATTAGATATCAAATTAGCCAAGTTAGAGTTTCAAGCAGGTGTAGATTGTATTTATTCAAATGATCTAAAACATTGTTGTGGTTTCTTCCTTTTTATTTTTATTTATTTTATTCATTGTGATATTTAATGTGCATCACATAACCTTTGCCTTCAAATTGAAATCATCTTTTTGTTTAAAAATAATTGGAGTTCAAAATACCATATTTCATCCTCTCTCCCAACTCTTTTTGAAAATACACAAATAAAGAAATAAAGAAGGTTACCATGGAGAGGTATTGAAGCCAAAGTTGAAGCTTTAGGCATGCTCCAAGCAAAAGAGGAGCCCTTGGCTTGCATAAGCAACATGATTAATTGGAAGAAGAAAGTGATGAGTAAGAGGCATATGATTAACATGCAATCAATGAAAGATGTCTTAACAACAACATATACATGCAAGACATTCTAAAAAAGGTGAGCATTAGCTAAGAAAGCTCAAAAGAATTCAATTGAGAAATAATGCTCATAAGCTTAGAACATCATGCAACATAATTATTTGTTTAATACAAAATAATGGTTTAAGCATGCAATTTGAAGGGGGATAGGTATACATAATATTAATCATTCTTTAGCTCTTTTTGTCGAGTGACTCTAATCAAATTACCTCTTAGTTCACTCAAATTTGTGTTTATGATCAAACCTTTTTTGCATGTTGTTATGAATCCTTTATGTTGATCAGCTGAAGAACTAGGTTTTACGAATTGAAAAAAGAATGTAACCCAAAAGAGTGTTGATGAGTTTGTTCTTAAATGGAAGTGTACATCCCCAAAATATCTCAAAGTTTAAATATGATTGGCAAACAATTTTGACATTGTCATGAAACTAAGACATACACCACAAGATTTTATGATATTTAACTTACTAATAATCATTGATGGATAACTATTAGTTTTAAATAATGACAATTAGATTGTTGGTTGGAAAGATGCATTAAACAAGACATTGTCTAACTAAACATGTATCTATAGCAATGTGTTAATGCTATTTATGGACTACATTATTCCCATCCATTCTCATTTTCTTTTCTCTTTTTATCATATAAATGTTCAACCCTCTTTTGTTATTTCATTGATCGAGTACCTATTTGTGTGTAACTACCATGTAAAATTGTCTGGGCTCTAGAGCTACTAGTTTGATACAAACCTTAGCCTTCAATAATAATTTTCTTTAATTGTTGTCATCTTTCTTCTATAGTGTGATGTAACCCTTAGTTTCTTGTAATAATTATGTCATATATACTTTTTCCTAGTTGTCATCTTTAGTTGTGGTGGAAATTTCTTTTTCCAAAGAAGACCAATCGAAAAACTTGGAAGGAACAGATCGTGGGGCCTAAATCGGTCATTAATTTAGATGATACTATTAAAAATTTTCACCAAAATCCAATTGTTCACAACATTTATTTGCAAAAAAGCTATTGATGTTATCTTACCGTTCAACTTTTATCACCTTTTTGTCAATGACTTATCTGAAAAATGTTTTCAATTGATAAAAGATTGGGAACCCAATGTAAAATAAATGGATTGGAGGCCATAATTTCAATCAATTAAGATTTTTAGCAACCAAATATTAGCTTTCAACTATCAAGTTTCAATGATGAATTTATTTCTTATTGTGATATTCAATTGATGCAACAAACAAGAACTTTAGCCTTCTCTTCAAGAATAATAAAAAAAAAACTTCAACAAAAGTAAAATAATTGGATACATGGTTTAAGCCATAAAGCTTCTTCAAGCCTTCACCATTTTTGCCTAAATACACAAATAATATATTCTACAAAACATCACTTCTTTCATAAACGACCAAACCCTAAAGCCCTAAAGCCACACCACTTGCATAAAACTATATCAGTTCGCCTGCTACCAGAGGGTTGACCTACAAGAAAACCCTAGTGAAGAAAGAGAGAGTCCAGAAGAAACCCTAGCTCCCCTCTCCCATGCAATTTGCATGCATGGGAGCTTTAAATGACTCACGTCTTGGGTCCCTCTTCCCCTCCTCCTGCAGAAAAGGAGCACAGGAGACAGCTCAAGCCCTTGGCTTTTCTTTGAATAAGATGTTCAGAAATCCTTGGAGATCTTTAGAGGTATGAGCCATCACAGCCATCTTTGTATGGCTTCTCCTTCTTCCAAAAGCAACCTAACATAGATGTAGCATGGGTCCTGAGAACTGAGTCAGAAGATAGATGATTGAGAACTGTCCTTTCAATCCCTAACTCAATCATTTCTTAGGATCAGTTTGGATGTTGCGTTTGAAAAGCGTTTTTATCTTATTTTTCTTTTCCATTAGTTTCTATGATATATCGTGACATCAAATTATCATATAAAAGTCTGATTTTTTAAATTTTTTGTAAGATTTAAAGGAGTTGGAGATATTTATTTTTTTATTTATTGAGATTGTTTTTTTGATTGATTTTTATTTAGATCTCTATCTTTGATTTTTTTTATTGGTTTTAGTATGGCTTCTTCAAGATTTTTGACGTTTGTGCCAAGTGAAAACAAACAAAGGAAAAAAACAATTGATTAAATTTGTTTTGTCCAATTTGTTTTATTATAATAAAAATATGAACTTTGATTTTGTTCCAATAAAAAATTGATTTGGGAATGTTATTAAATTAAAATTTAGATTAATAATATTTTGTTATATATTTTGAAGACAAAAATTGTTAATTACCTTAATGCATTATACCACCCAAATAAAAAGTAATGATATAATTATAGAAAAAAAATTAATTACTCAATTTTTTTATCAACTAAACACAAGCATAGTAAGCTTATTTACTTTAGCAACAAAATTCCAATGGTTGACTAGTAGAACCACTATATATACTCCTCTAATTCATGTAGTTAAATCTTATAAAACAACTAATTATACAAACTATTTTATCATATATATTATTAAAATAATTTATACAATATATATACATATATTTATATATATATACACACACACACACACACACACAATATATATATATATATATATATATATATATATATATATATATATATATATATATATATATATATATATATATATATATATATATATATATATATATATATATATATATATATTCATCCAAAATCAATTCTCTTTTGGAATGAACAATCAAATGGAGTTTAATTTTAGTGATGGTTACAATACCAAAGTCGACTCATGGAGCATTTCATAATACCACTTGTATCATTGAAAGAAACAAACTAATAATGGAGCTAATGATATGCAGTGTAACCATTTATTAGGTGGTATAAAGCAAAAATTGACTCAATTGAGATCATATGATATAGCAAGGCCAAACAAATGATGGAGATGGTAAAGATGGTAGATCCAATTAAAGAAACAAAATTGATAATGGTAACAAAATTAACAAGAAAGTTTGCTTCACTTGGTTTTTGGCAAAAGTTACATGACACAAGAATTAATATGATGTGGCATAATGGATGTGGTGTAATAGAGCAATTGATAAAGTTATCGAACCTATTAGAGTGGATATGTGCCTTACAGGTAGCAGGGATTGCATAATTGTTGATGGTGGTTTTAGCAAAGATAATATGGTTATTTATAATTTATATTTATATTATTATATTTCTTCTTTGTTTTATTTTATTATTATTATTTTATTTTTTATTTTGATTTTTTCTTAAATTTATAAATTATTTATAATTTAAATTTGGTGAATTTTTAGTTTTCATTTGATTATTTAATATCATTATATTTATTCTTACTTCTTAGTTGTTATGTGATTTGATATTTTTATTTGATCAATCTTTAATATAATCCTTTATATAATTAAAATATACAAATATCAAAATAAATCTAAAAATATAATTTAAAAATCAAATAAATAAAAATATAATAAATATTAATACTATTGACTAATGTAATTGAGATCATTTGATGTGGTATGGCTAAATATGCGATGAAGCCAATGTGGCATAGTATGGCCAATAAAGGTTTCAATAGAACTATTAGGGTGATAAAATTGATATAGTGTGACAAAATTTACAAAAGAACACATAGTCAATAGTGATGATTCTTACATAACTTACAAGACAATATGTGACATCTTATTCTTATTATGTTGACGTATTATATTATTGGGTCATCTCATACAAATCTAATTATATTTTTTTTCTCAAAAGACACTTCAATACTTTAAGAATGTAACATCTTATATAAACATCATAAACTCTCCTTCAATAATCAATATAAGATAATTCATCAATATACTTATTCACCTAAAAGCTTACTAAGAGTTGTTCTTTATTCTCTCTTTAGATATTATCTGATGCTTACTTCTTGCCCTCTTTAGTCTAGAGTATCATAGTCTTATTGGCTTCCTATTGATTTATCCTTTAATCATATTAAATTAGTTTTGTTTGACTTTGATATCAAATGTGATATCTTGATCTGATTATGTTGAAGTATTATCCTCTTAAGACATCTTATATTGACCCAAGTGAGTTTTGTCTTTAAAAGATATATCAATATATTAAGATCATAATATCTCATATAAAAATCAAGATCATTTATTCAGTAGTTAATTTAAGATAATTCATCCCTATAAGCTTCCACCAAAAGCTTGCTAAAAGCTTCTCTTTACTTAATGATTTTCTAATTAAGACATCACTTGACAAAGATTATAAAAGTAACAACTTACAATAATAATAGAGTCAATAAGGATGATTTCAATAAAATTGATGAGGTGTTAAAGTGAACATGTGTAGTAGAGGCAACAAGAGCAACAAAGATGATAATGTCAATGATTTTACATGAAATTGCCTTGTTGTGGCAGAGCTAATTAGTGTAATAAAATTTACAGGAGTAATGAAGCTAATAATAATAGTTTTAATATATATATTTTATGACATTTTGGTATCACTATATTAAAGAATTCTTTATTCAAATTTATATCTTAATTATATTTTATTCTTAAAAGATGTCTCAATATTTTAAGATTATAATTATTCATATAAATACTAAAATTTTTTACCAACTAATGTAAGATAATTCATTTCTTCTCTCCTCCACTAAGAAACTTGCCAAGAGTCAACCTTGTTAAGTGATCTCTTTCACTAAGATATTACTTTATGTTCACCTCTACCTTCTTTGGTTCTTTTAGAGCATCACACAGGCTCACTAACTTTCGATTGGTTCATTTTTAAACTACTTTAAACTAATTATATGATTGTATAATCAACTAAGTAGCATTTGACTTCAAATCCTTGAGAAAATAATACAATATGGGAATAATCATAAAGCCATATGATTAAGCTTTTTTTTAATATTTCAAGCTATTTGAGAATGTAGTTCAAGGATGAATTAAGAAGTTAGAGGACTTATATGATGCCCAAAGAGAATTGAAGAAAGTTGGGAGGGCGGGAGGTGAACACTTGTTGATATCCTAATAAAACAAATAATTGGAAAAGTTTAACTTTTTGCAAGCTTTTTGGTGGAGGGGATTATGATTGAATTGTCCTACACAAGATACTAAGAAAAAATTTCAAGTGTTTATTTGAGAAGTCATGATTTTAAGACATCGAGGTGCCTTTTGAGAGCAAAAGTTGCTCAAGGCATGAATTCGTTGGAATACTTTCTCTATATCACGACTAAGCAGGTGATAAAACAATGCTGTTAATTATGATGGTTCTCACAGAATTGATAGAGCAATAAATTCAATATGAAGTGTGTAAAGCCAACAAAGTTGATAAGACTAACATGTGGATTAATGAAAATGGAGACAAGATTTCCATTTAAGTAAAATTTTTATTGAGTGCAAGTTGTGATAGAACAAACATAGGTTGTAAAGTCATATATGATAGTTCTAACATAATTAACTATAAGATAGAGTAGAAGTAATAAAATAAAGAAAATAAGGATGATAGAAATAACAAAGATAACAAAATTGATGATGATGGTACTAACATAACTAATGAGAGGGTAAAGTAGAAACAATATGATAGAGACAATAAAGATAATAGAAATAATTAGGATAATAAAGCTGATAATGATGACTTTAATAGAAATGATGATACCATATATTTGATAGTGTGATAGAGCTTATAATGACAAAAGATCTAATAAGTGCAAAACACATAATAGTGATTGTTTTGTCAAAGCTAACAAGGCAACAAAATCAATGTGATGTAATAGAGTTGAAAAAGATTATTAAGCTAATGGTAATGATTTAATAGACCTAAAGAGACAACAAATTTGATATGATGTGATAAAATTAATAAGAGCAATAAGGCATACCTATGGATTGATAGAAAATGAATATGAGATTTTCACTTGAGGAGAATATTTATCAAATATAGAACAAATGTATTTTGTCTCACATTATAAATTGAGAATAAAATTAAAATCTTAATATAGAATTAATAAAATCCTTATCCATAATATTAAATTTTTATGTTATCACATAGTTAGGTACATATTGGGCTTAACTTAAAGCCTTTTATGCTACATGTCTTCCAAAGACACGACCTTTGGTGATAAAGTTGTTTGAAGTCCCAAAGCTAGTAGGTTTAGAAGTTGTTTGGTCGAGAAACATTATGTTAGTTAATGCTTTTGAAAAAATTTGAGTATAAAATTGATTATTTATTCAAATAATAATGTTGTTATGAAAAAAGTATTAAAGAATGATCATTATAGATTAATGATACACTTAGTTATATTCATTAGCTTTTTGGGATGGTTGTTACAAAGTGAGTGCAAAGTACAAAAATAAATAAGATTAACTTTGGCTAAAAAGATCTAAGTTGAGATTGTATATTTTATATCTCATGATATCTTTATATGTATTAAACTTCTCTAATATACATGAGTAATCAATTAATACAAAAACATACATTTTGTTTTTTTTTGTTTAGGAAAGTACTTTTTATTGAAACCAATATTAGCATATTGTTGTGGCTATTTGCGTTTCATAATGGTTCTTTTTTAGTAGGCTACATTGATCATAATCAAATTTGTAACATATTTGTTAGCATAAGTAATCAATCTAATAATCTCTTTTCTGTGCATGATGACTTTTGGCACCCTTATCATTATATTGCTTGACCTTTAAGAGGTTTGCAGCTTTGTGAAGATAAAGTTGCACAATTTCTAGAGAAGAACTAAGTGTCGATTCATATGATTCATAGGAATACATATGTCAATTTTTGTGCTTGATTTAATGTCAATTTTTCTTAGCATGGCGAATGCTAAAATGTTTTTTTCCTTGTAATAATTGAAATTTACTATTCCATAATAATATGATGAATTTAAGAATTACATCCATCACATTCTAAACAGATATGAACTTGACAAATCAAGGATAACAAAAATATTTTTAGAAAATATATTTTACAAAAAAATTATTTCCAATTACAAAAATGTTTTATAATTTTTTTTTCAAATCTCTTTTCTAAATTCATTTAATACCATTCTACTAAATTCATTGTTCTTGTCTATGTGGATAATGTCATAACATTCATTAATAATTTTGTAAGCCCATCCATAACTTCCACATTTTGCATTGAAATTTTTTGTCATTGGAAACAATGCCAAGGTAATAATATGATCAATATCTCCTTTCTAAAAGATTCTTAAGATTCAATTGGAGGTGGTAATATCCTTTTTATCAACAGAATAATGCCTCAAGGGTACAATAACACTCTAATCATCATCAGAAGTTGCACGATACTGACATGCATAATGAGCTTTGTAGAATTTGTCCCTCAAAACAATTTGTAGTTTAATAATCAAGATTTGGTTTAGTAAAATGAAGTCTTCTAAGATAGTTCACGACTTTTGAACAATTCTATATTTCAAGGAGTTTTTGAATAATTTCTTGTCAGCCCTTGAAATTTCTCACATATCATCCTCCTCATCTCCTTTTATTGGCTTTCTCAATCTAATATTCTACTATTTTGTTGCATAGAGAAAGTGTCTAGATAAATTATATCTATGTATAAATTTACACTTATAACCAACATAAATCATTCCATTAAGATAGAAACCCACTATGATTAGAATAAAAATCATTCTCTTCAATCTAATTTGTCCATCAATTGATCCAAGAAAGAAAATACTAAACGTTCAAGCATCAATTGCTCTTTATCTTGAATACTATCCATACTTCTAAGTCTTCATCTTCCATCCTGAATTTGTATGTGCATCATTGAATGGTAGACCCAAACACCTCCCTTTTTGTATTTCCCTTGATTCAGGTCCGTCTTCGACCTAGATTAAGCTAAGTGAAATAGAATTTAATATGAGACTTCATATACCTCAAAATTCATAGAACGAGATTATTTTAAAACCCATATACTCATAATACCTTGCATTGATCTAATTTGGCACCCGAATCAATTCGAACAAAATATTTGTCAGTCTATTTTTCTCTTGTTCTCCCAACATTACAAATTAAATAGCTAAGGTGAAACCACCTTTATGCAATTCATTGAACCATAATGCCTAATATTAGTGTGCATTATACTACTTAATATGTACATCTTGGTTATGAAGACAAACAAAAGGAAACTATTATGAAATGTTCATATATGATTAAAAATACACAAATTTACAATAGAAAGGAAATTGTCTTTGTCATGATAACAACTAAGGAGAAGCATCTTCTATTTGGCAATTGAGAACTTGGCCCTCTCTATGCTCCCAAATGGCCAAATACACCAGAAGGCGTCGCTGGGAGCTGAAGGCAAAACCTTAATCATGTCATGCTTCCAAAGAGAAAAAGCTCACCATGGTTTAAAATGCCAACAGTTTGTGGTAAAAGAATGAAGACATGGCTTGTGAGAAGTTAGTTACCAGAGAGATCTCATCGGGTACCATCACTGCTGTTCATCATCGCGCCTCGGTCTTGTGAACCTCCTTCGCCTCCTCGGTACCATGATATCGTCGTCCGGGTTCAAATCATCATCTTCGTCGTCGTCATCTTGTAGGCCCAATAGATTCTCGCCCCACAAGTTGCGTTGCCCACGAGACCTTTGACGAGTTCTCCAGGAACGAGTCGTGCCCCTGGGTTCATCAAGAGAACCTCTCGAGCTGTTTCTAAACATATGGAACAGGAACAACGTCGACAACCATTGCCCGCCACGTTCGCCAAATTCACGGTCACGAGGAAGAGCTTCGCTCCCGCTTTCGATGACGTAGTCTCCAAAGACGATTGCGCCAGGCATCGCGGATCTGACGGCGCTCAGGATGTCTCCGTACTCCCTCTGGTCTTCCAATCGACGCCAGGCTCTCTGTCTCGAGGGATCGATGTCGACGGGCCTCGTGGAAGGGTGAACCCTCCGCGCATGACGTCGGAGCTCCCTATAGTTCCCGGAGAAAGAGCAAGATTCCCTCGAGCAAATCCTTGTTTTGAGATCCAAGTATTGTCTTGCCTCCTTAACCACCATCCAACCCAAGACGTTTCCTCGACAAAGGGGGCACTTCAAGCTCCGAAGCTCTGATCGCTTGCTAACATCATTTCCATCTGCACGAATAGCTGCGACTGTGTCGTGTTGTCTGCCACCGTTTTCTTCAATCGGATCCGCTATTTCAGTGAAGAACTCATTCGGGTCGGAGGATAAGTTTTCTGCTATGGATGAACTGGAAAGAGAGGAGCTATCCCCATGGCTTACTCTTGATTTTTTGAATTGGTCAAGGCAATTCGAATGCCTGTAACTGGTATCACAGATGTAGGATCTGCAGCCTTTTTCATGTGAACTGCAAAGAATAAGGACAGCATTGTGAGGATGGTCCATGCAGATTGGGCAGGAAAGCTCATCCCATTCTTTCTGCAGGGCAAGAATGTTTACACAACTGGATGATCTTTCCTTCATCTCTTCCATCTCTAATGGCTGCAATAACCAGGTTAGAGCATTATACCAACCAAATTAAAAGCTTATCATTGAGTTACAATATTAGCATCACTAGATGGTTAGTAATCCTTGTAATGCCAGTTATAAGCAAGCTTAACAAATTTCTTCTTAAATAACATTTCATTAGGACATTCCATCATTATCAAAAGAATTTACCCAGGACAAGAAAGAAGAATTCTAGTTTCAGAGTTTGTTTCACTGCTATAAGGAGTATTGGGGGAAAAAATTCTTCATAAGTTTCATGATCCTTAAGGCTCAATGAATCTTCACAATTCAGTCAACTATCATTTGACCATCAAGATGTTGTGATGCTTGTGGATGGATCAAGGTTCAACTAGGACCTCAAGATCGAGTGCTAAGTTGATATTGTCAAGGTTAAGTCACTTCATTAACAACCTAAAGGTTAAGACAACCCATTGGCTTACCCATGGCTAGCTCGCCCATCAACCTCCTTAAGTTATTGATTTCCTCAAGCTTAGGCCCCCTTGTTGTCCTCCTAAAGCAAAGCCAAGTCACTTACCTCCACAAGCCATGGCTTCCACCCTATTAAGGTTGCTTAAACAACTCAAGTACCACGATGTAGTAAAAGCTCATCCCACTATTTCAAAGGCCTCTACCTTCACCGAGCTTTTGTACTTGCTATGGCACAATGTCAACTAACATCACAATGGCTAAGGAATTTAAGGATCATGTTTGTTTCGATTAAGTTTGGGAAACCATTATACATCCCCTTCATGTCAAGGTTTAAGCAAGAAGGGAAGCTAATCTTAAACCTTCCAAGGTTGCATAAACCATAAGCATCTCGAAACCAATATTTGTAATCCTTTCCCTCTTTCTAACATTTCTCATTATTTTCTATAAAATTTTGCAAATCCCTACTCTTTCCCTACTCTTTCGAATCAACCCACAAGAACATGAAGAACAATAAGAATAAGAAGAAGAAGAAGATGATGATGACGAAGAAGAAGAAGAAGAAGAGGGAGAAGAAGAAGAAGAAGAAGACATTAAAAAGAACATAGAACAGATTATTTACTTGAAGAGAACTCAAAATGCAAGAATTTCCTTAGAAATCTAGGGTCAAATTGATCAAGTAGTACATCCTTTGGTCACATGTTGCAATTTGGAATATAGCTCCCCTTATTTTGACCACAAAAATCAGGTTAATAGAACACTAATTTGCTTTTCCCTTGTCCCTTATGGAAGACAAATCTGGGTTGTGCCTAAACCCTCTCTGTTTGGCCCTTGCACCAACTCAAAGATAGAAATGTGTCTATATTTTGCCAAGGTTTTGCATATAGTATTATGTAAGCTTAATTGACTGGTAACCCATTTCTTATTCTAATACCCAGCTCCTGACGTGGGCAACATTAACAAGGTTCCTTAGCTCCTGAACAAAATTACAGCAAAAACTGATCCATAAAGGAAACAAAGATCTCAAGCTGACATAATTAACAAGGTTGTTTTGAGTAGTCTACATACCAATCTTCCAAGCTCATCCCACACACATGTTGCAAGTTTATATGCAACAGATGAGTTAGAATATCTACCACATCATAAACACAATCCAATAACACATATGACTTAGATAATAGCATCTCTGCCTATCATCATCATTATAGTTGTTAAGCTATCTCAAAAACTTCTTGATGTTTCCAATGGTGCTTTACGATATCTATTCCTACCATGACTCACTTTGTTTCATTGGCACCAATGCTATGCTTTAGATTTTGAAAGATTACGATATAGGTAGTAGAAGAAAGCCAATAACTTAGATAAGTAGAAGCATCTCCTCTTAGAAGTCCATGTTTTATCTTAGATATGCAGTTCAATAGTATATTAAAGCATGCATAGGTAAAATCATTCGTCTCAATGCTTCCAAAAAAAACAAAACGTTCACAGCTTAAGATGCAACAAAACAAATGAAAACAGAATCCCCCGATGTGTCTGATACTATGACATGTAAGCTAATGTTTTGATATTTTGAATATATACGCAATTGAGGAAGTGAAAAATGAAGTAGATCAAACTTAACAAGGCAATAGTTAGACCAACGATATTACATGGTAAAAAGAATATAGGCCTAAAAAAATAAACTTACAAATAGAATAAATGATTGAGACAGTAATTCAAGGGCCACAGAAGATGAGATGCAATCAAAATGAGTGCATTCATAAAGGGTTAGAAAAGCTCTAGTTAAAAATAAGATCATAAAGATATGTTAAGATGTTTTGGGTATGTTAAACTTAGACAAGAAGGTATCACAGTAAAGAGAGAAAAGCTTTACATTTTAATAGGAAGGTAGAAAGGGAGACAAAAAAGATTGTTCTTTTTTTTTTGCATTTAATCATTGACTATTAAACATCTACAATAGGTGATTTTACAATCCCTCAAAAGACATTGAAACTTGAGAATTGGGTCTTGACAACACAATATTCAGATGCCCAATAACCATTAAAGTGTAAAAAAACATGAAAGATAACTCCCAACTAAGGCAAATAAATCACCTAGAAGTTTAAATAACAATACAATAAGAATTAATGAGAAAATATAACATGTATTCTAAAGTGCAAGAGATAATACCATATTGAAATACACATAGAGAATAGTCCTACATTGAATATACAACAACTAACAATGTTGAAGTGATAGACATAACTCAATAGCTTAATAGAAAAGGATACCAAATAGAGATACACTTTGTTTTTTTTTTCCATTGGGACCATTCAAGATTTAAAATAGGTGATTCTACAATCTCCCAAACTATGTTGAAACTTGACAATCTAATCTTGACAACACAATATTCAAATGCCCACTAACCAATAAAGTGTAAAAAAACATGAAAGATAACTTCCAACTAAGGCAAATAACTCACTTAAAAGTTTAAATCACAATACAACATCAATTTATGATAAAATATATCATTTATTCTAGAGCACAACAGATAGTATTGAATTGAGATACATATACAGAATAATCCCACATTGGATAAACAACAAGTTGTGGTATCAAACTAATATTCCTAACCCAAAAGCTGAAAACTTATGGATTGATATATGTCACTTGAGCCTAGCTAGGAGCCCAATAGTATTACTCCTCCCAACAAGTTGGTTTACAATATAATAGTTAAATTGATGTTCAATAGTAGATACCTGATGCCTTGTTAAAAATAAAACATCCTGATTCAAAACAAATGCCATACATTTCACTGAAAGCATGTCACACAACCTAATCTAAGACTGTTCCAACAAGTAACACAACAGGCGACCAAACCTAACATAAAAGCTTACACAACTAAGAACCACAAACAGCATACGTTATTACAAGAACACACACAAAAATAATTCATCTCAACAGAACACCCCATAGATTAGACACTGCATCACATCGAAATACACATAGATTCACCGATGCAATGTTACCACATAAGCGTAAGGATCCTAGAAAAAACTCAATTATTTCCCTAGGTCAGAGATGCCCATTTCTCACCCGTGCGCAGAGCACAAATCTCGGCTTGGTTCAACACCCAATCCCCAGGAAGCATCCGTCTCCTCAGGATCGGAAACTTATAGATGGATCTAGGCCGTAAACAGCACAATTTTCACAAGAAAAATCGCAGGATTCAAACTCCCGGTACGAGGATAAAGAAGGACGAGATTTTTTTTTTTTTTCCCTGAGATCCAAAAAAAGGGGGAAATTTTCAGGAGAAAGAGGTCAGAATTTTACAAAAATCTACAAGGTAGTAGATGATGCTTGAGGTGGGATTGAAGAGAAAAGGGAACTTTTCTTCTGGCTCTTCTCTATCTCTCTCCGTCTCTGGTGGAGGATTGAGGAAGAAAAAGCAGGGAGATACGGAACTCGGAGGAGAGACGATGAGTTAAATAATTTTTCTATTTGGCTGCGTTAATTTAGATTAAATAAAGAAGCATCTAATTTCGTAACGCACTCCTTATATTTATGCGCCGTTCCACCGAACTAAATGGTAATCATAGTAAAAAAGAAATATTTTTTTTGAAAATATAAAAAAAAAACAGATAATTTTTAAATAAAATTTAAAAAAATATATTACTTATTATAAGCTTTTAATGCACAAAAATAGCCAATTTTGTTTAGCTCTCATGGGTATAGTGTTTGAAGTCTTATAAGGTTGATTTTTGATTTTGATGACTAGTTATTTGAGAATTAATCTAAACAAACTTGACTAAAATAACAAATATAATTATTTAAAACATAAAAAAATAAATTCTTATTTAGATTTTTTTGGTAATAACATATTATTTAAATAGATTATCATAAATTCTAATTATAACAAAATATATTATTTCAATAATTTGGTGTTAATAATAACACATTGTTACAATGAAAAAATAAAAGCAATTTAAGCTTTTTATGAACAAACATTGGATTATCTTCTGATGTTTGGGTAGGTACTTCCTCGAAGAGGGTAATGGTGTTGGATTTAGGATAGTGGCATTGATAACTTGACTAACAACAAAGGCTTTTGTCGTCAAGTTGATCACAATTGGTTTGTGTGATTTGACTATGAAAGAGAATCGAACAATGATAGTTGGTTTACACATTGATGTGGACTCCTGTTTGGACAAAGGTAAATGCATAGTTGCAATGGATTATCTAAGATGAGTTCACATGACTAATAGTTAAAAATGAATAATCATGGGGGGAGCTATTATGAATGAAATAATATTCTAAATTTTATATGAAAATTTACCTTTGACAAACCTATAGTTTTATGTCGATATCAAGAAATCCTATTAGAGAATTAGATGGTTCGATAAAAAGATAAGAATGAGAACAAACCTTTATTTGACGCTCTTTAACGTTTTGAAGGCTATTCTACATGTATTGAATGGTTCAATGAGGGATTAGACATTTTAACAAAGGAAAAGAATAATATGTCAATTTTGAGCGAAAAGGATGATGCATAGTTCATAATCTTTCTTTTTTTGAACAAATGAATGTTGGAAAATCAATTAATTTTCATAAGTAGCATTCATAATTGTCATGGAATGGAGATGATTAACAATTGAGTAAGAACTTTGAAGATCATTAAGTGGTTTAAAGATGAGAAAAAATTAAAAGAAGTATCCAAGAAGTGCATTAATCATAAGATAATTGTTTTATTTTATATTTAAGACTTATGTAATAATTGTCATAGTATTTATGTTGTTATTTAAGACCTTACACTTGCACATTTCCACTAAATCCTCATTTGCTTATCATATAAATAATTTTTACTATAGTTAATATCTTAGTCGAACTAATTATTTAACTTGAATTCAAAATTTTAGAACCTTCAATCTCATGTCTTGTACCAAAAGTTTAATCAAAACTTATGTTACCTAAGGTATTCAAGATTGAACTTAAATGTAGGCAAATGATGAAATTGATCACATAAAAGGCTTTTGACATGTAGAAACTCATGTTAGAAATTCAATTCAAGTATTATTATGATATAAATTTGAATCGATTTAGATTTGAATCAATTGTTTTTTAAGTTTAGAGATGATATTTAAGTTAAATGATATGATGTACATGGCATATCACCATGTTTAGAATTTACCTTGATAATTAAGCAAAAAAGTTTAGAAATCATAATTCATCTTTTCTTAAGAACAAGGGGCTTCCTTTTTTCCATTGGGCCCAACTTCTTTCATTTCTATAATGAGAGCTAAAATTAGCAAGCTTTTGTACTTAAGAGCAAAGATTTGTTTAAAACTTCTACCTTTATATCTCATTTTTCTCTTTTGTTATAAGAATACATTTTGTTTCATGGAATAACAAGAAAACCCTCACTTTGTACCAACAAAAAAGTGAACAATTACAATTTTGCCCCTTTCTTTTAACACTTTTATTATCAAAAAGGTTTTTTTTTTATATTATGTTATTCTTTTTCTCTTCTTTTTTTTATAGATATTTTCATACTTATATAGATTTGTCAACTCTCCTTGCTTAAATTGGGCATATTAACATATCTACATCAAAGCCTTCTCTACCACAAATCATTTGCAAAGAATGCCATGTTCAAAGATATCCTTCTAAGGATATTTGAGAGGATTGAGACACCATTGAGTAATATAAGACAATATCAATTAATAAATTAATAAAATAATTGCAGATGATTCAATTAATCATACAGTAACATCTTTATGATTGAAAAAAAGATTTAAAATTACTTTTAAAAAAGATATTTTATACCCAAGAAAATTTTAAAAAAAGCTACATATTTTTAGCATTTCTTAGATTAAACAAGAAAGTGTTCTTTTGATAAATAAAACTGAAAACATTATCTAAAACACTTCTTGACACCTTCCTCAAACCAAATATACAATTAATCATATTTCAATTAAATATTTCTTGATAATATATTCTCAAATACATAATTTATTAATAATAGTTAGCAATAATTTTAAAATCAACTTATTCATTAATGCTTTTAATATTCAGCCATAATATACCAAAATAATAAAAACTTTGAACTCTCTTTAAAGAACAGGATTAATACCATAACATATATAATTAACATTAATTTCCATACAAAATAAGAAAATTGTTCAAAATAAATTACATTTGAAAAATAATATTTAAGAAATTTTTAACTAAATTATTATGTAAAAATAAACCATCCTTTGTACTCTTGTGATAAAAGTGAGAACAAAAAAAAAAAAAAAAAAAAAAAAAAAAAATCTCAAAACAAATTCAAAATCATATCATTTAGACTGAATGTTTCCACAAGATGGATTTTGAGAACACAATAGATCCAAAATAGAACATAAACTAAAAGGTTTAACAGGCAAAAGTATATAAGGAGAGGGAAAGGCGAACCTTGTGCCTGAAGACAAATCATCACAAAGCTCTCCATCCTTCCTATTGAAGCAACTACTAAGTAAAATCTCCTGCTGTTATGAAGAAAGCTTGTGATGTTATGCAGCAATGGCAAAATCATCCAACTCCCAGATAACAACTTTGCCATCCAATCCTACAGAAAGACACCATGAATGAATGAAGAACTTCGCCAAAATGATCAACACTTGCTCGAGGAAAACATTCTATCTTACCAGATGTGCTGAAACGCTGTATAATTGTTTCGCTACTTTTCTTTAATGGTACAATGCAGCTGGGAGGATGAACAAAGTGAATGATAAAGGTGAGGTGAAGTGGTTAAGCTAACGACAACGAGAAGGAGATGGGTACTTTATTGTATTCTCGTGCGTGAGACCACGAGGTCGTAGAGAATCGGCCGTGTCGTTGTTGGTTGTGTGTCTTGATTGCCCATATAGCTTTCCAAATGCTTCAGATAACTGAGCAGAACATGTAGAAAGTCTTTAAATTCACTAAGATCACAATGCATAGAAGATTGATGCTCAAGGGAAAGCAAAATTTATATTGAATGAACTGCACATAATTCTATTTTGGAATAATCTGAAACATTATTAGAAAATTTTGTTGGGCATGAAGGCCAGATCAGATAGTAACATGTTTTATAAGATTTTTTTGGTTTTAAGACAAGGAATAAATAGGCAATAACACAACTAAAAGGACATGAATGGTCAACAACTGAAGGAGAAGGACAAGGTGAGCTACACCACGAAGAAAAGGATTGTCACAACAATCGCGGAAAAATAATCTCTCGCTGAATCGATGAGGGCATCATCCTTGAGATGTGATGAAGACTCGCCCGACAATAAGTGGGCATTGTGTTCCTTCAAGAGTTGATAGGCAATGATAGCAAATGTAGTAAGCATGGAATGGTAATGCGAGGTCAAAAGATCTTATAATATACTAGAATTTAGTCTTATCCATAATTTTATTGTGTTGGCTTTTAAAGATGACTTGTGATCCTTGAGATATGATGAAATGAAATATTAATTATTGTAGTATCTTTGAACATGTGTCGGTGAGCAAATGAGCATACATTTGAAAAGAATACACCAAGAGGAAGTCATTGATGCTTAGATTGTAACTTTTAGAACTCGAATGAATTTAATATGAATTGTTGAAATTAGAAGAAAATTTTTTATTTATATAGAAGTTTTAATAGTTGTTCTTTCTATTAATTAACTGGATGAAATTGTTAATCAAGGCGTAAGAAAATTAATCTGGATTAGACCCTGAGATAAGGTTTGAGGAGGTGAAGTTCCCACGTGGAACAAAAGAAAAAGAAGAGGTTTGCAGCAGAGAGTAAAGATATTTCTGAGGTTTTTATATTAAAGTTTTGCTGCTGAGTTGATCAGATGAGTTGATAAGACGAGCCAAGTGTGTAGTATGTCAGACCGCATGTACTGTGCTTGGGTGGACGAATGATAAGTCTAGGCAACTGATTTTGTGGGATTTTGGAGAATTTTATGAAAGAAGCAAAATGAAAATAATGAGTTTGTTGTAAATGACAAAATAGAAATTTTATAATAGAATTGTATATGATATTTATGTGTAAGAAGTCAAGGAAAAAAGGTATAGAAAATGACTAATCATAAGAAAATAATGTAAATAAATTAATGTAAATGTGTGAAAATATATTAACATCATTTATCTATGAATGATACATTGTTATGAACACTATCATATGAGATCGTTTTCTTTATGCATAAATATTCTATTAATCTATGGCATGATTTTTGGTATAATTTTCTATATATTATGAGGTTAAATCATATGCATCTAGATACTTGAATAGAATAAATATATTAGAACAAGAAAGAGTAAATAAATAGAGGATAAAAAGAAATGAGGTGAGAAATAGATAATAAAAAAAAAAGTAAGTTGTATAAGTCTTATGATAGTTGATATGCTTTGATAGTATGATTTAGTATGATATTTAAATAATGCTATTGACATGAAAAAAAAAATGTACTTTTGCAAAGAAATTATCTTTGCCAATCATATCTACTTTGTTGATATTGGTTGAGAATGAGTCCAGCTCCGCAATCACTATACACTGAATGAATAGAGATGATATAATACTAATATTCCTATGGATTGGATTAGTAAAATTGATATGATATGATATCACTGTCATCAGATCTCATACTTAGTTGTCGTTACAGGTTGAGAACGAATTGAGTTCTATTGTTGATATGAGCTAAGAATAAAAAAAATCTGTTATCACTAAAAGCTATGAATGAGCAAAAAAGATATGATATGATCATGGCACATACTATGTGTAGGATTGATCAAGATTATAAGCCTATTGAAATATGATATGTCTATAAGTTTAGATTTATATGGTATGATAAGATACTAGATGATATGATATTATATGATATGAGTTAAGATCTTATAATATTAGAATAATAATCATTTAAAAAAAAATTGGACCCTTATGAAATATAAAAAATAAGAGATATGAAGATTATGAGAGATGAGAGAATTGAAAAGTATATCGATAAAAAGTATGATAAGGTCAAGAGTCTGCATATGTCACATACATAAATAATTACATGTCATTAACATGTTTATAGATGTCATATTTTTTATTGTTCTTTCATTATAAGTTATTTTTTTATCATATTTTATTTTATTTACTATTTATAGATAATAATTTACCAGTTAAACTATGTAATATTTATTATCTACTTATATTATAGGTTAAGTTATACACACAAAATCCAAAAGATGAGGAATGTGTGACAATTGAGAAGAGTCTTGATCAAGTGTTTATGGTGAGTTTTTGGTGGAAATAATTTTATGTATATTATATATGTTGGAGTTGTGTATAAATGTACCTATTTGTACTTATTGATATGCTGTGCACAGTAACTGTCAGTTTCAAACTTAATCAGATTAGCGTGGTTTGTAAATATATCTTCGATATTGTGTTTTATCACCACACTCGTGTGTTACTTTGTTTGAAGAGTTTTCAATCTTGTGTATTACTCTGATAAATCCCAATTTAATGAAAGTATCATCCACAAGGTTGAACACCATCAAACCTAGTATATCAAAAATGCTTTTCCTATAGATCCATGGATCCATAATAAAGGAGAATGTACATCAATTATTGGGAGAATATAATTAATGGTCATGAGAAGCACTCTAGAAGACAAGATAGTGCACCAAAACATAGAGCTAAAAGTACTCCTAGCAAACCAAAAGGAAGAGTAGAAGAGGCATTTGGATTGAATCCAATAAGTTGGGAGATAATTTGAGATATGGGTCAAATGGTTCTCATGGAGGAGATGCATCCAATTAATCTTAACACAATCTGGGGCAAACTAGCTGCCAGATGATTGAGGCATTAAGTAATCATGCCCCACTTATTGTCCACATAATCATGGAGGTTGACATGAGCACTTATGTTGTTGATTTACTTAAGGATTGCCTTCGAAAGAATGAAAACTGGACACAAAAAATATGAAGCAATCTGAAGACATACGTAAATACAAGCTGAAGTCAACTAACCATTGAAAGACACTTCATGACCAGCTGAATGACTTTGCTATGAGACACTAGAAGTGGGCATTACATTCGTTTGTAGAAGTCCTCTAGCCAACAAACGGGAAAGCCAAGTACACAAATGGCAGGTAACCAATCAGCAAATCAAGCATACAAGTAAGGCCATTTCCATCGAACACATTTGTCAATGTTGGAATCCAAAATAAGCTCATCCATAAACTCTTCTTAGGATTGCCTTTTTATTCATTTCTTTATATGGGTCTCAAGAAGTAGCGCACCTATGTTAAGCTCCAGAAGTCCATTGTAATGTTTAATAATAACAAACTTAATGATATTCATTCATGTCTTGACAGGTTTCCAAGTTTAGCACAGTTTAGAAAAAAGTAAAGATGTTGCTTGGAGGATGAAGCTCATCAAGCAAACAACAATATCAAGTTGAAACTTCAACTTAGAATATTCAAGGTCACTAAAAGGCAATGTAGTGAGAGGCACCAAGGCACCCTACAAAAGCATTAGATTAAAACCAATAAATGTAAACAGAGTGCTGGGTGGACTGCTTTTTAATGGAAAAGAAGTGCGCAAGTTCATTTCAAAAATAGGTTGAATTTCAGAGGCTGCATTACATTATCCTACTTAGGAATAAGAAAAAGTGATTACAATTATTTTAAATCTAATAAACTCAAAAATTTAGTTCAGCATAAAAATGACATAAAATGAGGGAAGCCCCAACATGTGGCTTCTTTGGGCCTGATTGTAAGCCTTTGGTCATTGGTTGTGTAGGAGCTTCTTCACAACTTTTTTTTTTCAAATGAGATTTTTGAGTTTATTGGAAGAAAAGGATGTGGATCTACATTGAGAACATGGACTTACAGTTGTGGATGACAATTGAGATTTTACACAAGTTCTTGATGAAAAAGAATAGGAATTTGTATGTGTGAAAAGTTCTAGTAGAGCTAACCACTAAAGAGAAACATTTAGTACAATTGAGCTCACAATACCTTAACATTTTGCATTATAGTATGGCCACTTTAGTATGACATAGTAAAATACATGAGATTTATCACAAATAAGAAATAACCCATAAAGGAACTTCAAAAATATAAGAGAGAGCAACATTAATATTTTGATGTATGATTTTTAACTTTTTTCTATGTACTTTAATAAATCAATTAATTCTATGTTCACATATTTTACCAATATTATTAATGATTTGTTTAGTCTTGATAGACATTTTTCAATATAAATCCTATGAAAGAAAAGTTTTGATAGTATTGCCATAAACAATATGATCCCTTGGTTAAAGCAACAATGACAGCAAAGGAACTTTCAAGCCTTTAGTTTGGTCATTCTCGATGATCTTCTCACCACAGGATGATTTGGTGGGAAAGGATAAAGAGGCCTCAATATATAAATCCCCTAGAAAGACTAAGGAGTCAATAACGTAGAAGATGGTAGAGTTTATTGACTAAGAAAATAGCAAATTCATTGAGACTGAGATGACGATAACGCCTTGTCATCTAACAAAACTTTTCAAAAAAGAAAGTGAAGACAATAAAGAAGTGTAAGAAATAAAAGGAAGAAAATTAAAAGAAAAAATTGGGTGATGGTGGCCACTTGAAAAGATTGGGCGAGAGCTCATCAATTGGAGAGGAATCAAATGACTATCGTCACTTTTCTTTTTTTTTCTTCTCCTATTATTCTTGTGTTGCAAACACTTAGCTTAGTCATGTTTGATTAGAGTGTCCACAACATAAAAAGGAAAAAAGTTAAAGAAATAAGAAGATAATGGTGGCTACTCGAAGTGACTTGGATGATATCTCATCAATTGAAAATGAGTCAATAAGATGCATATTAGCCTCATGGCTAACACTGATGTTGAAGATGAAAAGCAAAATAAGGCACACAATTTAACATTTTGAGAATTAAAAGAGTCACCTTATCAAAAAAAAAAAGTGTATTAGCTTTTATAATTAGATATCAAATATGAAAAATTAGAAGTTGTATATTCTAAAAATGATTTTATTGTTCAAGATTACAAAAGTCTATTAGACATGAATATAAGTGAAAATAAATTTTTAAAAAGGCATTTGAATTCATTTATAAGTTCAATTAATGGCTTGAGTGTTGCAATTAAAACCTAAAAAAATAATTCAAATGAATATTTTTCTATTTCAGAGTCATTGAAAAACAAAATTATTTTACTTAGAAAGGAAAAATATGATTTTGATAAAGAAAATTGATATGCATATATGATTCAATTAAGGATGAACATAAGATCTTCAAAGAAAATTTCACTTATGCGTTATCCCTTACTAGTTGCAGAAGACATAATTTATGCACTCGTAATAGCATAGTATATATTGTTCTATCAAACAAACTTATTGTATATCTATCTTCTCAAAGTAACTTGGCGACTACTAGAATCAATTAAGAGACATCACATAAATGTAAAATTATAATGAACATTAATTCTTAATCCTCTACATATATTTAGCTGAAAAAAAGAACATCAATTGCATTCCCTTTAAATAATACACTCTTCTACCACTCACATGAACCAAAACCTGTTCGTTTTACTAAAATCAAAGGAATGTGACTATATAAAATCAGTCCTCTTACATTAACTTGCATACTATCACAAAAACATATATTTAAAATTATATATATATAATATCTACATTTTTATATTCGATTGAGATCTATTATATCATTAGCACAATCAATGTATATCTATATTATTTCACATCAATTGGTATCAATTTCATAAGTAGTATCACAAATAAGATTTCACAAATACATATTACTTTAATAAAAATTGATTACGTTTCAAATACAAAAGATTAGAAGTATGATAACACTGATATGCTTAATCATATTCATTATGATTCTACAAACATCAACTAAAAATAGTTCATATGCCAATTATTTGATACATAAAATTAACAACTTATTAAAGAACTTATTGTTTACATAATAAATTAGTTAATCGTAACTCTAAAATTTTTCTGAAAATCGCCACCCTCTAAGATTATTTGACTATTAAATAAACATAAAAAAGGAAGTAAATTAGAATATAGAATATCAAAATCATTTACAATGATAATGAATAATACCTATCACCAAGATTTAGAGGATCGTATTTAATAAACTAATCAAATAAAAATTTTTATCAAAAAAAAAAACATTGGATATCTATTCTTGAGGAACTTTTTATAAAATGAGAAGATATGATGAAGCAGTTGGCCAATGAACCATAGCAATATTTAGAGCACTTATGTGGAGCTGGGGTTTTAACATCTTGAGAATTTTTGTTTATTGGCTGTTTCTACTTGCTCATTGGACTTGGGATGCCTGAAAATAATATTTCAAATGACAGCCAACTAATCGATAAAAACCTTGTAGGCTCTCGACTGTGAACACGGTTCCAATGTCAGTGACAATGGTTGTTGGAACTTAGAAATGACTACATGATTTTGAACATGACAACCTTTTAACTTCAGAAGCCAACTAATGGGATAATTGAGGACAAGGAGAAATTCACAATTACCTCATACTGGCAAAAAGGAAAATAGAAATCTGTGCCCACACATTGAATGTCCACCAGACACTGATTCCAGTGGACTTGGTAGTTGTTGAAAGTTGAAAGATGAATTTGACATTTGCAACATTTCTTTGCAAACTAAATAGCACCATAATGAATTGAAGGCTGAAAGTATCCATGTCAAATAGACTTTGTCATGAGAGATCTTCGATCTCCTAAATGAATTTATTGCATGGCAGCTAGAACTTCAATTGGGTGAAAACATCGAAGGGGACAAAGTCTGGAACCATGATATCGCTTATAACCCATTTGCGGATATCAATAAGCTTAGCATCGAAATTTTCTTTCCATAGCTCAAGAAAGTGGTAGATTTCCCAATTCAAGACAGGAGTGAATTCATGTCAATATCCATGACTGCCTTGATCTCCACAATCAGTTTCTTGAGAAAACGACAACTAATTGGATCTCTAAAATGTTGAGACATCGATTGCTTGATTCTTCACCAAGAAGTGCATTCAACATGAAAAGAGCTGAACCTTTTAAATAAGGAAAAACCAATTTTTGATATTGCATCAAGAGATCTCGCGTATTATACGTCTCTTTCACTTGAATAACAATAAGTTTAGAGTCACTATTGATGATGAGTCTCTTAATCCTAAAACCTGTTGTAGATTTTATGCCCTCTAGTAACATTTCATACTTGACCTGATTATTGGTTGTAGCAAAAGCAATTTTAATGGCTTGTTGAACAGATACTTCTTTACAAATTGTTATAAGAACTTCAATTCCATTGTCATTCTCCATCAAGGTTCTATCAATAAACATGAACCAACTCAAGTTCAAGTTGACCAGCCCAAAATTAGCTTAAAAAATTCCATCAAATAGGAAATCAGCCAAAACCTACTCTTAAAATGACTACCTAAGTCCAAGCTCGGTTTCTCACTTTTGAACAATTTTTGATGTCTAGAATAAAGGATTTCCCTAGTGCCTTGTTAGGGACAACCACTAATTCATAGACTAGAAGATACGACCTTAGCTTTTACACCATAACTATCGCTGGACCAAGCCTTTCAAAAGGGAGATATCAAGTCTAGCAGGCTTAGAGATATGGTGGTATGATAAACAAGCTTTTAAATTCTGCCATCCTCTCATAACAAAACTGAGATCGTTGTCACTCCCAAGACTGTCAAATAGGGGCAATGAACTTTGAATATTAAGGTCCTCAAGACAAGTGGTGTCATGGGATACTTTTAAGACTTGAAAAATTGCTTTGCATTCCAAGGTTCACTCGAGCTTTTACTTCAACCTTTGAGGAATTTACAAATTTTAGAGACTAGTCTCCAGGTAGGAAAATGAACCAACAAATTGATGCCATTCTTTCAATGAGGTATTGCACTTTACATGTGGTGAAAGGCCAGGCACTACCAGTAGGACTTATATTTTTGAGATTTACTTCTATACCTTCTTTCGACAATAGAAATTTGAGGGATTTTCTATGCTCATAGCATCTCAAGATGGTAAAGTATATTCTTCATCGTAGTAAGTTCAATACTCTATCCCAAAATCTAGTTCTTCAAAATACAATGGGTATCAAAAACGATGGTGTTACAATTTAAGGATTTAATAATTTGGTATATACACAAAAGATTTATTGACAACTTATGAGCATCAAAGAAATAATGTAAAAGAGATATGTGAATTAAAATTAATTTGGCCTTGACCAACAATAAGAAAATAGGATCCATTTATATCAAAATTTCCTTAATTACTGAGAAGAGGGTCATATGTTTCAAGTTAGATAGAGTAAGATATCATGTAATCAATTGGTCCCAAGTTAAAAATCCAAGAACGAGACTTTTTATGAGCATTGTAAGGTATAAAAACTAAATATTTACTAAAAGTTAACATATTTCAAGATTTGTAGGAGTCAAAAACAGTTGAATTTAAAACAACCTTAAAAAAAATATAAATTTTTTAAATAAGGCAAAAAAAATTAAAGAATTTCTATAATAAAATAAAAATGAATTTCTACTATAAGACAAAAAAAAAAATAGAAATTTCTGTAATAAAGCAAAAATAAAAAAATAAAGAGAATAATCTATAGAATAGACAATGGAGATCATCCTATCTACAACTAATGGCTTATGATAGGGTTGATGTACTCCAAAAATCATTTCGAGGGTTGATAATGTGAAAAGAAAAATCTAAATAGAATTTCTCTAATTTGTTCAACATGTTACACTATCTATATAAGTGTGAGAAACACTAAAAGGAAACAAGAATAAATCATATAAGACAAGATACATTTGTATATAATTATAATATAAAAAAAATCTATCTACTATCAAACTAGGAATCTATGAAACAAATAAAAGTCAAATATGAACAAATCTTCAACACTTTAGATATGAAATTTCTTTAGATAACAAATTACAAAGAAAGTTTTAATAAGCTAAGATGAGCAAAATGATTAATAGACAATCATAACAGAAAACAAGGCAAACGCAAGGCCAAATTATAGTTCACATGCATAGCACTCAGGAAACCCTTCTATTCAGTAGACTTACTTGTGAACCATATTTTGTGTGAGACTGCGTTCTTCTCTCTTCCAATAGCCTGGCAAAGCTCCTGTAGAATGTTAATGCTGAACAAAGTAAATACCTTTTGCTTTCTTGAACTTTAGAATATAGCATGATGAGGCAAAAACCCAAGAAACCTAAACATGAAACTTAGGCAGTAAGGACATCTTTTAAAAACACCAAAACAGTAAGCTCCAACACAAATTTGACTATTTAATTTTTACCTTGTTCATTAAAAAATAAAAAACAGTAGCAACCCTTAACAGGTAACAACATGCTATAAGTTTCAAAATTTCCATCATTTTATTACATAAAACTAATAATCTAATCATACAGAGACTATATGTAAGAGAAATTTTACAGTTACATGGTATACCAGAGTCCTGTTTCGTCCTTGGTAAACATAATAGGGTTGCAGTCAAATCCTACACCAATGACCACTCTCTCAGAAACAAAAAGAACCTACAGCAGTAAATGTGGTCAGGACAAACTTTAAATAACTAAGAAGGCATCAAAGAGTATAAAAGATAAGAGACAAAATTTCAAAGGTGCAAAGAAAGGATGCTGACCCACATCACGTAGAGGCAGATTGCGGTATGCTATGTTCTGAGCTAATGGAGAGTTGCAAATGTCTTCAATAAAGTATATCGTTGAATTATGACCTAAAACATATTCTTAATAAATACCCTGCTAAACACAAATAATAAGCAGGCATACAAACTTCCAATCCGGCTAAAAAATGAATAGAAGGCAGTAAAACAGTGTCATAACACATCGAATATAAACTAAATCCTTACTACTATTTGAGGTGCCAGTCAGCATAAGTTCTGTTGGAGAGGGCCTGGGTTTGTGCAGGGCCATGTTCACCAATAAGAAGCAAAAGTTTATTGCTAGGTTAAAATTCAGGACTTTTAAACCGTGTCAAATAAGATAAATAGATCATAGATATAATTGTTCAAAAGAAACTAGTGTAGGATCTAATTGATACCCACAAAACATTCCACCATATCATCCAAACTCAAGGAATAAAGGGATGCCATAACAAAAGATAAAAAATGCTTATTATTTTTAGGCATATTGCATCTTTTAAATCTACTCAACACAAGATTATTCAAAGGCCATTGTTTTTTTTAAGGTGACGACTTATCCCAAATACATTAGTATAAAAGCAAGATACATAGATTATACATGGAAGCTAGATAACTCATTATTTTTAGGCATATTGCATATTTTAAATCTACTCAACACAAGATTATTTAAAGTTCATTGTTTTTTTTAAGATGACAACATATCCCAAATACATTAGTATAAAAGCAAGATAGAAAGATTATACATGGAAGCTAGACATTCAAGTGAGAGTTCTCATTGGTCAGAATGCTAGTTCAAAGATTTACAAAAGCGTAAAAGATAAAAAGAAAATAATAAAAGTTTACAGAGTTAGTTGAGTTATATCATCTTTCCCTTCTAGCTGATGAAGCATCCAAAGGACTAATAAGGGTAAGGTCTTGAGGTCGACAATGGGGAGTATGGACCTTACCAATCAAGTCCAAAGAAGGGTTAAGACTAGTGTCCGAATGAGATGAAAGCATGATCCCATAAGCAGTCATGCCCATGACCTCAAGGGAGGGGAAGTTGCCAATCAATAGTATCCGCGATGCCAATTGAACAAAAGGGAATACCCAAAAATTTTCAAATGTAGTAGGCGGTAGAAATCCAATCCTGAATCAACCCCACATGCAAATGAAAACTATTAATAAACAAGGGGGCAAAAATCAAGCAAGTATGGGTGATGCCAACCTCCATGTAGATACATGCAAAGATAAGCTTGTTGTTAGTAAAAATCTTGTCCATCATAATCGGCTTACCTACAAAAACTACAAATTTTGAAAAGATGAATACGAGATCTAAGGTGCAAAGTCAAGGAATTTTATCCATAGAAAATACAATCAAAGCCATCGTGTCCAAAGAAATATCAAAGGTCTACCTCTTATGAATGAGACATACCCAAATACATCATCTAAGTCAGAAGTCTAAGAGAATTCAAATAAGAAGAATTCCCAATTGAGGGTTAAGATCTCCAAGGTTCTTTTGATATTCCATTTTTTTTCTTGGTGGCATACAACACCATGGAGTAAAGGAGCCTCCACCCAAAACAATAACCAAGAGACAAAAAGTCCAATAGTTGCTAGCAAAAGTGACTTCTTTCATTGAAATTCTCACAATGCTACTTTGACAAAGGATATATTCCAAGCACTTGATGGAGCAAGTGCACCTACAGAAGAGGTTCTTCTAGTTAAAAGACAAGGAGGTCGAGTTGGTAAGAGTTGTGTGGTTATCAAAAGGGGATGGCCTACAAGTTGGCTAGGGGTCAGGGTAATCCAACTTGGAAGGATCAGAGGTGGTTGAAATGTTATAATCCTAATAGTTTTTAACAATAATGATGGACAAGGGTGAATTGTTACTAGCTAAAAGAGATGGTTGAGAAATGAGGGGGTTGGAAATTCTAAGATAAAAGGGGAAGAAGTTATAATAGGCTGCCTTAAAGGGGTAAGATAATTAAGTTTAAAGGTGTTAAGTCTTAATGAATCATCAAAAACTAGTACATTTGTGACATTAAAGATGGTGCGGGAAGGGGTGTGAAGACCTAGTCAAAGTATAGGGCATACGATAAAGTAGAAAAAGAGTCCATACAAATGAGAGAGGATATAGCAAAAGAAGTCAATATGACCAAGTAGGATCCATCGTGCAAGGCGATAAGAGATGAGGTTGCCATAGCAATGAGGAATAAGAAAGACATGAAAACAATAAGAAGGATAAGCATGATCGAAGCACAATCGGAGAGGCCTGAGACAACAATAGTCATGACAAAGTGAAAGAGAGTAAGTTGGTTGCCCAAGAAGGGAGGGGAGACTTCTAATATGCAACAAAAACATGGAGGGGGTGAGCAATAGAAGATGCTCTAATGCAAGATCTAAAAATAGGGAGCAAAGAGTACATACCTTAGCAAAGGATTCCAAGGCATGAGGTGGAGATGAAGGTCATTTTCCTAAATATCATAATGTGGGAAAAACACAATGGAAGAGAATGATGCACAATGGTTGCAAGCCAAGAACGTGATTTGTGCGAGTGGCCAATTTGGAGTAGTAACAATTTATTTCATTCAACCTATATAGCTCTTATCAATAACATCCTCCTCTATTTCCCAACATTTTGAGGTAAAAATTAAGGATAACAAAATCTCGTATTTCATAATAGTTTCTACATATTAATTATTACTTTTCAAGTTAATTGTTATCCAACATGACCAACTTTGCATCTTATCTATTAAGTTTTAATCTAATAAGACGAATTAACTTAAACTTTATGGTTATTCTACATAATCAAGGTTTCATACAGCCCCACTCCTTAGAAGAGAGGGGAGACCTCTAGTAGGCAAGCAAAACATGAAAGGGAGTCGTCATCGTTGAGGAGGTGGCAACATAAGAGCCAAAGGAAGGAGGGCATAACAAAAAGGAAATGCTGAGTGAGGAGAGAGGATAGGATGATAGGAGAAGGGAGAGCATCAACGTCCTTGAAGGAAGAGGTGATCAATAGGTGAGGCTCTAACGCAAGAGCTAAACATAGGGACCCTAGCAAAGGGGTTCATAGCATGAGGTGGGGATAAAGTTCGTTTTCCCAAATGTGATAATTCAGGGAATACTCAGTGGAAGAGAATGATGCACAATGGTTAGAGGCCAAGAAAGTGATTGGAAAGAGTGGGTTGATCAAGAGTAGCAACAATCTATTTTATACAACCTATTTATATCTTATTAATAACACCTTTATTTCCCATCATTTTGAAGTAAAGATTCAGAATAACAAAACCTCTCATTTCATAATATTTTATGCACATTCATTACTAACATGTTATTTGCTCTCTAACATGACTAAATTTGAATCTTATAAATTAAATTTTAATCTATTAAGACGAATTAGCTTAAACCCTAAGGTCATAATCTAGTTTTCACATAGCCCCACTCATACTATTTGTCTAGAGCTCATTCTTCAAAAAACTTGCAAAGAAATGTGTACTTACTACAACAGATGTTTATATCACTAGAAAATATTTAAAACATTTAAGTCTACTACATTGCATATCTTTATTAACATGCCTCACAATCATTGTCCCATGTCAGTGCTAAAAAATTCAAAAAACTAGATAAAGTTTTCAAAACCAAAGGGCTGTAGGACAAGAGCACTCTTGAAGGACTAGTAAGGGCAGCTGGTGGATATAACTTTCACCAACAATATATGCATTGCTCTATCCACCAAAGAGCACCTTCTCAACTTTTATAAAATGGGATGAAACAGATAAGGCTCTTAAGTCAAAAATTGAATATTGCTAAAATCGGACTGAATTTTAGCTTTAATCAACTTAATTGAAATTCAATGAACCGATTATGAGTCCGACTCATCTTTAATCAAGATGCTAAGAGTTAAGTATAGATCAAATCAAGTTAGCTCCAGATAGGACTAAAATAACAAAGTATATATAAATATATTTGTTTATTCATCAATATAAGTATGTTTAGATATATAAACAATTTAAGTTATAGAATTATAGTTACATAAGATAGCATGTTTAATATGATTAAATATAATAGCTATGAATAAACTTATTTATGTCCAATCAAAAAATAAAAAATTTAGTCGAAATCATATTGGTTCAAATTGATAACAAATGATTCAAGAATAGAACGAAAAGAGATTGAATTAAATTTTTTCTATCGAAAGTTTGGATTGGATTGTATCGAGTCAAAGATAGAATTGGCTTGAGATCAAAACAATATTAGAAATAGAGAGATTGGAGGAATGCAAATATTTATTAATATCAAAATTTTCCAACCTCTCCATGTCATGTTACTTCCATGGATTGTGAAGTACTGGCACCAAATGTAAAGGCTGAGGTCATTTTGGCAACACAAAAGAACCTAAATCTTTTAAAGTGCATATCTTGGCACTAGTAATACTTAACCAAGTTTTCCTAATACACACAAACATGATTCTCATCATGCATGGCAGTACAGCCTGAAAGTTAAGACTGCATTCAGATATAGAAAAGCATTATTGGAAGAGAAACAAGATAAAAGAACAAAAAACTAACCGGCATAAACCAAGGTATTACCACTGGGAGACCACCTCACACCAAATGCCCAACTGGATGAGAGGTCAAGTTGCACAATTTGCTATTTCAATGACAAAGAAACAAGGAATCAACACACACATTGTGGTAATGCCACAAAAAACATGAAAAACAGTAACATCAATAATGAGATTTAAAAGAGAACCCATGCAACCAAACAGTATTTGGGTCTACAAAAATAATGCCTGGGAGGCAGAGCTACTTTAAGTTCAACCCTAGCTTGGCCATCGTCCCCTATCAGGCATTAGCTTTCTTGCCTAATCAACTGTGCAAATATAATTACTTTTAAGAGATTCATGCCTGCCATTCTTCAGAAAGCCATACCAAGAAAATGGTTTGATATTACCATATTACGCTTCTACAATTGGTTTGGTTTTCAGTTAGCACCATACTTGAGACAAACTAACCTCAGTTGCACCAAGTACATTATGAAAGCTGAAGATGAGATAAATTGGTCTCAGGATGAAACTGGTGCACTACAACCGAGACAAGCCAACCCAAGCTGTTCCTTAATGTTGCAAACTTATGCACATGCAAGCATGAGGAATCAAACTAGGATTTTTTATAGTATAACAATAAAAAACAATCTAAATTTCCACAGCAGGATTGCAAAGTGGCACATGCATTAATATGAAAAGAGAGCTGCAAGCCTCACCCATCTCAACTTTCCTTTCTCTCATATAAAATTTGAGTTGTTTTGATCCATTAGAATGCACAACTATGTTAGCGGTGCTACATGGTACTGCAAAACATAGATTATACTCCTAGATACAAATTTTTAACTAAGCATTTACAAATGGAGGGAGAAAGTTGACTATAATGGATTGAATTAACCATGGAACCTATTCATGATCAAAATAGTTAAACTATACTACAAAGTATAAACAAATCAAAGCCAAGATACAGATGTAGTAAGGTCATGGTTTTTGTCCACTAATATTCACAACTAAAAGAAAATAATAGGTAAAGTGGCATGACCATCACCAACATGGAAATCTTCCAAAAAAGCATAAAAGTCTAAGTGGTTTAGGCAATATACTTAGATTGGCTCCAATCACTCAAAAGGGTCAAGCCTAAGGCCGATGTTAGACATATCTACGTTCTTGGCAAACCATGGCAACTTTCACTATTTTCCTAGGCACTCATCCTCCTAGGACAAAGATTTCCCCACCTCTCTTGGCAAGAATCCCCTACCTCCCTCAACAGTGACTCCTTGACTTCCCGTGGTAGACCCACCACTCAATTCTTTTGTTTAAGTCCTCTACTCATTCCCATTTCATTGATTGAACACATCTTCAATTAAAATCAATAGATTATAGAAAACTTTAATCTTTACTCCAATAAAATTGGATAGGACCTTCTTCTTCATTGGCCACACAAGTCACTAAAGTAAGGCCAAGGGGTTACCTCCCACCCCAAATTCTTTGTTCAACGTTTATTAGCCTTTATTGAGCTCCTTTACGACCAAATTAGTCTTTCATTTATCCCTCAAGATTTTTTAGAATTCGATATTTGTTATCCCAAAGTCTACTACCAACAGATCTCACTATTTATTCCAACCAATTAGTTGCCACCTAGTTGGCCGTACATTGGTTCGAAGGATGCATCAAACGTTATGCTTTCACTATAAAAACTACTTAGAAGGAAAAACAAACACATGACTACATGCTTTTTTGTGGATCTTCTCTGAAAACTGTGGTTTTTCTCTTTTTCTTTCAAAATTTGTTGATCTAGGCCTTTCTTTGCCCACAAATCAAATTTGTGTGTACGTACATGATGAAGACCATTGTCAACATCAACATTTGTGTTGGTTTTTCTCAATAAGATCTTTGTTTCTCAAGGCTCTTGAGCATGGCATCTCACATAGTGGACCAATCCAGAACCAAGAACCTTCCTCCACACCTATGGAGCCCAATAGAGCAAAGCACATGAATCTCCATTCATTGTGAAGACTTTGTAATCAAGAAATTTTGTAAGGTCATTGACTAGACGCTAGTAAGCAGACTCCAAATATCTTTGCATGAGCAACTTGCACTTTGGCCATGCACACGACAACCTTTGTGGCTTCCATGACAACCCGAGATGAGCTACTCCCATTAGCCACAAAGGTTGTCATGGGAGTAGCTCATCTCTTCACCTCTTCTACCTAAGTGTCTCAGCCTAGACACTCAATTCAACTGGTGGTTGCAAAGTGCAAAGGAATCACATGCCCCACGAGCACACAAGTGCCCCACTAACAACTACTACATACCCAAGGGAGAATAAATTCCTCTTCACTTTTGATCAACTCCTTGTATTGCACTAACAAAAAGCTCATGCAATAGCCTCAACATCTTAAGTTTCTCTTGCTCCTAAAGTTGCAAAGAGTCAACCCTAACCTGTCAATGCAACCTCACTAAAGTTTGTGATGTATTGTAAGCAAAATGTCTGTCATCTTTCCCATGTCTTATAAATGTAATCGCTTGCTTCTAAATTATCAGGCAAGCAGCTCCTGTCAACTTTCACCATCCAACTTTTTGTACTTATGAGAGTACCTTAGATCCAAACGATTAGTTGATTGAGTTTGAGTTGGCAATCGATAAGTATACCTTACTTGAGGGGATGCACCATCAAAAGTTTATGTTGACCTTTGAAGGAATAGCAAGGCATTGGTATTAGAGTCTCCCTGTTGCCTTCATCCACTCTATTGAGCAACTCTTCCATCATTTCCTCACTCATTTCTCCATCACTACACATTTTGATCATCAAGAATGTAATTTCTTTGACATCATGAATCATTAAGAAATTTTTTTAATTGCGTCAAAAATGTTCTCATGCATGTTCATGATTACAATGATTATGCAGTAACGAACTACTTCTATCAGGGACTCACATCAATTCACAATAGTTTATCCAAGAGTAAGCTCATGATCATGTCGAGGCCTCTCTTAGACTATGCCGGTGTGAATTTTTTTCTTTGCAACCAGGATATAAGAAAGGTAATATTAACTGCTCGCTGCTAAGTATGTTTTAAGGCACAACATGGAGTAGCAACGATTGAGTAGGACGAACAGCATCTAATTGATCCAACCAAAGAATGGTTCATGCCCTTGGTCATCTCACCTATGCTCGTTGACCAACCATGGGGTGAGCAATGTCAAGCTTAGCAATAGAATACCTATTAGAACTAGTGCAACAATCCAAGCGATAGTTTGCAAGGACAACTTGGTCATCCTCGGCAATAACAATGACAAAGAAACTAGGTCCATCAATTAGAGGGCCAGATGCAATAATAGAGTGCCTCAACATCGATGCAACAATCACAACAATCAACAATTTGTGGTTTCCTTCTCAAGCAGGGGGTATCACGTCCACACGTCCACAGGCCCACCCCCTCTTCCCTTCTCATTATACGACTATAGTTCTTCCTCCAACTCTACTTGCCCCTAAGCAAGCCCAGTGCCATCTTCAACGGGTTAGAGAGCCATCATGCTATCCACCCCCTCGTCAAATCTGAATAGCCCCAACTAGAAGTGTTAATTTGTAGGCATCTCTTGACTTAAGGATCTCATACCACAAAGGAACCCTAAAGAAGATGCCCTCATCAACACCACCATGATCTACAATTTCCATGTCATATGCATTATAATCAACACTAGAAGTTCATTAGGTGAGCTCAACTTCTCTTGCTACAAGCAAAGGAGCATTGGTTGTGATAGGCTTTCCCCTCTAAATAGTTTTCCCTAGATTTAATTGGTGAGAGTTTGATCCCAAAAGAAATCATCTCTCACTTTAAGAGATGGGAAGGGCCATAAGAAAAAGACCCATTTGAAGGATTTTACTATGTCGTGTGCCTGCTCTTTGCAAGCATGCAATGTTAAAGCAGTTGGTGTTAAATCGCATTTGCATTATCCTAATTCATTTCGCATCAACCCAAAGTTCTCAACAAGCACATGGGTGGTGTCCTCCCAAGGAGATTTGGAAGCATTCAATCACTACTACCTGAATATCGTCTCATCGAATGCATCAAAAGAGCTCATGTCTAGGAACATTGTCACTGAAAAAAGGAAAGTTACATCCCAAAGCCTCACCTTGATAAACAAATATACATAGAAAATGATGAAAATCAACTTCTAGTGATTTAGTTCAAAACTTGGCAAAAATCAATAGAACAAAGTCCTTATAATACTTCAAAAATTTTTGCAAGAAAGAACATGAAGCTATGAATTAAGCAAACTTGTTTAGCCTCATTTTGTTAAAAAATTGAGCACCATAACCTACTAGCTAGCATGGTTCTCGTTAAGAAGAACAATAGCAAATGATATATGTGTGTGAACTGCATTTGATTGAACAAGGTTTGTCCAAAGAATAACTATCCTTTCTCATATTGATGCCCTCATTAGTACAACAATAGGATGGGAACATAAATTTTTATCGCAACTTTGGCATATTTGGCTATAAAATGATACATTTTAGTATTAAAAAAGCAATGTGACATACCAAAGGATGATCAAAGTGGTCTTTTGAGAACAGTATAGGTAAATCTAGAAGCGTTCATCGACGACGTCCTCGACACGAACCACTACTTCAAGAAGCCTATTCAAGAAGTACATAATATAGCTTGACCCAATGAAAAGCACATTCAATGCCTTATTGAAGTTTCTCAACAATCTGCCTCAACTTATGAAAAATTAAAGAAAATTCCAAGCCAAACTTGATTTTATTCTTAAAAGAATTATCCAAGATGTTTAAACTTGATAGGGCACATAACTAATCTAAACCGCTTCATGTCCACAAAGGGTAAAAAGTGCTTGCTCTTCTTCAAAGCTCTCCACAAAAGCAAGACACCATTTCAACAAATTAGTGCAAGTATGCCTTCCAATAAAAAAAATATGTTATGAGTGCACCATTATTGGGAATCTCAAGCCTAATATGACCCTACAAATTTATGTTAGTGACACCAATGAGGTTGTGAGCATGATTCTACTTTAAAAGGGCAAGGACGTGCACTAACTAACGCATTATGCCAATCATGTTTTTAGAATACTAAAGATTAGATTTCGGATCCTAAAGGCAGTTATCCTTTCCCTCATCACCACAATCAGAAAAACTAACTCATACTTTCAAGCTCTTTAAGTTGTTTCATGTCTAATTATCCTCTTAGGGATATTTTTTTCATTCCCTAAACATGTTTAGTAGCTTAAAAAATGGTATATAGAGCTTAATAAATATGACTTAAGAGCTCTCATTGCAAATGCTATCAAAACCCAAGTTTTCATAGATTTCATCACAGAGTTGATCACTTTGGAGTCACCAACCAAGGTTAATTAGGATGCCTTATGGCCATTATTTGTTTAAAAATCTTCAATTGAAAATTGTGGGGTAGGTATCATCTTTCTAAGCCATTTCCATGTCACCTTGCACTATCCTCTTCATCTTAAATTCCTAACCACAAACAACCAAGTCCATCACAAGGATATCCTTAGCAATCAATGTAGCATTCATTCCATTCATTTCTTCAACAATTCAAAACTAATTGGCAACATCAAACACGATTTCAAGGCAAGGGATGAGGTTCTCTATCCACATCATGATCAAAGAAGCATTGTAATCTTTTGACCTAGTTATACGAACTTGTACCCCTTGCAATGAAAACCTACAAATAGATTACGACATTAATAAACTGAATGCCAAAGTCACATTCATTCCAACTACATCCCAACCATATAGCTCATGTTAGTGGACAGGGAAACATCCAACACAGATGACTTAATTCTCTTTCTAAAGAGTGCACTTATGACCTCATTAACAAATGTCCACCATCTTAAGAGGCAAGTTGTGCAATATTGTTGGTCACTAAAGAACTCTAGTGTAAGTCCTTCGAAAATCTTCCCCAAAAGCATCTCCATCATGGCAAAACCCAAAAAATCCTTCAATTTATTTACAAAAACGAGTTTGGCAGCCATGCCAAAGGCCACACTCTCACCATCAAAGTCATCGGGCAGGAATTTTCCTGCAACAAGATTGGACAAGACATTAAGGATTTTGCCAACAAGTGCATCAAATACCAACTATATGCCATTGTTGTGAGGTTGTTCATATCTGAGCTGAAGCAGATCAACAGGTCCTAGTAGTTTTCCTTCTTGGACATGGAATTCCTTGGCCCAATCCTAAAATCTACCAAAGACACATTTTTTACTAGTATTCGTTCACTACACCAAAAACAAGAGAGGTCGAGACAATAATGATCATGAAGGACTTTCAAATACAAAATCACTTTGGTCTGATAAATTGTGAATGTACGATTACCCTTGGCAATCGTAATCGACAATGATAGGTTTTTCAATGATTCCAACATGATGAGCTTGTGCTCATGAAAATGACATTATCTTAAAGTTCTTCTTGGTGGGCCATCCTTTGAACAACCAAGTAGGGGTTGTAGACCTAAGAGTTAAGGATATTCTAATAATTATCTCAAAGAAGTAAGTCTATGTCAATAAACAAGCTGTCTGGCATGATACATGCATCATAGACAATCCTAATTATAACCATAAACGAGTCTCCCTCACATTAATGTATAACATTGAGATGATCACTCTAGTTGAAAATGAGCATTTCTCCCACAACATTGTAAGTGGCAATGAGCTAGCCAAAGATCAACTTTCGGCCTCAGACTTCGAGAATAAGTCACCACTGCATTATCCAAAACAAACCAAGGGGACAAGGATCCAAGCTGCACTACGACAAGCTTTTGTTCGAAGAAGGGAGAAGTATTAAAAGCATTGAAAAGTTGGATTCAAAATAAGATGGCCCCTTTGTCATCAAGGATGTGATCAATCCAAATGCCCATCTACTTTTGATTCCAATGGCAAAGTACTTCCTACAACTGGAGCAAGGATAACTTCAAAAGGTTCCACACAACAGTTTTTACTCACTTCACTATTTCATCTCTTTATTGACACTATGTTTTAAGTATTAAATATACTCAATCTTGTAGTTATATAATAATTCATCAAAACAACTTACTTAAGATATTCATGACAACAACCATCATTATTGAGACCTATGTTCTAAAAAAACCCACTTAACTCAACTAAGTTTCTAACCATGGCCCATTATGCTCCTGTTAAGCACTAAATTTGTGTATTCTCATCATGTCCGATGAAGAATCCTCAACCCTACCCTAATTGCTTGTATCCCAACTGAAGTTGATCTAACCAAATTGTAAAAGCTGGTGAAGAGGCCCTAAATGCAAAACCAGTTGTCTTTCTCAAATAGGAGTTAACCCTTGAGTCCTTAAGACCATGCCAAATTTCATCATGCAACCACTGGACTAACTAAAAGACTTGCTAACAAGAACTCCAAACCTTGGCACTAACTTGACTAATTTTCTTCGGGCCAATAAGACCATGCTTCTTTTTCTTGCTCAAGCCAATATTGTTTTTCTAAAGCTCGGATAATTCAAGTTCATTTAACTTATCCATGCAAGTCTAGAAAATGAATAAACCTCGTTGCGGCGAGCTACCATGTGATTTATTTATAAATTTTTCTAAGTAATTTCTCAACCAAGAAAAACCCTTACCTTATCTAGCAACTAAAGACCCTAGTCATTGAAATTGTTTCACCAAGCCTTCACTCAAGAAATTAGATGATAAGCTCACAGTGGTCTTAACTTGACACGTACACAACAAAGAAAACGCAAACACCAATTGGCCATTTTATTTAAACCAATTTTAAGAAGATAAGAAGTTGTAATGTTAAGTTTAGGCCCACTTTCCTTAGCCAAGTTAATCAAACCAAGACCAATCCTTGATAGCAACCTCCTCGTCTGCTCCATCCTTACCCTCTTTTCCTTGAGTTCCATCACATTAATAGCCATAATGCAAGGATTCCACTATTCATTAGTGATTGTTAGATGAGACACCTAGATCATATCCTTCTCAAGTAAGTTGCGGGCCTCGATAGCCTCAACCTTGGTAAAGACCTTTGTTATTTTACCCTTCTTGACCAAAGCTTTTTGTCCCCCTCAAAACAGACCTTCACCATCTCAAGCAAAAGAAAAGAAAATTGTTTGGACAAACTAGGCCTCACCGACTACTTTGATGTTAACATGCCCCAACATTGCTCAAAGTCGTTTGAGCTCTTCTTCCAACACCTTTACTCATCCTTCTTTTCAAGCTATCCTAGCAAAAGTCATTTGCAAGGGGATGCATCATCGAGAAAAACTAGCCCAAACGGGATTTCATTGGCAGAACTAGGCCATGCAAATTGAACCTTGTCACAAAGAATTGAATGATTAGTGGTGGCCCAAACATCCCCTAAAAGGTAATTCAATGGTGAGAGAAGCTTTCAACAAATATTGACAATGCCAACAGCGATTCAATTCCAAGTAAGGATTGGCAACTCAAACTGCCACCAAACAAGTAGTTGGCAAACTAAGACTACAAATAGCTCAGTTGGCAGAGAGCTACAACTATAGATGCTTTTAAAAAACTTTCTTTTGTTTGATAAACCTCCAAAACATCTATTTGAGGGAATTAACTACTTAAGAAGAAAAAGCTACCCCAGCTGTATCCTATCTGTAAAACATTAGATATTTACTATTATACCATAATGAATGATGGATCAGTTCACTGCATTATAAATTGAATATCCTGGAACCTTTTATGTTCTGTTGGTCATACCATTAAAAAATTCCAAGAAAACACATATTGAGAATAATAAACTAGCACAGCCAAAGATAAAAACTTAGTGATTATACTAAGGCATCTGTTTTCAAGGTTAACATAATAACTAAATACTAAGGTGGTTGAAAGACATGTATACAAGTTTTTCAAAGCAATGGACAAAGAAATTAAAGACCAAACTTCAGGGTACACGGGATGATGATCAAATATACTAGTCCATAAATCAAAAGATGAATGAGCAGTTCAAATTTCAATGAAACTTGCAACCAGATTATTTATTTACCGAAAGTTAGTCTAAACAAAATAAAAATATTTTTAATTGGCAAATCCATGAAATGATGGTGAAAAAACCTTTGAAGAAGATGAAAAATAAAAAAAAAACAATAGCTATAGATGCCATTCTTATACAAAAGAGTAGAAAATAAGAGAAAAAGTATCTTTATATATTGAAACTAAGGTTATGTTAAATGAGCATGGAAAAGGTATGTCACTAACTATAAACAAGAAAGAGAAGTACTACATTTTGTAATTGTGCTGATCATAAGAAAAATTAAGCTGAAGGGTAATACTATGAAATTTTAGGCAAAAGCAATTAAACATAAGGATGATATAAGACTAATAAATTTCAAAATCAATTTCTTTTTATGCCAAAAACTAGTATTTAGGTTATCCACTTGTTGAGAGGTTTAATAGAATATCATAGTGCAAAAAAATCTCACTTAAATTAATTTATTTAAACATATAATACAGAGAATACATCAAAAGCTCTTTAAAAGAGAAAAGAGTTAGAATTGCATATTAGACTAGCTAAAGACATGTACAATAAAGCAAATCATGCATTAACAAAATCAAAAAGGCTTAACAAATGGCTTACTACTGTATGTTGGATGTCCTCAAAGCTTGAGTTTAGATCTTTAACTTTTGGTAATAGTTATGCACATTCATACCATCCAAATTCAAACAATAACATGATGCATACTCTTTCTGCTGATAATATTAAACTTATTAATAAGATTACAATTGAAACATAAAAAATAATCTTAAAATTTAAGAGATTGTACCTCAGCTATATATATATATATATATAATGTAAATTTAATTATGATAAGAGTACAAATAATATAGAAATCACAACCAGTAATCCAAAAATAATGAAGAATAGAGTTTCACTATTTAGAGTCATTACTCCCAAAATAATAAAAAAAAATTAAAGATATTAAGGTGCTATTAGAATTATCTAACTAGATTGAATGAATAGATAAGTTTTTCTAATAAGTTATGTAATTGAAACATCCTATTTAAGATTAAATGTGAGTTTTAACTACAATAAAATTAACTATTATAAAATATTGAACGTTGCTCTATAAAATACAAATAAAACAAAATAAGTGATATAGATACAAATGATAGCTACATAGATGACAAGATATACTCAAATAATGTGATTATCAATGAGTGCACACAAATAAAGTACATAGAGTATTGGCAAAGGGTAAGTTTAAAAACAACATTAACAAGGATTTCACAAGCTTGAATTTAAAAAAAGAATTGTTGATAAATACAATTATATGATACCAAACGAATCATATAGCTAGCCAACACTAAGTGGAATCAAGGATTTTTATTTTTAGTGCTCACCTATGCAAACAAAAAAATAAAACTAAACTCTATGAAATTATATATTATATGACAGATTACGTCCAGATAATGATTGAATTGGTCTAGAAAATCTTATTTATCTTTTAGTAAGTTTATTGTATTTTTATATATTATGGATTGTATTAGATCACATATATAAGACCCTTATGATGATTTTATTATTTTCTACATATTTTTATTAAGTAGGATATTTTTGTTATTGCTTTGAGTATAGGTTTAATCTTATCATCTATTTAAAGTTAAATTATTGAATGAAAATAAAATTTTTGCTACGCATTTTGTTTCCAAAAATTGCAATTTATTTATTGTGCATGCGTGCACAACCCTAGGTTATGATATAGGTTCCTTTGGAATTCAATTTAAATTAATTATCCAAATTGCAATTTGGATTTATCTCTATCGTCATCGTCGTTGCCATTATAGTTGCATTCCACCTCAAATCCCATTAAAGGATTCACTTACCAATTCTCAAATATTTGGTACCAGAACCTCTTCCGCAATGTTCCAACTACCACAATAATTTGCCATCGACTACGTCGCTTTACTCAATTTATATGCCTTTGTCACATTTAATCTTTTGGACTACCATTACTTCCATTTCCATTAAGTTTCATTAAAAAAAAAAGTTTGCCTCATGTTCTATGCCCCCAACCACCACAACACGTTGTGCTAGCATTGCATGAATGCAGCCTAGCCTCAAGTCTATGTGTGTCCCAAGTTGTATGCAGCATTTGCATGTGTGTCTCTACCACCTTGTACCAAGCCTCACATTTAATAAGAGTTGTATTGAGCACTTGTACAACAATAGATCAATATCTTCATGCAATGTCCTAAAAGTTTACAAAAATGTTATTTTCTTAGTTACCACTAGCTACTAATTATTAAGGAAGCTTTTGTCTTGTAGATCAATAGACAACAAATCTCCAAAAATATCTCATTAGCATCAAAAACACATAAGATGAGTAGCACTTTAATTCTAGTTATGCTTCTTTCTCTTTATATATTTGTATGTGTAAGCCACATATATCAATTGTGCATTCATCAGTATAATTCACCACAAGTGGCATTACTAACCAAGATATTTTAGGTACATAGGAACAACCATCCCAAATAAAATTTTTAACATTAATCATGGTGCATACCAAATGCTGAAAATCAAGTCTCAGTGGTACACTTCAAAACCAAATTCTGAGGAAATATAAACAATGTGAAAAAAAATTTATCTACAATAAATTCACAAACAATATAACTAAGGGACAAAATCAATAGTGTGTTAAATTTTAAAATTGTGAACACAAATTACAACCCTATCATTAGGTTTGAATTTGAGCTAATGCAACACAAATAACATTTTAGAATAAAAATAAATTATTTTTATGAAAAAGTGTATGTCTTTGATGCAATTTTTATGCCTCTAAAGAAAGAATAACATTTCAACTCAAAAAAACCCTCACTGAGAATGTAACAAGGTGAGAAGTGACTTTGCATAAGCATGTGTCTTGTTAATAAAAATAAAAGCCCATAATTTGAATAAGTAGCATTCAATTCTAAAAACTAGTGAAGGATAAGTCATCTAAAGCTCACATGATACTAAGAAAGTGACAAAAATCAAAAAGCAATTTATAGATCAAACTAAAAACAAAAATGCATACAGCTAAAGCTCAAGTTTATGGGACAATTTTTTGAGATAAGAAATGTATCAAACCTCTCCAAACTTGACATCACGTGAAGAGCTTGTTCCTAAGTCCCTATTTATAAATTGAATTCAGTTAGTCTTTTCAAATATTAATAGTGCTTATGAACATATCAAGCTACAATGTACAGACTTTGAATCAACACCCTTGATGTATGTAGAGAAGACGCGGCACTTCCCATCAGTAGATGTTGTTGCAACAAAAATCTGAGCAAAAGAATGAAATACTATAAGAATCTAAAGCAATGTTTCAGAATTACTTCTGCGGTCGCATAACTTGCTTGTATGAGAGAGCACATGCTTGCATTGGTACAGAAGTGAACACTTGCTATCTTACTATAAATTTACTTGGATAAATTGCAAAGAAATAAATTATGTACAATATCCAATAGAACTATGCCCAAACTTTTGTCACATGATCTTAAGTAGTCTAAAATTACTTTGAAATATGACTAAAGGTACTCTTGGCATGATAGTTGTGTTAGAAGACAACTTGTTGAAAGTTGGTTGAGTAAGTTGTAGTGGTAAAGTACTGTTACAAAAAAAATCGTATATTTGATAATCTTATGCTAAAGAGTGCTTGTTAAAATAATTTATAGAAAAAGCACAAAACGTTTTTTAACTTTTAGAAAGAGTCATAAAAAAATTTGTAATAATACAAACTTTTTGGGAGGGCAAAACATGATTTTGAAATGTCCAAACTTGTCACAAGAACTAAATTTGTCTAAAATTGCTTTGAAATACGACTAAAGGTACATAAGACGTGATTGTTGTAGTTGGAAGACACCTAGCGCAAAATAGCTTTTATAAGCTGTGGTAAATACACTATGTACAATATCGAATAGCATTGCATTCAAAACTTTGTTACAGAAACTAGATTAGTCTAAAATTACTTTTTAATATGACCAAAAGGTACATTTGTCATGATTGTTGCAACAAAAGATTCCCTTAATAATAAAAGCAACAATCAAACTAGGAAAGCATGTTTTAAATCACCAACAAGCATTTATAAATTGAAAAGTTGCATGGTATAAATTTACATGCATAATTTTTATTTCTATTGTTCATTTCATGACAGTGACTAAAAGATATAAGAGAACATTGGTAATCTAACAGCTCCATCATACTGCTCCAACAATCACAATCTTTTCCAAACAAGATGAAATTTATCAATTTTTCGTAGCATGGTGTATTTTTAGCTAGAACTTCACCTTGATTGTACTTTTTTTTATAAGTCCAACATCTCATTTGTTTGAGCTTTTGAAGTTACAACTGTGAATCTTCACTTCCTTTGAAAAGACAAAAGAACGCATATGCCAAAGAAGATGTCCAGTTTTGGAGTTAGCATCTTGGGGGAATCTTTGTCCAAACATTCGTAGCATGTCTCACCAGCACGGTTGAGTTTAGAAGTTAACTCACTGTCCTACTTCTCCACGGCAATCTAGGATTATTAACTCAATGTTAACAACTAAGCACAATAGTTACATTTGTTGCACAACTTAATCAAATTCCAAAGAATACGAGCTGATGGCAGCCATGACTTGCATAGAAAATCCTCCCATTCAAGAAGATTCACTAACAAACTACCAAATTAAACTATATGTTCTACCACCTTTTGGGGCCCTTGACATTTCCTTTTAATTATTGTGAACATACTCTCTGGGCAGGACACTAAACAAAATAGCTACAACATCACACATGTTCATATATACATTGTTTAGATTCTACTAAAACTATCACGATGACCAATTTACAGTTTTTTCCTTAACTTTCATGACTCTTAGTGCTAATGTCAAAGTGCTTTTTCTTTTGTCCACTACTTTCTCCAACCAGTTTACTTTTTCATTGCAAATTATTTTTTGTGTTTATGGATTCCAAGTAGATAATGATGGCTCACAACCATCACACAACTAAAATTTTATCATCCATATCATAGTTAAGCAATTCTCACACTTTCATGTATTTTCCAAGATTATGGGCAGTGTATTGCTGTCATTTTTCTGTTACTATGATCCACAATATGAGTGGAATTGGATTCTTTTGCTGATAGTTAAGCACCTTGAGTTTTGTTCATGCAACAAAGTCAACAATTTAGGAGGAATTTGACCAACGCCAAAATTCTTGGATAACACAAACTATAACATTGGCTACAATTGCAGCATAAGGTTCATACCGTGAAGAAAAACCAGATGACAACTTCAACTTTTTACCAACACTTAATTGTCCCAATGTGATTAATGTAGCACATGGTTTAGATTAAAATAAGGAATTGTTGGCTCATTTTCACAAAAATTTTATAAGGAATGCCAATCATAAGATGTCAACTTCACGGTTTCTTATACCTAAAGCTTTTGGTTCCCATGCCTTATATGAAGGAATGGCAAAGTAGTTTGCATGTAACATTTGATGCATTTGATAGTTCGGTACTTCATATACCTAGTAGAGTATACAAATTCTATGTGAAATTCATCTTGAGAGACCCTTTGCAAGTTTTGCTTGTATTAGCACTATCTAGTTATAGATGAGATAATCATGTGAAGATGAAAACCTAGTAAACTATTTTATAAGAAGGATTTTTGCTGGATACTCTAGGTACTTCCACTCAACTAATTTCCTTGTATATTCCATCACTTATTCCACTAGAAATCCTAATCCCATTCCCGCAGCATTACTTCAATATATTTTCAAAATCACCCCTCGGACTTTATTGAACCTAACCTCACCTATGGATTTCACTTCCTTCAAACTGCAAATTCAACATCTCTCACAGCTGCTGTCCTAACAAAACTGACATTTTAGAATCACCTCTGCAAAGTGTAACTCACATGTCCATTTCCTAACCATTAGTCCACCACCATTCACTTCTGTAACCCATCAGATAGTCTACAGAACAGTTGGCCTTAGGATTTGACAAAAAGGTGGAAATTGCTTTTGGATAACATTTTGATTCAAGTTTTACCATGACTATGGGCATAGGCATAGCTGGTATATATTCATGAAATACCTTCATTGCTTCTACTTCGAAAACATTTCATAACACATGCCTAACATGTTAGGAGCACTGTCAAAGATGTTGACTTGAGTGGTTAAGCGCCAAGTTCAGGAATTTAGCGTATGGACTAATATGTGACCATGGATTCATCAGAAAATGGAATTTAGCGTATAAGCCAGTGTCTGGCCATGGAAGTTCATTGGAGAAAGAGAAAAAGAGATAGAAACCACTATTGTCCATGAATGCCATTGTTACTAAAGGGAGTGGAGTGGTTGAGCACAAAATAATGCAAGGTTGTGCCTATCTATGAGTACACATTTGGTAGCACGAGCTAGGTATGCCATACAAAACCTGATTATTATGCATTTCTAGTGGGGCCTGAGCCTCACAAAATGCAAGGTATTGAAAGCCCTGCACAAGTTAGACAGAAGCTACACATTAAACAAATTTGAGGCACACAGAAGGAAGATAGCATATTCCTAGTAATCAAACTTTGTTCATAAGTACTCCACAAATTGACATCAACATTCACATTTCAACTGTCATTTATATATAAAGATTCCTAAATATTATCAACTTTTCATTCAGACATTTAGAATAATAAAACTACTGGAGTATACATATTTCATGATGCTTGAAAATCATTTATTTTAGTGATAATGCTATTGGATGATCCTGGTTGTTGATGAATTCATGTCATTATAATATTATTGACTATACTAAAATAGTGAAAAAATATAATATTATTTTGTTGGACATATAATATTTGGGTTGAATATATCAAGTAAATTGCTTTCGTTACCTTAGGAGTGGTAGCAGTTTCATGACTTCACATTAGCATGCTTTATTGCATGTCAACAAGATAAACGATGGCCATCTCTTTTAAGTATAATGCTCTAGCTGGATTTGATATACAGACATTTTGTGTTCATCAACCATTCTAAACAACCAAACAAAAACCCGGGGATTGTTTCAAAAGTAAATAAATGCACATACAACAGCACCTGATGTCTGGGGTACAATAAAAAAATGTTGTCATTCTATAAAAATCACCAATTAAGCTATGAGTTTAGCATGGTTGAGCAAGGGTCAAAAACTTGTCTAATTCCAAAACACTTTTATTCATAAACTTCACTCAATGGCCTTCGATTGTTTTGTTTTAGAGAGGAATGCACAATTTCCCAGAGAGCAAACTTTAGTGACCAAAGAAAAAAAATTAATATTGATTTTTTATGATTCAATGTTTAACATAAATTTATAAACAAAAAAATATTTTTTTCTTTCAGAAACAACCTACTCTTGTCGGCTCCCATTATACTCTTATGTCATGTAAAAACAAGTTAAATATCAAAAACAGTTTCACAAACTAATGGTCATCATATCCTAATGCATAGAAGTTAAGAATATTTGATGGGCAATAATATTAAAAAGACAACAAAGAAAGAATAAAAAGAAGAATCTAACATAGGATGAAAAAAAACTATGTAGTCATGTTTGCATGCCAGAGTTTTTGTTGAATTAGTTCAACTTACCCTTCATATCCAATAAATGTTACAAAAATAGAAGGCATGCTAAGTGGGATATCCTAAAGTCTAGGACAATCTTCTCCAACTATTTAAGGTGATAAACAGAATACTATAGCATCAACCTATTCCAACAACAAAAGGCATAATTTGCAGTTGGGATCTGCCTAAACAGCTTATGCTTACAGTTATGCCAGGAGGCAAGTTTACCTATAGGTGATAAGACTATATAACTAAATATCGTTTTTTATATATCATTTTTTATTTCTCATGCATTGTGAAATATAAGGATAAGCAGAAAGAAAGAGCAGCAGATTTTAAAATGAGAAAATACCTTGCTTCATTTCATCTCAACTTAGTTGTAAATGCTTTTTCATCATGTTTGCTTCAACCACAAGGTGATCTGTTATGCAGCCCTTATGCAATAGGATTTTATTTAAATGGTTCCAGAAAGCTATGATATTATTCTCACCACAAGAGGGTTGGCTTACTCATTTATTCTTAATGTCATTTTTATGTGCACATCTAATATAAGCTATAACGACTGTTTAATAATATTTATCACAACAAATGAAAGAGGTATTTACTGTAATAACTCGCAACCAGGTCAAGTTTAATGAAAAAGCACATTTCACACTTTCTTTTCAAAACAAATTCACTATCTTTTCCATCTCACTCCTGCAGATTCAATTGAATCCTCCACAAATAAGGGATTGTTTCTAAAGAAGAATTAATCTAATGATATACTAAATCTCCATCCAAGTAACCTCTAATATACACTTCCCAAGATAATTTCACAATATCTACTTACTGATGTTCCAAACTAGGGAAGTTCTTTTTTAATTCGAGGGAAGAGCCCAAATATTGTGCCAATTCCAAAACATTTGTAACAGCTCCCAAGGCCTTTAAGAATTAAGCTAGAAATCACCCAAAGGTTAGCGTCTAAGAATATGTCTAAATTGATCTTTTTTTATTGTTTTGAACCTATTTATCAAACAATCAGTTAAAGTTGGCATGAAAAATCATGTTTTTATTGTACTAGACTAATGTGGCTCTTTTTTACTAGCTTCTAAAAAACATACTAAAGACATGCATACAGAGGTCACTCCTAAAATGATCCAAGGCTCAAGCATGCTAGAAGCTAACATCGCTAAAGCATGCATGTATCGCACACAAACCTGGGCATTGGGTGGGCGGCCTGGAAGGCATCCCGACAAGCCTGTCAAGCCAATATGCATTTTGGACAGCATTTGTCTCATCCATTGGCCAAACTACCAAGACTGGCTACGCTCAAGCCTGCATAAACTAGGTCCATGTCGAGCAAAGATTAAAATTGGCCTACCCAAAAAAAAGTCCCATCCACATTCATCAATTCATTATTTTGTTTCTATTAGTACCTAATAATGGAATTCATATGAATATAAGTTTGCACCAATGCAAATAAAGAATATGACTGCATTAATGCATGTTTATGCAGATTATGTTTTATGCACATAAATTCTTTAGCCCAACAAAAACTTCTTGGATGGTAATCAGCAAATATCACACATTTTAAATGAAAAATCTTCTCACAAAATATAATCATGTAGATGAAGATTGTAATGGCAGGATACATATACACATTCAATTATGAACAATAAAATGGTTCATTAAAAACTTTTATGACATTTTTAAAAAAAAAATATGAAAATCTTTTACAAGGAATCTAGTGCAATTTATTCATGTTTGCACATGTAAAAACTAGACACTTGCTAAATTGAAGGTTTTGCAAATAGTCATTTTCAACATAACCAAAAACCTGTTAAGCCACCAAGCCAGAGTGTTTTTCCTAACATGCAGGCTTGGTAACCTATTTAGGTTCAACAACTAGATTCAACCTGACACAAATCCTATCTGACTAAATCAAAACCTGATAATATCAGGCCAGTGCTAAGCTTGACCCTCCTATTGCCCAAATGTAATCCCACATAACATATTGACAAGCATCCAACCTTTGAAGTTTCTTATTACTAACTAAATTCTTAAAAAAAATTGCTTTAGACTATTAAAAAAATCTCTCAAACAAAATATCTTTCGATAAAAGTCACAAATAAAAAACAATTCAAAATTAACTAATTCTATTTCGATGAATCACGCTATTTTGTTAATAAAATCTAGCGAGAAAGTATTTTAAGATATTGTTTTGAAAAAAAAAAATCAAAGTACTTGAACCAAAACTCTAAACTTATGAAGCTACTCAAAATGAAGCTTTATGGAGTCCAAAACTTTAAATCATTATTCAAAGGAAACAACTAGTTGTCTTCTAGTGCAGTAGAATGACATCAGGAGAACCAAATTGCAGTGAATATTATCAAGAATGTATAATTTTAGAGCATGAAAAAATCATTTTCTATTCAGCTTGCAAGTTGATTGAGATATGCTCTTCAATTTGGATGTGTGATTACAGTTTCAAATAGAATAGCTATAGTGATATGCTCATTATGATGCCTAGCATCTGAAGCATGGCGGTATTTCTTAATTTGGTATACTATAACGTAAGAATTAAAGAATAATGTGGTATAAAATGAATGTTAAACTCAGAAGTGTATACATGCACAACCACTTGCAACAGAATATGTATACTTATATAAAAAGATGTGTACTATCTTATGACTAGTAAAAACTATAAACTGGAAAATGTAATGCTTTGCTTGAGCACAACGCTTGACACTTTGGTAAAAGTACCTGTAGATACATATTTTGGGTGAATTAAATTCTGCTACCGTCAGTGGTAAGATTCAAAAATTGAATCTAAATCTTATTGATGAACTATAAAAGATTGGTTGCTATTTTTTTTTAACTAGTATGTTAGAGCTGGGAGATGTTCTCTTTTTCTATGGCATTGCAGGCAACTATATAAAATTGCCATTTTCTGATAAAATTATTTTTATTGGTAAAGCAAATCACTCTCACAATTCTTTATTGTTGTTACATTCTTTTTCTTGCAATGATTATTCATATTTTTAAGAATATGCTAAAGTTTGTCTTGCTCATATTCAGTTTTCTTTATTATATGTATAAATGAATAACTACTCAACAAATATCCCAAGCTTCTCTAAGGATAGATAATCATTCCAAATTACTCAAAAAGATCATAAAATAGTGCAAGAATCCTCTTTGTGAATACTATGAAAGATCATAACAGCAGTACAATAAGGACAGGTATTTTTACAGAATTAACCATACATTAAGATGCAATAATTTTTCTGTATTTAAGGTCATTTGACAATTTTGTTTTCAATGTTAATGGTTGTGATTGATATATGAAAAATTCCACTTCATATTAAACCTTTGCACATTATGCAATATTTAACTACAGGTTTTGTAACAAACTTTTTAACTTGTGGTATCTAAATCAGAACTGTATTGATACATAAATACTAACATTCACGTCAGTATATTAAATAATGTACACTGATATCTACTTCAATTACTAAAAAGAGCACAATAAAGCACACCAGAGTGCCATAAGTTACATATGCACAAATGAATGGCATTAGAAAAATAAGGCAAGATAATTTCACAATACGAGTATGTGCTCAAAATTAAAAACTAAATTAAAAAGAACACCTTAAGTTTCTATACAATTTCAAATGCAAACTAATTTGAATTAACTATTCAAAAATATTTATTCATTAAAACTTAATTTACATGGCTAATTGTTGTTAATGACACAATACCAAAAAAATAGATGAAATACACCTCAATTGGCACAAAACATTAAAATAACATAATTATTAGCAAAGGTGAAGTATCAAATTTTTAAAGACCATCCATTTGCAAGTCTCTCATATGCATATGCTACTCATACGCAATAATTATTCTTGAAAGTAATATATGATAAAGATATGGGTTTATAAAACATGGATAAATATATATACAATATCCAATAGGTACAGCTTTCTGATAGATTACCACCAACATAAGTAGCCATGCCTTCTATCCTTAGCTGACTTGCAATGCAACTTAGTCAAATAATGTGTAATCATTTATTTAAAAGCTCATTTAGATGATGTTAACTGTATAGAGTTTGCTTCCATTTTGTGAATTCTTATTCTATCGGTAGTCCAAAACAAGTTTGTACCATTGCATTTTACAGTTGCATTTACAAATGACATAATGGATTGGAGAACTGCTCCGTGGCAAGAAATAACAATTCATCAAAACTTGGAATGAAGGTTACAATACAAGAGCTAGTTAGCTGGCACACCCAACATTGCTAAAGGAATCAATGGTGCATCAGATTAATTGTAATAAGCTCAAAATTCTGAGCATTTCCATACATGCCCAAAACAACAACAATATCAAGTCTTTATGCCTCCCAGTAAATGAAATTATTGTAATAATAGTTAATGATTGTAGCTACAACTGAATGACAGCCAACTCACATTGTCCGGGTGCCAAGCAACACTTGTTACTGAAGAATCATGTCTTTTTCGAATAAGCTTACTAACCCACCTGGAAAGGAAATATACCAAACAATAAAACAAGAACAATACAACATACACATTAACATAAGCACCAACTCCAATATGCAGCAAAAATTAAAAATTTATTGGAATACTATTCATAAAAATATGACAACATTGAACAAAATGGAATGGCATTCAGGATGACAAAAATAAAAAATAGGAAAACATAACTTATAAATAATAGCAAGAAGGATAATCAGCATCATCTCCACAAAAGGAACATGAAAGCACGTGATACACAATTAGTGAAAGAAATTAAACAAGATCTAGGTGAAGCAGGTAAAAAGAAAGCCAAAAAAAGTGAATTGGCGGAGGTTGAGAATAACTGGGAAAGTTAATTAAGGATTGGCCACTAAACATGGTTTAAAAAGCTGAAAAGGTCCAACTAAGAATTACAATAAAATGTCTTTGGAATAGAATAAATGGCAAGGAAGATTATAAATAAGTTTTTCTTATGGTAAATACTGCTGTCTAAGAAGGCTTATTAATTATGATCTGCCATAAAATATATGACAATAAGTTGAAAGAATTCTCAAAGAATAAACTAGACAAAAACATTCACTACTAGTAAACGTTCCTGCATACCATTAGTTATAGAAATTTACCAACAAAACAAAGCAAAGAGTTCCATAATATAGGACTTAAATTCTTTGAATAAAGTGTATGACGGTATTATGCTCATTTAGCATTACCTTATGGCTATTAAAAAACTTTAGAACTGGTACTAAAGCAAAATATTCATTTCATAAATGGAGAAATTGTTTGTTTACCTTTTTAAATACATTTGTTTTAGTTACACATCATTGAGCTTCTTCATGTGTGATAGCAGTATTGGAAGAAATGATTTATGCACATATGAATAAACATCATTTTGCTAGATATGATTTTGGGGTACCATTATTTGTGAGCTTGTTCAAGATATGATTCTCCTCATTGCTTCTTGTGTGCTTTTATAGAACATGTGTAAACCAAGGTGCCAACATCTATTTGTTAGCCATATAAATGGACTACTTAAGTTCAAAGATCTCAATTCAATAGGTAAATACGAGACAATTCTTCTTGATATTTGATCACCAGAAAACTAGCCATTGAAAGTCAAAGAGCATATTATCATCAATGTTGAGATTTTAGCTTCAAGATCAAAGACTGCTATATAATTGGATTGATTTTGGCTCAAAGCAAACACAACTCATCTTCATTATCATCTTAAGCACTTATTTTATTGTATCTAGATAGAACACTAACAAAAACAAGTCTCCTATCTTCCTCAACAATAAAATATCCCACAATCAAAGGAGGATGATTGCTATATAGTTACAATTCAAAACCTGAGAGAAAGGCATGTATCTTGGGATTCCCATCCTAAGGAAGCATCTAGTTTTAAATGATTTCTAAAGTTAGGGCCATAATTGCTTCTTGAGGGCTCGAGCTCTCTCCTCTTGTTGGTAGAATTGTTCTAATCAATAGTGTTCTTACCACTTTTCCTATCTATTCCATAACTCATACTCTTCTTTCTCTTAATATGCTTAACACAACGAGAGGTTAATCCATTTCTTCCTTTAGAGAGGGAGCATTAGTAATCGTTCACTAACTTTTCTAGAAAGTTGTTTCTTGGCCCAGAGACCATAGTGTTCTGGGAATCCATGCCTCTAGAATTGGAGCAATATTCTTGTGGCTAAGCTTTCTACCAAGATACTTATTGGGTTTCCCTCACTTGGTTCAACTGCTTTCAAGCCAAGTATGGGGGATAGGAGATGCTCTTTCAAATGAATAAAAGAAATTCTTCCTAAAAATTGATTAGTATGGGCAAGCTCATTGCTATTGTCAATACCATCTAAAAAACCATTAATAGGCAAGGTACCCACTTTAGAAGAGAATATTGGTATATGTCTAGCCCCATAAACCAATGGCTTACCTTAATCAACATATGCGTTCCTTGGCTGTCAAACATTTCCTCCCTTTTGAATGACATGGGGAATTGGAATTTTAATTCTTTCTACATCTTATTTATTTGCTTACTTATTGATAAGGTATCCCATTTGGACCATCCCTTTACCCTTCTTAGGATCTACCCATGCACTCATTGGACTCTTTTATAATAATTTGTTAAAGTTGAATTGTTGTTAGTGCAAAGATCTTGAAACTGACTATCCAAACTCAAATTGTTGACTTCCTTTGGAGTGTTTGCCACAAGACAATTCATACACGTGACTTTCTTTATCAACTTCTAGTATGGCTTAACCTTGGGGATGCCACAAACCAAAAACTCTTAAATCATATTCTTTTTTCATGCACTAGAGCTGCTAAAGTTTTTAAATTTATGCACTTTGATTGTTTATTGATCACAGGCCAGCAACTTTCTATTAAGTTTTATTTGATATGCAAGTCTCTCTTTGCCGAGATCGTTCTGATGTGATGGTTCTCATGCAACTTCTTTTCACCAGATTTGGAAGAACGGTGACATTAATGTTCTTGGCTATCCGATATTCCCACCAAATACATTATTCATCCTAGCACTAAAAAACATTTTGCACTCTCACCACTTATGTCAAGGATCTTAATTCAAGAAGTGACTTAACTCAAAACTAGCAAAAAATTAGTGGCTAATGTTCCTCACATAGACATGAAAAACGAAAAAAAAAATATGTTTAGGATTAATTTTAGCAAAACATCAAATAAACCTAAATGGAAATTTGATCTAAAGATTGAAGTCCATGTATTACTCAAATGCATACCTTAACCAAAAAAGTAGAACCAATACACAAATGGATATAGAAAAGCCTTAATCAAAGAAATATTGTATGTGTATAAAAACTAAGATCATAGTACAATAAACAACATCATTGCTAAAACAACATAGTTCTAAGCATCCATTCATGATGGATGGTTAAGCATTTATGATCCAACATACTCATTAAGGATATGAACTCTAATTAGGATAAGATTTCTTGATTTGTAATTAATGAAGTGCATAAAAGTTTAAGCTAAGAAGACACATGATTCTTGGATGCCAAACCAAACCATGGGATGCGCATTTTTCATAGCGCATCACATAAATGTAGAATGGAGATTAAAAACATGAGATAGTTAGCTTCAATGATCAAGACCCAATCATTAATGAACAGGCTATATCTGAGGCTAATACTCAATATTGATTCATTATGGACTTCAAAGTAAGATAAGTATCATAAATTTGAAACAATAACTTCAACTATTGATGAAAACCTTTAATAGGAAGTAATGCCTTAAATTTTTTTGGCAAATTCTTGTTAAATTCGTTTCATGAACACATGATTAATCCTAAGATTCACGGTGGCCATATAAAAATTAAGGAGAGCATTAAGAAAGAGAATAAGTTTTTTTTTCAACAAAATATGACCAAATCACCTTCAACAATTTGTCCAAATTACTCAACAACAAAAAATCACATCTAAGAACCCATGCTACTATGTCCTTATGAAATGGAATGTCAAATATACGATACCTAATGCTATTAGGAAACATCATCAATAGATATCCAATCGCTGAATATAGAATTGTGTATCGACATCAAAATTGATACTTTAATATTAATAAAAAGTTTGACCTTCGACAATACTCATAATTGAAATTACAACAAATGATTACCCCATCAATTACCATCACTTAATGTAACGATGTGTACAAAAAACAATCCTAAATCATAAATCAATTCAATTTAATTGAACCAAACCAAATTAGATTAAAACCTAATACATAATAAACTTTAATGCTTAATATAATCTCGCACAACTCTTCCCTCTTTCCCAATATTTCTTCTCTTGTAACCTTCTCACTACCGTCTCGGTATCTCAATCTCCTTCCCCATCACCACTTTCCTCCCCACTTATCAATATCACAATTAGTAGGATTTTCGTTTCGCCACACCAGCTACCTTAAGAGATCCCTCCTTCATCCTCGTTAAAATGTTCTCCACCATCTATTCCCTTCATCGATACTACAATGCAAGCCATTATCATCATGAGTCTTTCCTTTCCTTTTTTACTTTCTCTTCTTCATTCTTTCCTCTTCATTTGGTGACTTATCTACACATTTTTTTCATTTATTTTTATTTTATCTAATTAAGATTCTTTATATTTTTTAGTTAATATTTAATTAATTATAACCATTCATTTGCAATAAAAAAGAGAAAAGCTTAAACATGCTGTCATTATCCAAATTTAATATTTTTGCCCACAATACAATTTAGTTTGAATAAATCATTTGATTAAGTATAACAATTAATTTGATGCCTGATATTGAATACCTAGTAGTATAATTTGTGTGTATAAAATCGATTGTCAACCTAAATGTTGCATTTAGGTAATTTCAATTAATAGTAGTTCAAGTCCCTTTGTAGATCTTAGAGATTGGATCCAACTCACACATTTAGGATGAGAGACTCTTATTTATTTGAGAATGAACATATCCTTTATTGTTAGAGGCTCAATTTAATTTATTAATTTAAGTAAATCAATTTCTAATTTTAACCAATACCTATTAACGGTTAAAGTTACTGTCATGCCTTGTTTTATTTAACCATTTGTATTCCACATGTAAAGGTAAAAGGGAATAGATATACCTATTACTAGCTTATTCATAATAATTATTGCATAATCTAAATAGAAACAAACGACATATTGTGACATGATAGTTGTTTATTTTTTCACTTTATTCATATGAGAGTAGTTGAACATATTCACAATATTAAACATGACAATTACTCGTTATTCACATCTATAATTTATGTAAAACTCATATTGCACAATATGAGTATATCATTATTACTAACTCTGATAATATATGCCTGTGAATGTATGCTAGATGTGATAGTCAATGATACCCTTCAGTTACATGATTAGCTAACTGGATTAATAGACCTTAGAGCGACAAACCTTTTGTTTCAAGTTGGTTGGCAATAGCCTCTCTTCTATTTAAGGGTGATCGATATACTAGCAAAATAATTATATTATATATGACCTATAATAAGTGAATGGTGGGATGCATGATTACTTATATGTGTGTGTGTGCATATCTGTATATATATATATATATATATATATATATATATATATATATAGATGCACTAGAATGAAAATGCATATTTCTCCTATTTTCGATATCATGGACATGCAAGTCTAAAATTTGGTAGCCAATAATGTCATTAATCATAACTTGCGTAAAGTCTGTCATTTAAGTCAATTGAGCTAAATGTAGGATTTGAGTATTTGATGTACGACTTTCTAGCATCATCCATGGACATCTTCCATGATAGACATCATCACAACTACGTGTTTTTGTTTCAATTGATTTGAATGTTAGAAGGCATAACCTTATGTTTATATAGGAATTATGTATATATTCCATATATTTGTACCAATTTCTTTTGCATATTTATGCTTGAACCCTTGACAATTATGCTTGACGAGAGGTTTTACTGGTTAGTTTGATTTGCAAACTTGCACATTCTTATATATTACGTTATGATCTAACATGTTTGATTGGCAAATCATCATCACAAAAGCACCAACAATAAGCCATCTATTAAAACAAGTATTTAAGAGTTCTATTCTACAATTTTAGTTAATCATCTTATTATCATCTATGTCTAGATAATGATTAATATTTTATTATTTCAAATCTCTAAATTCGGATTTTAATAAGGCAAAATGCAACTTTATTTTTTAATGAATAAAATTAATTTTGCTTCAATTGTCAATCCCATTATTTACAAGAAACTTGTTCCATTTTATAATTCAAAGCCAATTCACTTGGCCTTAATTTTTAACTTAGCGTCATGTGGATTAAAGTCGAGTCTTATTTCATCATACCAGATTGTCGAGTGAACCACTTTCCAAACCCAGAGTATAACAAAATAGTCTCAAAGCATGATTTTGTATAATTTCCTATTTTAAATTTATTTTAGGTTAATTGAAGAAACTTTCTAAGTGAAATTCTTAATATGTATTTGAATTTCATTTCCCTTGCATAACATATATTTTTATACATCAAATTGCTAATATCTCAATTTCTAATGTGCAAAATACCTCCAAAAAAGTCTACAAAGAATGAAAACTCTACCACTATGGCCGATGGGAAGGAGAGGATTCCAATTGTTGAGATCGTGCCTATAAGAAAAGCTTCTAGGACCCCTCATAGAAATCATGGCTTTCTAAAGAGAATAATTATGCAAGAGTTAAAGGGATAAGTTATGCCATCAAAGGCATGGATCTTATTGTTGTAATAAAGATTATAAGACACTATCACCCAAACAATTCAAGCTTCTCTTACTAAGTTAATGCTAATATGGATATAGTCATAAAACATATCACTCAAGTTTCAAACACAACAAACAATCTAGACTGCCACAACATTCCAGCCATTGTAGAGGCTATAGAAGGGATTGCCATGGTCAGTGACACACCAACCATTTAGAGCACTGGAAGTGCAAAGGATATCATGTCAAGGATAAGATCATGTGTATGTCTCTTCCTCATTTTCTTGATTGATTGGGCCATTTGGAGAGTAGTACATCACTTAGAGGATATTGAAACGATATTGAGAGTGACACAATGATCTAAGGAGCACAAGGTGGGCAAGGATCCTTTCCAAATCAGATTAAGCACAAATGCTTCATGGGATGCAGATCATTGCCGGTCATTTCAGGTTGGTAATGTAATTCCTTTGGAAGCCTTTCAAGAGCTCTTCTTGTAGTATTACTTTCCTCTACCTGACAGGAAGAAATTGATTGGTGCATTTGCCAAATTGAAATAAGGATCTTCGACAGTTCATTAGCATGAGGTAGAAACTCCATAGCTTGTCAAGTTTCTTTCTCACATAGCTCAAGATAAAGATTTGACAATTTCCTACTCCTTGGAAGGATTGCAAGTAGATATCAAGAACATCTTATCTTTTGCCAATAGCAACACATACAACGATTGTATGGATAGTGCTATTCATGCAAAGTTCATCCTTCAAAATTGTCGGTTAAAAACTGCAAAGAAGCACAAGGTCTTGGCTGACGTTAGAGTAGGATGTTCATCTCAAAAGAAGCAATTCTATCAACAGCAAGGGCAAAATTCTCATTGTGACATATGGTATCATGGGCCTTCAGATCAAGTTATGCTCTTATGCTTACTTGCCAAGAGCCAATTCACAGGATTGTTGATTGTATAAAAGGAAATAGGCTCACCAACCATTACAAATCACTAGATGGAGGTTTTGGTTAACGGTAGCAGAGTTCGAGGCCTGGCGGCTAAGGACATCCAAGATAACAGTATTCCCAAACCCATCAACAACAGTATTATCCCTGTTAGCCATATCAGTTAGAGACCTATGGCTATTCAACAATGTCAACAGACATCTGAAAAAACTCAGAAATAGACTAGGCATCCTAACACTCCCTGTATTTTCCCCATAACTCAACAAGAGGCCAAAAAAGCCCTTAATGTGGTGATAGGTATTATCACTGATTTTAAGCAATCGACTAGAACATTATTTGATTATGGGGCATCACACTTTATCATATCTAAATCATTTGCAGAGTCTATTAATTTCTATTGCAAAATTATGATATTTATTATCCATCACTATGCCATCAAGTTATCCAAGTTAATGAACCAGCACATTTCAAATTATAAAATTATGGTAACTAATATATACTTGCCTAGAAACCTCGCATCATTTCCATTATTAGAGTTTGTTGTTATATTAAGCATGGATTACTTATTAGTATACTATACATCTATTGACTATCATAAGAAGAAAGTTGATTGTTTATGCTTTGTTGAGCTCTATTTAGTTTTATGGGTGCTAAAGAAGCGACATCATTTATTATTTCTGCAGTTGAGGCTTGAAGAATATTTAGCTCATAGCTTTTTTGGATACTTAGCTCATGCAACAGTTTTCAAACGTATTTCCAAATGATTTGAGTGGATTACCACTGGATCAAGTCATTGAGTTTACAAATAACTAAATCCCTAAAACTACCTAATGTCCAAGGTGTCATATCAAGTGGCTACTACAGAGCTTTAGGAGCATAAGGTTCAACTACAAAGAGTTACATGATATGGCTTTCATCAAATTCAATATCTCACTTTAAAGAGCTTCAATTTTTTATTGTAAAAAAAAAAGATAGCAATAGGAGATTATGCATTAGTTACAAAGAGCTGAATAAAGTAACAATAAAAAATAAGTATATTCCTCCCAAAATTGATGACTTGTTCAAACAATTATGCATTTCTTCTATATTTTTCAAGATTGATCTTCATTTTGGCTGCCACTAGTTGAAGATCAAAAGCCAAGATATGCCTAGGACAACATTGAGACCTAAAATTGCTATTATGATTCTTGGTCATTTCCTTTAGGTTGACTAATGTTCCAACTATCTTTATGGATGTGACAGATCAAATTTTCAAAGCATATTTAGATCAATTTGTAATTCTCTTTATTGATGATATTGTAAATTACTCCAACAATAAGCTAGATCATGCTCAGCATTTGAGGAGTGTTCTGTAGACTCTTAAGGAGAATAAGCTATATATGTCAAATCCTCTAAATAAAAATTTTGGTTAAAAAAGATGGCCTTGAATGGCTACTTTGTCAATGGTACTGGCATATTTGTTGATCTTACTAAAATCGTGACAATGATGGATCGGCCGAGGTCAAGCAATGTCGCGAAGATTCGTAGCTTGGTTAAACAAGGTACTACAAACATTATGTGAAGAGATTTTCTCACATGATTGAACATTTTCTCGTCTCATTCAGAAGATTATGAAATTTGAATAGTTTAAATATAGTGAATAGTATTCTTTTTAAGCTCAAGAACAGTTTAATATCAATTCTTATATTTACCATCCCTTCAAATACTAATGAATTTCAGATTTTCAAAAATGCTTCACATCAATGCTTAGGTTGCATTTTTTATGCAACATGATGTCGAGTTGTAAATATGATGTAAATAGAATAGGAAAAATCAAGTTGTTAAATCCCTTAAATTGAGGGATATTCGGTTAGCCTATTTTCTAGGAATAGGATTTGAGTTAGTTTCCTTTTTTTATCTCCCGCAAATCTCCTATAGAAAGGATTGTATTTCTCATCAAAAGAAGAAGAATACAACGATTTTCTCAACATGGTATCAGAGCCAGGTTTCTTTTTGGGGTCTCTTCTTCCCCTTTTTACTCAAGCGGCCACCACTACAGCATAGCCATTCTTCTCAGCCTTCATTGCTGGATTTTTCCCTTTTTTCTCTCAGCCTTTATTGCTGCTTTTTTCTTTCTTCTTTTGTGCTCTGTTTTACCCTGTTTCCTGAGATCAAAACAGAGCATTTTTTCCAGCCTTTATTGTTGCGAATTTTTTCTCTTCAAACAGCCTTCATTGCTGTATATTCCAGCCCTCAAAGATGTCAGCCTCAAAAGTTCCCGTGTCTTCCAACCAGCCTGAAGAAATGAACTCTGCTCAGAAAACTGGAGAATTGCAGAATGTTCGGGCCTCAAATTGGATCAATGGAAAGAACTACCTCAAATGGTCTCAATTCATTCGTACCTATCTCAAAGGCAAGGGGAGACTTAGCCATCTTCTTGGAACAGGTCCAGCTGAGAATGATCCAAAGTTTGAAGCATGGGATGAGGAGGATTCAATGATCATGTCCTGGCTATGGGATTCGATGGACCCCATGATCAGTGATGCATGTATGTTTTTTGGTACAGCAAGGGAGATTTGGGATTATACTCGCCGCACATATTCAAAAGCCAATGATGCAGCGCAAGTATATGAAATAAAAGTCAAAACAGCAGCCACTAAGCAAGGAGACAAATCTGTCACAGAGTATGCAAGCTTACTGCAAAATCTGTGGCAGGAACTTGATCATTACCGAGTGTTTGAGATGAAAAGTCCAGAGGATGCTGCCATATTGAAGAAATTCATTGAAAAGGACCGAGTCTATGATTTTTTAGCTGGATTAAATCCTGAATTTGATCAGGTAAGGATTCAAATCCTTGGCAAGGAAGAGACACCACCGTTGGAAGAAACAATCTCACTAGTCCGTGCAGAGGAAAGCAGGAGGGGTGTCATGCTTCAACCACAAACCTTGGACGGCTCAGCCCTAGTAGCAAAAGCAAACCATCGGGAAAAAGGAAGGAGTGACGCTCCAGTGCAATATCAGAGTAGAGAAGGTCAATGGAAGGAGAACAAGGACAATCTTTGGTGTACTTATTGCAAAAAACCGAGGCACACAAGGGATAAGTGCTGGAAACTGAATGGGAAGCCACCCAGTCATGAGTGGGGAACCAGAGGAGGGCAGTCACGGCCTCAAACATACATGACAGATCCGCCGAGGCCACAAGCACACATGGTGGAGCAACTAAAAAATGAAGAAAAAATAGCAGTGGCCGTAGGAGAATTCAGCAGTGAGGACATTGAGAGGTTAAAAAATCTGTTGGGGTCCCTTGAGAAGCCTTCCGGTACCTGTTCTCTAGCCTTGTCAGGTAAACCTTCCTTCCCTGTTTGTATGAATGCCTCGGAAACTCCTTATGCCAACTCATGGATAATAGATTCAGGTGCCACAGATCATATGACTCCTACCTCTAAGCCTTTTCACACATATATCCCTTGCCCGAGCAATAGAAAAATTGTAGTGGCCAATGGATCCCTAGTGACAGTGGCCGGCTTTGGAGATATACATCTCTCCCCTGTACTTATCCTTAAGGATGTTCTACATGTCCCAAAATTATCAGCCAGCCTTGTTTCCATTAAAAAACTAACACATGATCTTAAATGTTATGCCATTTTTTTCCCTTCTTATTGTGTTTTTCAGGACCAGGTCTCGGGGAGGAAGATTGGACTTGCTAAGAAAAGGAGCGGCCTTTACTACCTTGAGCCATCTCTGATTGCTAGGAGTGATTTGTCTTTGTCTTTCTTTAGTTCCTCAAATAAAGATGCCATTTGGCTGTATCACCTACGTCTAGGTCATCCATCTTTCAAGTCTTTGAAACTTATGTTTCCTCATTTATTTCAAGGATTAGAGATTTTTGAATTCCATTGTGATACATGTGAATTGGCAAAACACACTCGTGTATCTTTTCCTATTAGCAATAAAAGAAGTTCTCATCCTTTTCATTTGATTCATAGTGACATATGGGGTCCCTCTACTATACCAAATATTTCTGGGGCTAGGTGGTTCGTCTCCTTAATTGATGATTGCACTCGGATTACTTGGCTTTTTCTACTTAAACACAAATCTGAAGTGAGCACTATTGTACAAAATTTTCGCTCAATGATTCAAAACCAATTCGGGGTAAAAATAAAAAGCTTCAGAACAGACAATGCTAGGGATTACTTCAACCAATTCCTATCTCCATATTTTCAAGCCCAAGGCATTATTCATGACTCATCATGTGTTAACACACCTCAACAAAATGGGGTCGCCGAAAGGAAAAATGGACATTTACTCAATACTACACGAGCCCTACTTCTTCAAGGGAGCGTTCCAAAATCCTATTGGGGGGAGGCCGTCCTTACTGCCACATACCTCATAAATAGACTTCCTTCCCGTGTGCTAGACAATAAAAGTCCCATAGAGCTCCTTAACAGTTTCTACCCTCACTTCCGAACAACCAATGGCCTTACACCCAAGGTATTTGGATGCACTGCTTTTGTGCATAATCACAGTCCCCATAGAGACAAATTGGACCCCCGAGCCATCAAATGCATATTCCTTGGTTATTCATCCACTCAAAAGGGATATAAGTGCTACAATCCTTCATCTAGAAAATTCTACATTTCGGCTGATGTTACTTTTGTAGAAAATAAATATTTCTTCTCCAAGTCCTCTCTTCAGGGGGAAAATTCGATAGAAGATAGTCCTTGTGAGCCTTTTCACACACTTGACCTTCCGCATCTTCCAGCCCGAATCTCCACATCCGAGTCTCCTGTCCTAGCCGAGACCTCTCTTGTTCCAAATAATCCTGATCCTGTTGTCGAGTCATCCCCTATTCCAACCAGTGTCCCTCATGATTTTCCAAGGTTTTCTCAAGTGTACTCTAGGAGAAAGGCCGTTCCAGACTCAACACAAGTTCAAGAATCCAACTCAGACCCTGGAATTGAGACCACGGTAAGATCTGACTTCTCTCATCAACCACAACCTGCTGAAATACCTACCAATCCCACAAACCTTGACCTACCCATTGCTCTTCGGAAGAGAACTAGAGAATGCACAAAAAGACCACTATACCCCTTATCCCACTATGTCTCTCTAAACCGCCTATCACCAACCCACAAAAAATTCATTGTAAGCCTGAATACTATTATCATTCCTACCACAGTCTCTGAGGCTTTGTCAAAAAGGGAATGGAGAGATGCTATGGCAGAAGAAATGAGAGCATTGAAGAAGAATAAGACATGGGAGATTGTTGATAGACCCAATGGGAAAAATATTGTTGATTGTAAGTGGATTTTCACACTTAAATACAAGGCTGATGAATCACTTGAAAGGTATAAAGCAAGATTGGTAGCTAAAGGGTATACTCAGACTTACGGGGTGGATTATCAGGAGACATTTGCACCGGTTGCAAAAATGAATACAGTAAGAATTCTCTTGTCCTTAGCTGCTCACTTTGGTTGGCAGCTTCTACAATATGATGTTAAGAATGCATTTCTTCATGGTGACTTAGACGAAGAAATTTACATGAACATCCCTCCAAGATTTGAAAAAGACACAAGCAATCAAGTGTGTCGGTTACGGAAAGCACTTTATGGGTTAAAACAGTCTCTTAGGGCATGATTCGGGAGATTTGCAAAAGTGATGAAGGAACTTGGATATAGACAAAGCCAAGGTGATCATACTCTCTTCATTAAACATTCGGCTGCAGGGGGAGTCACAGCGCTTTTAGTCTATGTAGATGACATCATAGTGACCGGAAATGATGAGGAAGGAAAGGTTGAGTTGAAGAAGAAACTAGTAAAGGAATTTGAGATCAAGGAACTGGGTAGATTGAGGTACTTTCTTGGTATAGAGGTAGCTTACTCTACCCAAGGGATCTTCATATCTCAGCAAAAATACGTATCGGATCTACTGACCGAAACAGGAAAGATTGGGTGTAAACCGGTCTCTACACCAATTGACCCCAACCATAAGTTGGGAGAGGCTAAAGAAGAACCAGTTGTTGATAAACGGATGTACCAGAGATTGGTTGGTAGACTCATATACCTTGCTCACACTCGGCCAGATATAGCTTACTCGGTAAGTGTGATCAGTCAATTCATGCATGACCCGAGAGAACCTCACCTACAAGCCGCTTACAGAGTCCTTCATTATTTGAAGGGGAGTCCTGGAAAAGGAATATTATTCAAAAGGAGCAAGGATCTGGTCTTAGAGGCATACACTGATGCAGACTATGCAGGTTCTGTGGTGGATAGAAGATCAACTACTGGGTATTGTACTTTTCTCGGAGGTAATCTGGTGACATGGAGGAGCAAGAAGCAGAACGTTGTGGCAAGGTCATCTGCTGAATCAGAATTTAGAGCCATCGCCCAAGGATTGTGTGAACTACTATGGTTGAAGATTATCCTAGATGATTTGAGAGTCAATCTAGATGGTCCAATGAAGCTCTACAGTGACAACAAGTCTGCCATCAACATTGCACATAATCCTATACAGCATGATAGGACAAAACATATTGAGATTGATAGACACTTCATCAAAGAAAAACTGGAGGCGGGACTGGTGTGTATGTCCTATGTACCATCCGGATACCAATTGGCTGATGTCCTAACTAAGGGGTTGAACAATGCAAGTTTTCATGAGCTTATAGTCAAACTGGGAATGGAAGACATCTATTCCTCAGCTTGAGGGGGAGTGTCGAGTTGTAAATATGATGTAAATAGAATAGGAAAAATCAAGTTGTTAAATCCCTTAAATTGAGGGATATTCGGTTAGCCTATTTTCTAGGAATAGGATTTGAGTTAGTTTCCTTTTTTTATCTCCCGCAAATCTCCTATATAAAGGATTGTATTTCTCATCAAAAGAAGAAGAATACAACGATTTTCTCAACACATGATAAAGTTGTGATTTATGTCTCTAAATAGCTCAAAATGCATAAAAAAATTATAATATTCATTACATAAAGCTTCTAGCTATCATTTTCGCTCATAAAATTTGGAGGCATCATCTCTCGAAAGCTTTTTATAGGATCTTCAATGGTCATAAAAGTCTGAAATATATTTTCACTAAAAAAGAATTGAATTTAATACAAAGGCAATGACTTGAGCTGATGAAGCAATACCACCCTTAGAAAGCAAATGCGTGGATATTATGATTCTAAAGTTCTCGACAAGTTCAACTTAGTTAATCATGCAAGAACATCAACTAGTTACTTAGAAGGAGTGAATTCAACTTGAGATTATAACACTAAGGAGTGGTTCTAATTTGACTTCAATGACATTTCAACCCACCTTCAATGACCAAATTCATGCACCAAGTTACAAGATCTAGAGATGATGCAAAATAGAGATCATGTTCAGTTTGGATCAACTTTAGAGTTCTAGATAGTTGGAGCTGATATCTTAATGTTTGGAGACTAATTATGGGTTCTAGGTTACGCAGGGATTCAACAAGAGTTCTTTTTAGAGGCTCATTATGCACCTTTGTTCACTCAAGAAGCATAAAGATGTAGCAGGATCTTAAAGAGTTATTTTGGTGGCCTAGCATGAAGAATAACGTCGCTGATATTATGGTGAAGTGCTTGACTTGTCAAATGGTCAAAGTAGAATATCAAAGCCCTCCTACTATTCTAGAGTAAAAATGAGATGAGATTGTCATGGATATTGTTGTTTGTCTACCTAAGACCAATCACAATGATGATGCCACTTGGTTTGTAGTAGCCAAGCTAAAAAATGCAACTCATATCTCACTAATAACGTAAACATTCTCAATTGACAAGTTGACATAGACCTATATGGATAGCATCAACAAGCTTCATGGAGATCCTGGTGTTATTACATTTGATTAAGATGGAAGATTCACTTCAAAGCTATGGCTTATGCAAGGGCATTGATCACAAGATTTGATTTCAGCATTGCATTCCATCCTCAAACTGATAACTAATCAGAGAACATTAATTAGATCATGGAAGATTTGTGTACTTGTGTTCTTGATTTTGGTTAAAGTTTGGAGAGACAATTCCTCTTGTTGAATTTTCTAATAACAATAGTTTTTAGAACAACATCAACTGGTTATCTTATGAGCCATGTGGTGTAGATCCTCTTGATGCTGTTTGAGGTGGGTGAGAGAGACTACCAGGGCACAAGTTGATGGACAAGACAATAAAGAACATTCATTTGATTCAAGAGCACTTCAATCAATCCAGGAGAGACAAAAGAGGTAATTTAATCAAAAGCATTGAGAAATTAAATTTCAAATTGAAGAGCATGTGTTCCTAATAATGCCAATTAAGAGAGAAATTGTCAAGTTTGGAGAAGATGAAAATCTTAAGCCGCATTTCATTATACTATTGAGGAGATTAAAAGGGTGGGCAAGGTAACTAATAGCTTAGTCCCTCCACTCAATCTTTCGAAAGTGCATGATCTCTTTTATCAGTGGATGACAAGATACTGGATTACTTATATGTGCATATGTATTGCACGAATACATTAGCGTGTTGACAGATACACATTCTATTTTCAATATCATGAGTGTGGTTATAGTTCATTTGAATAGAGTGACAAATTTGGCATTTGGTTATTGATGATGTCAATACTCATAACTTAAGTGCAATTTCGTTGTTGGAATTAAGTCAACATAATTATAAGTAGCACTTGAGCACTTGATGTACATTTTTATATCCCTTGTTCATAGGTATCATCAATGGTCAATATCATAAACATGTTTTTCGTTTTAATTCATTTTGCATATTGTAAAGCATGAGCCTATAATTATGTAGAAATTATTGTCATATACTCCATGCATTCAGGCCAATTTCTTCTAGTTATTTATGCCCTAGTCCTTACTACTAATGCTTACCATGAGATTTTACCAATTGAGTTTGTTTTTTATACATTATTTTTTAAATCCAACACATTTGATTAGTAGATCATTATCAAAGAAACACCAATAATAGTAATCTATTAAGACAAATATTTAGGAGTTGAATTCTACTACTTTAGTTAATTATCTTATTATCATTTGGATTTGAATTATGATTAATATTTTATTATTTCAGATTTTACTATTCAAACTTTAATATGATAATCTATACTTTTTGGAATAAATAAAATTAGTTTGTCTTTCATTATTAATCCTTTTTTCATAAAAGTAATTTGTTTTTCTTTTATAATAAAAAGCAACATCAATCAACTTTAATTACCAACTTGTGTCATATGGATTGAGATTGAGTCTCGTTCAACATATCCAGGTTATCGAGACATACCACCTTTTGAACCTAGTGTATGACATTAAAGAATCCTATAAAGATTAGACAAACACAGAATTGAAATTACAATAAAGAATTACTCTATCAATCACTAGCTACTTAAGAGATTATAATTAGGAAAACATGCAAGAAAGTTTTTTCAAAATATTCTTGAAGAGACTTAAATTATTATACTTCTATCTTCAGGATCCATATGGAAAGAATTTGAGAAAAAATTCAAGAGTTTTTTGTTGCATTTAATGCAAAAACAAAAATTTTTCAAGATAAAGCTTTCTTAAAACCAATAGATTCTTTCCCAAACATGCAATCATCAAAAAGACTATTGATAATACTCCAAATCTCATCTAAGATTTAATTACTAAATGGCCACATCAATGAAGGCTAAATTTTTTAAGTATTAGGCCAAATATCACATCTTGTTCACCATAGGCAGCATGCTACATCCATGAACATAGATGGGCTACCTTTGTAACAGTTACCTTAAATTCTAGTTTATGATGTGCAAGATATAAACGTTCAGGAAAAAGTCCAAGAGATATTATATGATTGTTTAAGGCTTATGTTGTGAACAAAATGGTTGTTCTTGAGGGTTAATTGAACAAAGTATGGTGATTCATATTTGTACAGAGGCTAACAGTGATGTCCCGTTTGGCTAGCATCAATTCATAAATTCTAGTGGGGAATTGTAAACCCAAAATCTGAACTGGAACTTAATTTGGGAAAAACATATAAAAGGTGTCTAGATTCAGACATATGTTAGAATGGTAGCCAATGTCATTATTGATGTGCAAAATACTTTCAAGAATGACAAAGAAATGATCACTATACCCATCATAATTGTGACAACAGAAGGACATTTAAAACTGAAGGAAGAGAACATAGGGACCAGAGCAGCTTTATTTTACCAAATATTAGTTTCAGTTTATTCATACAGATCAATATGAGCAGTTTATAAGTCATCCAAACATCCACATATAAGTATGATATCTACCGTTGTGATCAAACACTCCTATCATATGTCATCACACTGTTTTCTAAAGCGAGACAATTTTAGTTCTTATGTTTTTACTAATGCAGATTGACATCCTTGCAAAATTTGATTTTTCTAACCCAACAAGTGGTGAGGCATCAGCCGGTCAAAATGTAGTGATTCTTATTTCTGAGTCTAATAGTGATGTTCAACTGGGCTTACATAAGTTCATAATCCTATTGAACATTGGAACCCTAAAAATCCAATTTGGAAGTTTAGTTAAACAAACCATTTATAAGATGTCTAGCTTCGCATGTGTCTTAGTATAGAAGAGATATCAGTATTGAAGATCTTAATACTCTCACGAATGACAAAAGACATCTTCATTACACCATAACAGCAGTGGCATCTAAAAAGACATTTAGTGCTAGAGTATTGGGAGACTTTGTTCAAACTGTACTGGATACAAGCAACATAAGGGGTTATCTATAATTCAACTGTCAGTATGACATCTACACCCATGATCAGATGTTCCTTTGCATATCAAACTGCTTTCTGAAGGTACAAAATTTGATTTTTTTTTTTTTTTTTTTTTTTTTTTTTTTGCTTTAGCAGTTTGATGTCCTTGCAAAGTTTGATCTTTGTGCCCAGTTACTGTTAACCATGCAAGCAATTCTGGAGTATAAATATAACTCAAGCAATGTTGCAGTTTACATGTATTCAGCTTGTTGTCCACGAAATTACTTTGTTTTTGTGTCCTAAAATGAAAATATATAGGTTTTTGTGGATGGCAGGCCAAGCACCTGTAATGACTTGGTGATAATTCAGAGATTTAATCTTAAATGCCTACGATGAAACTTTTGCATGTTTTCAAATAATGCTGTACTATTCTTAAGGCATGTGCCTATTCACATAGAAATTTGATTTCTGCTTAGGCAACTCTGGCTCTATTTATTTAATTATTTCGACAAGGATGAGTGGTCTACATTGCAAGTTGATTATTGTTTTTACATTTTCATGCCATTGTGATATGGTTATGTTTATGGACTTAACGAGCAGTTTTCTCTTAATAGGGATCATTTTATTTCTATTTTGTTCCCAAACCTGAGGGCCTTGATGTTAGGTAAAAAAACAAATGAATAATTTTACTTTCTTAATTTAATCAGGTGCAGGTCATTTATGCTTGTTTAGTAGTAAAAATAGGTTCTTAGAGTCTAAAAAATACTCAAATGGGCCCACACTATTTCACAAATGTAGCAACTAAGTCTCTAATCCTTTTTTTCCTAAGTATTCTTCGAAAATTGCCATATAAATCCAGATGATTCATATAATTATCCAAAGTAAGTCCTTATAAAAAGGGATAGTTTGGCAAAAAAAAGGCATAATTTTTGCATGTATGAAACAATAAGGATATATCTAATAATTATTTGAACATAAGGAACTACTTACATAACTAGACAAACATGAAAGATCTCTTTATAATTAATCCTTATGTATGAATCCCAAAGTTCCTTTATCTAATAAGCTCGTAATTGTGTAAACAACATTCATCTATGTTTGGCAACATCTTAAATATCATGAACCCTTTTTGCCTGGGATCAAATTTTAATTGAGACATCGAAGACATTTGAGCTAAGACAGCTTGAGCTGATGGCCATCGAGCCTCAATTAGGAGTCGATGGAAATTTCTTTGGACCTATCACAAAACCATGCTAGCTCAGCTTATAAACGAACCAATCTCACCCATAATAGTTATAGGGAAAGTAGCTGTGATGATCGGTATGAAGTGCAGAATATGAATGAGTTATAATATGATAATGACGTCTTAATAGACAAAGTCGCTCATTACTGGGTCAGGCCAATTTCAAGCAAAGGAATTTTTTTTATAGATGCCAATATAAAGCTGATTGGGTTAACAACTTTTGTACACTTTTTGGCAAATGTATGCCTGTGATTTACTAATTCTGTTGACAATACTCATCTCCTCTCTAGTTAGCATGCTTATTGTTCTTGACTATGCTATTCGTAAATCTCCTACCATCACGTCTGGGAATCTCGTATCATAGTTTAACTTTATATCTGATGCTAAAGTGATGTGGAAGTCAACCTCAACGTGATGTTTTTCAGATTACCAATATTGAGAATAAATCAGGAGCAATGTTCGTGACACCAAAAATGAAGATTTATCTAATAAGTATACCTTCTGAAATACATTACTTCAAAGGAAAATGTGTAAGCACTTTATATATACAAGATGAAAGGAGACTCCTCAAATTAAAAATGGTAGTTTTGATCCTTAAGGGTTTGGTATGTTATCATAGCGCTATATTGCATAAACTTGCAACCTGACTTAAAAGAAATATAACAGCTTTAAACAATGCACACGAGTAACATGACATATATAAAGCAAAAGGGGAAGAAATCTATAATTTAATGAGCAGTATAACACACCAAAAGATATACAGATGTCAAGAAAATTTTTCACATAAAAGCTACACCAAAACTCTCTCCTGTAACTACCAAAAGCATCAGTTATTGGAACTTCAAAAGGAAGCCACTGCTTAAAATTAGTCCCCAAAAAATCAGCAATCTAAAGTACGTAAAATGATTAATCATTATATGTAGAACATTATCAAGTCAGACTATTGGTTTAAAAAATGCAGGAACAGCAACAGTAGATGTGGTTAGGAAAACAAAGTAGAAACTAAGAGATTATGCTAAAACAATAAGCCTCTTGACATAGCTTGTTAAATTGGCAATTAATTTAACAGAACATAATATCAATCTGTGGGATGACAGCTCAAATAAAAAAAGCTCACCAATTATTCTCTGGCTCATAATAGCAAATGCAAACAGTTTTAGCTCCACTTCCTACAGCAAACTTGTTTTCTGAAAAATTTGAGACAACTAGTCAAAAATAGAGACAGAACTTCATTTCTCATATTATATAACAAAACCTTCAACGAGTAATAATAATTTCATAAAAGATGATCAAAATGATTGGAACCATATAACCTAATAAAATTAAAGTTGAACCTATGAGCCCACTTCAATTAAATCTTTTGATGAACATTGATAAACAGATTTAAGCATTAAATAGATAGATCACAGGAGCTATTCAGTGTACAGACCTATTCATACTTATCAAACCAGTTGAATAACAAAATAAGCAATCGCTGAACAAGTCACCAAAGGTTGACCAGAGTTCATTGCAAGAGTACTGGCAATTGTTAGTGGCTAAACAATGGTCTCCTCTAACCAAAGTGCAATCAGCAATGAAATACTTCTCCAAAAGCAGCACACCCATGGATGGGTTAAATTGGGCTTATATTAAAGTACTCTTAAGCCCTGACACAAAAAGACTAATAAACACCAATTAAAGAAATATAGAGATCTAGTATACAGGCGTTAACATGAAGGCTCAGTTGACAAACGTAGTTTTATAATAAATGCATTAAACACAAACTTCTTGAACTCTTAATATTCTTGTGGAATTGTAAATTTTACTCACTATACAAAGATAAAGTTTTTTAAACCAGTAAAATATTTAGGAGACAAAAAATATAGATAAATGACATTTATTACTGCAATCAAAAAAGGGGAAATAATAGGATGTATAATTTTTCTCAGCATGGCATTTGTTCCAACAGTACATCTTCTTGAAAGGAAAACTTACATGGATAACAAAAATAATTAACAAGTTACTAAACACAAAATTCTTAAAAATTACCTCTCCCACATGAGGCTTCTAAAATTAATAATTGAACACCCTCTTTGCTCAAATCCCAAAATTACCCTAACCAACTACACTTAAACTTAACCAACCTCTACATGATTGTTACCCACGTCAGTGGCGTGACATTTGACCACCAAACCACACTCCTTTATCATCTCTCTCACCTCACTCTTTCTCCAACTTCTCTTACCCCTCTCATCTCTCATTGTTGACTTTCTCTTGATACTTTTTGTCACATATCCTTTATTGCTACTACCACCAGACATGTCAATGCAATATCAATAGAGGTTGTTGGAGTATAAGAGAAAACAGAGAGAAAGTGATTAGGGATGATGAGAGAAAGAGAGAGAAAACATAAAGAGATAAGGAGAGAGAAAGATAAGAGATAGAAATATAAAAGAGAGAAGACAAAAAGATGTAATGTTAAAGACCTAATAGCACAATAAGTCTAGCCTTGAGATGTTTGGCTCAGTAGAATAGCTATAGAGGACTTTTGACAAGCTTCGAGATAAGGGGTTACAGAGATGATTATCCCTGCATTGGAGTGAATGATTCAAGAGCTTATATGTAAGATGTTAATCTTAAGATGTCAAAACACCTATTAAGTTCAAATCTTAATTTGGTCAACATGGAACGACCAAAGGAGACTACCTTAAGAAAATAAGATTGGGTAGAACAATTTGATATCAAACCAGTATCTCAAACAATCCAATGTGATTCAAAAAAAAAAAAACAAAAACTAGTCGGTCTATAACGCCCAAGAACCTAGAGGGCAAGCACTTTGGCCTCAAGATGTTTGGCCCAAAAGAAGTGGAATTGAGGGGGTCATAACAAGATTTTACATAAAAGTATAGATGGATGAATTGTCCAACATGAGCTAAGGTGAAAATTTATATATAAGACATTGATCTTCGAATGTCGATATACCTTTTGAAAACATAACTCATTTTATTAGATATGAAACAATATCTTAACAAAGTTAGACCGTCTCATAAAAGAGGGCAAGGGGTAGATACGTAGGAATAACTACTTTTTATCAATGGGTTGTAGCCAATGGGTTGCAAAATGACAGAGAGAGAATTGAGCGAGAAGAGAGAGGGAGAAAAGAGAAAGGAGAAAGGAGGTGGAGGTGGGTCAAGGAATCATGGTGAGCATTGTTAAGGTTAGGGTGAAAATAACAAGATATTTACTCAATTTTGGAGGGTGAGATCTTCTATTATAATCAAAAATTGACTCCAATGGTAGAGAATGTTTTTAAAGGATTTAGGCAATTCAACTAACCCCTCGAAAATAATTAACCTTCTCAAAGGGATCCTCCTTTATACCCTAGTTAACAAGGTGTGTGGTTCTCAAAGTGGCATTGAAAAGCATATTTGTCTTTCGTTCATTGATTTTGAATAGGCACATTTAAGATACTAGCCCTAATGATAACTTTTCGTTTATCACAGATAATTGATTTAGGATCAAGTGTGAAAACAATATGCATAGATGTGGATTTTAAGATTAAGTATATAGTTTTATTTTACTCTTGTAGCCTCCTACTTCCAGATAAGATTCAAAATGGCTACAAAGGTTTTTTCCAAGGAATACACATTATATCACATGAGTTCCTTTGCAACGTCAACGCACAATCCATTCCTAAACCTAGCAATGATCAAATTAGTTAGCTCGCTTAACTAACAATGAATAAAAGCTCAAACAGTTTGTTCATGTACTCAAAGACAATCCTCAAGCCCTAACTAAGCCGACAAAGCTTATTTAACATCCTTTCTCTGTAATAAATCGATATCATAAGAACTTAAATGTACGAGTCTTTTGCATTTGGCCAAATAAATACCATATAATTGAAATTGAAAGGTGAATGTAAAAAAAAACAAGTATGCATGTACTTTATTTTGCTGAAATGAAATTTAATTTATTATCTAGGAAAAATGTGTTTTATTTCTTTTCATCACACCGGTCTATAATGGTTTATATCCTCACTTGATGCTGTGAATGCTCTGATTTACTGTTAGTTAGTAATAGTAGTGAATGATAGATGAGACATGATGCTCTCGATATGAAAAGATATTGTTAATTTAGAATCTCCATTTCATTTCAAGTCTCTATAACATCCCTATCATGACATTCTCTCATTCTCTTAAACCCAATCCAATAAAATTAGGCTCATCTCCACTAATTTCATTTCTAAAGACGTCGACTAACAATGTCGAGATATATCATAACGATCAAAGTATTGATCAATTTCAACAAGCAAATCAATTAAGACTTCTATATCACCGCAACCATTAAATGATGGTGCATCTATCGTAACTCATTTTGTGATGTAATCATCAACATCAGGAGGTATTAAATGATTGTCTCCTCACTTGACTATCTACTTCTCTCCTATGATCTTTTTGTCTACTTGACTCTTAAGAATGTTTACAATGTAAGCATTTGTGTATTCTACCCTAATCTCTCTATCACTCATATAGTCATCCTTCAACCCATTGAAGTTTAACACTTAACTCCCTCATTCAATATCTTGGGGTATGTTTGGAGTAGGAGTCAAAACAAGGTGAGGTTGTTCACCCACAAATGCTGTTGGCAATCAAGTCTTTTAAGTCTCATAAGTTCTTACCTAAAAACTCTATGAAATCCATGATGGAAATTTGATTTCAATGCGTGGTATTCACTTCTCGAAAAGCTCTGATGTCAATCCGATGTGACATAGGACACGACATGGCACATACTTGCTTTAAGGTTAATCCTTAGCTAAAATGCATTTTATACAAATTTTTAATTAAAATCCCAAGAGTTATTAGGTCGCAATGACTAGATCCTTCTAAAAATAGGTTGATTGAGCTTTTGGTTTATGATTTTTCTTGAATTTTTAGAATGACCATTAGTTGGATTAATCTAGGGTTAATTTGCATAATTGAAAATTCCATCACCACAAAAGTTCCTTGCTGACCTCGTTTTTCTTTAGCATTGCAAACCTTGTCGACCTTTTGGTTTCTTCACACTTGTTCTTCTCTATGGTTCTTCTCAATCCCACCATTAGCCGCTTCAGCAATGCATACCATGGCCAATGTCAAGAGTAAGATTTAACACTATAGTAGATTTAAAAAAAAAGCCTTCGTTTGCAACATGAAGCCAACCAATAACAAACATAATACCAAACTCATCTATAAAAAAATCCTTTGAGGTTTCAACATTTTTAAATACTCAATTGTTTATTACTCATTCTCACATTAATAATTATTCAATCTAGATCACAACAAAATGGTGTTGGATTAAAGTTACAAAGTCAATCATGTTTGCTGATCATGTACCACATTTTTTTTTGAAGAAAAATCATTCTTACTTTAGTCCATTTAATTAATCATCTAAAATAAAAAATTCTATGATATCATACCCTTCTTACTAAACTACTACCCACCTTCTCATCACCACATATTGATAACTCTCTTTCATTTCAAGTTTTTTAATGTGCCAACTTTATATATAATGTCCAACCTAATAGAGTTACACCTAATCCCAAGACCTTTAAGTGTATCTTTGTTGATTTTTTACCAATACAAAAAACTACAAATATTATTCCCCTTCCAAAATATTAATTTATTTCATGTGATATCTTATTTAATAAAAATGAAACACTTTATTCCTATGTTTCTCTCTAAGAAGAAAATAATAATCAAAGAGACAAACATTGGGACTCCCTTATTTTCTTACTTACACCTAAGTCTAATAAATTAGAGCCTACCACTACTCAACCCTTACATCAAAATGGAGAGTTTAACTCAACTAATTTGAAACCAAAAGATCAAAGAATCCAATGTTGTACAAGAATTTAAACCATTGACAAATCCTTCTAATATAGACTCACAAGAGGAAGAAAAGGGGCTTTTAGAAAATAACAGAAAAGTTGATGGCATGCATATTCCAATTGTAGTAAGAAATGGGATATTAAGCACTCAATTCCAAACCACTTCACATATACGAAGTCGTCAGATAATCTCAAAATATTTATTACAGAAATTGACAAGATTCAAGTGTCTAAAGATGTTCATGAAGTTCTTCAAGATCCAAATTGAAAGAAGATTGTGCTAGAGAAAATGAAAACACTCCATAATAATAAGGCCTAGGAGTTGTTAAAATTGCCAACAATGATGAATGTAATTGGCAAGAAATGGGTATTCATAATCAAGTATAATCCAAATGCCACAATTGATCAAGAAAAAATAAGATTAGTAAAACAAGGTTTCACTCAGACATATAAAATTGATTGTGAGGACACATTTACTCAAATTGGATCAAAATTGAACTCTACCAGAGTCATGTTATCTATTATTGGAACTTAGACAAAGATTTATACCAATTACACACCAAGAATGATATTTTGAATAGCACTTTACAAAAAGAGTATATATGAGAGCTCCATCAGAAGTTGAGACCTAAGAAGGTTTAATCAAAATATGTAAACTAAAAAGGCTCTTTTATGGCTTAAAAAAATGTCCAAAGACATAGTTTATTCAGTTTAATACAGTGATGAAGTACTAGGTTACAAGCAATGGCAAGCAAATAATACTCTATTTATAAAATAGGTGTTTAAAAAACAATTCTCATTGTTATATGGATGATATAATTATTACAGGTTATATTACATCAAAGATTGAGAATTTTAAGAAGAATCTTCATATTGAATTAAAAATAAAAGACCTAGAAGACCTAAAATATATCTCATAGATGAAAATTGCAAATAGCCAAAAAAAGACTCTTCATCTCACAAAGAAAGTACACCTTAGATTTGCTTAAAGAAGCTAATAAGTTTAGTTGTAGGCCAACTAAAACACCCTTAGAACAAAAAGTAAAGTCAGAACAACTAATAATTTAATGGACTGCATATATTTTGCAAGCAATTTGAGGCCAACAAACACTTTTAATCTCTCATGTTTGCTCTCCCTACATCTAGGTCAGAGCACTGGCACTTGTCATAAGTTGATCAACAACAAAATTTATGAGTTGTATGATTCTATGTTGATCCAAAGTAGTTCGACCTAATTTGTTATGTTGTCATAGATTCTATCCAAGCTGGACACAAAATCAGGTTGTCAACAAAATTTTAATGTTCTTAGTCAAAGTTGGCCCAAATTGACAACTAAGCAATTAAAAGCTGGATAATATACAAACCATAAGCATTGAAGTTATCACAAACTAATTCCAAAGAGATTTATCATGTTATTTACCTCATCAATTAGAAGAAATCCAAAGGAAATTATCCATTCCCTAAATAAAACAACAACAAGTATAGAAAGAGTGAAAGGTAACTCTGCATTTAAAACCTTGTCTACCTTTAGGACTCCATTGAACACATAGAGCAGCACGATTAAGTCTAAGAATAACCAGGGTTGGTACCCACTCAGAACCTTCTTGATTCCAAACATATCTGGGAATAGATTCATCACAACATGTAAAACAAGAAAATTGTATCTGTAGTTAAAAGTTACGAAAGCTAAAATACAGCACTAGGTAGGTGACTTAAATGATAAATTGAGCATGTGTTTATACTCACGAATTTCTATCATGAGATGCAGTTACAATTTTATTGGACCTTGAACTCCAATCTATTCCAGAAACTATTTGGTCATGCTGCAAGAAGTACATATGCAAACTACAGGGTTAATTAGATGAAAGATGGATTCCAACATATTCAGAGCCATCAAGGATTATGAGTTCAAACTAACATGGACTAATTAAATTACCTTGTAAAGGACATGGACTCTTTCCCACTTTTCAGAGGTGCATTTGTAGATATGAACTTCAGCATTGTTTGGGCATATTGCAATCACTAAAATAAGAAATCAGGTGCCCTCAGTTTGTTGAAATAAAACATATGAATGTTATTAAGACATTCAGGCAGAAGGTCTTCTAAATAAAAACAGCTCAGTTAAGAGTATACTTTCATGACTTATTTCTAGACTTATATATTAACAAGGCCACTGCTGATGTTAGAAACTTCATGTTGTATCTATTGAATCATGTCACTTGTTACCATATGTATCATATTTATTCAAATTTTCAAATCTTTTAGTAGGACACCACCCCAATATGAGAGAACAACCACTCCTTTATGAAATTTAACTTGGATGAGCCAAACATGTCAATGTAACGTTCAAGAGTACTCTAGAGTGTGAACATGCCTTAAATGTCCAACATGTTTGTCCTCCTTTTCGAGTTTTTTCATGCAAAAACAAAACAACAAAAAATATTGCTTGAATTTGAAGGTTAGGTGCCTAAACCTTCACTAATACATATAATCAAGTTATGTCTTACAGGCTAAATAGCTAGAATTAGCTTTCAGATATGTGGTAGCCACCTTTCTATCCTTCATTTGCCCCTTAAGTAGGTTATTGATGCTCAATTATGATAATGAAGTATAAACATCTTTAGCGTCAGCATCACTTTTTAGATATAAATGGACCAATAATTTGATTTCTCTTATATCTGTGATATGTACCACAACATTTTGCTATTCACTTTATATATAATAGCCATATGGGTCCAATCATACCTAAAATGCATACAAAAGGTGTTGAGCATGGGATTGCGATTTTAGTTTCATTTTTAGACCAATGCCATATTAGTTTTGTTTTTAGTCCAGCATCAATCAAATTGCATGGATATTAGTTGAAAACGTACTCTTATCAGGTTCAGACCAATTTAAAATTCCAAAATAAATGATTTGAGTTGTTGTAAACAACTTGTTACTCTAAAGTATTTGAAATAATGTCCATTCCAAGGATGATGGTTAACAAGCATTAAACCGCAAAGTGAGATTAGCCATGTGAACCATTGATGCCATTTCAAAATATGAAATTGCGCATTACTTCCGATGGATCCTCTACTATTGATATAATTTTATAAAGGATGCATAAAGTGCACATGAAAATTTATTGATTTTTTAATATTTGATGCAAACCTTGCATTTTTCACTAGAAAAATTAGCTATTGGACCAACAGATTGATCTTGAATGTCATATACTCACCTGCATCACAATTCATTAAAATAAACCACCAATGTACCAAAAACGTTTTGGCCCATAGGCATCGCTTAAATCTTCGTTAAAAATCCATACCCATGTACCAATCAATTTCATATTAAAGCAAATGACTAGTATTTTTAACAATAATTCATTCAAAACATTTTCTTAACTTTCCACTTTAACATTGAATGTAGTACTTTTGTCTCATGCAAAACACCTGATAAGCATCATGCAAAATTTACCATAGTAACACCTGACCTAGCCACTCATACTTCATTAATTGGCCTCAATAGCTGGCCCTTTAAATCTAACCAAACCACAAATTTGGACAATTACCCATTTCATAAACAAATTTCAAGAAGAATAAACCTCATGGAAGAATTCAATACCCAAACAGGCTCTTCGAAATAACACCACTCAACTTTGCTTTCTTTATTAAAATTGTTCTACAAAGTTGTTTCAATGCCTATCTATTACTATTAAAATCTTGCTTTAGATTCTTCTTATTCTTCTTTTGAACTTTATTTTCCCATAAATTTCTAGATATTTTTGTACTCTCATCCCAGTTTTTGCTCACAATGGCTACCATGACATTCCTTACATCATGCATCTTGTAGAAGAAAGAAGTTCAACTCCAATCTATAAAGTTCAATAAAGAAAAAAATCGTGGTTTGCATGTCCATGATGTATAATTCTAGAGTAACTATCTATAATTTAAATTAAATTTTATATAGTAAGTATTGATTTCAATTATAAGCAATCATCCAAAGTCCTATCACAAACTACAATATCATCAAATAAGACTAAACCAAATATGATTAGAAAAGGTTTCAATATTTATTTCATTAGGCACATAACCTTATTGCATATGCTAAGTGCATTACGAGTTGGTATATAGTGCCTTTTATCTCACATATTGTCCTCCCATCATAATTGAAGTTCTCCACTTGTTCTTCAACTTTGAAAACTCCTTCAAAACATGCTCAAGATGACAAAGCATTTGGCCCTTCATTTAGAACATCCAAGCCAACAACATCACGAATCTCTTCCTTCCTAGGCAACACTACTTTGCTTCAAATAAAGTCGGAGAGACAGCTCTTTATCATCACAACAGTTATGAGGCTATTCCTCAAGCATTAAATTAACTAATTACTTGCTAAGCATGGTGTCCAATAAGTTATATTATTCATTAAACACACTTATGACTATTCCAATTGTACAAACATATGTATGTATATATGACATGTGTGTGTGCGTGTGTGTGTTGTCAAATTTAAAGTTCAATGACAATTCTAAGATTTTTTATTTTAATAAACAAATTTAAAATATTTGACCAAGTTCATTATAAACAAATCTACAATATTCTACTTCAATATTATGCTAGAATCAAAAATATTCTACTAAAATATTTTGTCAAATTTATTTTATCATTAAATTTTTGGTTTGATAAGTAGATACTATTTATATAGATATTTCTTATCTATCTATTATTGTACTCAATATTTTGTAATTAAAAAAACAATTATTATTTTCTTTCTTCCAAATACATTGTATCAAAGCAAGCTTATTGTCTTTCGCAATGTCATACAAGACAGCAAGAATGAATGGCGCAAAACAGAACCCAACCATCTCCCAACCCTTCAATTTTTTCATCATTGTTTTGATAGAATTTTATTTGTAGAAATCCAACCTTGAACTCACGATTACAAAACTAAATAAGCAAAATTATCTCAAATAGGGTCAATCTATGAAGTTAGACATCAACAACATGGAAATCAAACATTTGACTATTGAGATAACTAAACCGACAAATCATAAGCCAAAATCCAAACACAGTGGTCGAGCCTATCAAGTCAATATCAAAAATTCTCAGAAGTCTTTTGTTAACTCCAAGACAATCTTTTTTTGCCAAGGAGAAATTATTGCACCAGTACAAACAATTTTAATCTCCAAAATTATCGTTAAACTCATCTTATTCCTTAGCTCAAAAAGGTAAGTCTCTAATCACTTCTTTTTTGAATCTCACTCATTATTTATTCCGACACAACTGACCACATTCACATCTTATAATCCCAATGTAAACAATAAAAAGGTCAAAATTGTTGGTGATAATCTCTTGGTTATTATCAAAACTTTTAACAATCAAACTTAATATTTATTAATTCATCATAATATTTTTCATGTCAACAATTTATCTTGCACTTTACTATCTATCAATAAAGTTACCTCCAATCATCAATATAAAGTTAATTTTTATTTCTCTCATAGTGAGTATCAGGTGACCATGAGAAGGATAACTGGAAATGCTAGAAAAAAAACACATGAAAATGGACTTTCTCAAATAAATGATATAAAAATACTTGTTTTAATTCTACTTTTGTTTCCACTTATTATAATATTATGTTATGACAATATAGACTAAGGCATCATAATTTTTAATATTTAAAATATTTGTTCTTAAACATATTTAGGAATAAAGATCCATCTCTTTTTCAATGTGAAGGATACCAATTTGTTAAACAATATCGTATATGTTTTTCCCCTCTACCCTATCAACTAATCATACCATTTATTATAGTTCATAGTGATATCTAAAACCAAGTAAAACACCTTCATTTTTTGATAAAATATAGCTTTTAATATTTATCAATAATCACATAAAATTAGGAGAACTTTATTTGAAAACAAATCTAAAATGAAATAAAATTTAAAAATGTTTTACATCGCAATATAAACATAATTTTAAAAATTTGTTCAAATTTTACAAACTGAAAATGATCAGAACTATTTCAAGAAACTTTTGAAATTTTTTTCGAAAAAAGATAGTTCACCAAAGTTCTTCCAATGGCACTCCATAACAAAACAATTTGAGTAAAAAAAATAAACTACTGGAAGTAGCTAAGACTTTACTTTTTATTATATTTGAAGAAAAGCAATTATTAACATTACTTATCTTATAAATAAGGCATCTAATAAAACTTTAAACTTTGACACACTGGCAATGTGTTTTTTAAATTTTATCTAACAAATAGGTTGCCTTCTATTTTATCAGTAAAAATATTTAGTTCTATCAACTTTTATGAATTCACAATCATGATCATGAAAACCTAAAGTATCGAACCACAAAATATGTGTTTATCAGTCATGCTCCTAATTAAAAGAGATATAAATGATTCAATCAAATTATTAAAAACTATTTACTATGAATATTATATTGTTTTTAATTACACTCACATCTTATGTTTTATCTTCAAGATGAATCAAACTAACAATTTAGTATGTCCATGATACTTTCTAAACAAAAATACTCAAAAAAAATTTTGATCTTATCATGAAACCTAAAAATCCAAAATGATATTAAAAATATATGGATCAAGTGCTTTACTAAATTATTAGTCTTCTTGTTGTGCCGTCTCATGATAATTATGACTCTAGGATTTCTAAAGAACTACAACATCAAAACCATTTGACATTGCCTATTCAACACAAAGGAAAAATCAAGAAAACAAGCCTTCTAATCCTTTCCATTGCTCAGAATTTATGATTTCTCTAGTTAATGTCCTTACCAAATTTTCATAAAATGAGCAATTTATTCCAACTTCGAGTTTTGAGTCAAATGATTCCAACCTTCTCATTGCAATCCAAAAGGGAGTGTGATTATAAACCTAACATCTTTTATCCCATTACGTAACTTAACAAAATCTTTTGTTTTTCTTATATGCTATTATCTCGCAATTGCTGGTATGGAGATTCCTAATAATATGAAGGATGCTCTAAAATTTTCTCTAAGTAAAAGGAAGCTATTTTTAAGAATATGAAAACTCTTAGGAGGAACAACATACGATAATTAGTCGATCTACCGATAAGAAAGACAATTTTCAGATACAAATGAGTATTTATTGTCAAATATAACTCTGATGATTCCCTAGAACATTACAAAGTACGATTTGTTGCCAAAGGGTTCATTCAAACACATGACATTTACCATTGAAAATGTTTGCTCTAATTATAAAGATAAATATTATAAAAGTTCTCTTATCTCTAATAGTTAATCTTAATTATACTGCAACAAGATGTTAACAAATTATTTCTTAATAGAGACTTGGAGAAAGAAATGCATATGAAAGTACCCCATAAATTTGATGATATAGACCAAAGAAATCATTATATGGGTTGAAATAGTCACTGAGAATTTGATTTGAGAAATTTAACCAATTTATCAAAAATCAACAACACGCTTAATGACAAACTGATCATATAATATTCATTAAATATTTACTGGAAGGAAAATAGTTGTGTTGATTGTGTATGTGAACAATATCATCTTTACAATAGATGATATATTTGAGATGAATTGGTTGAAAACATCTCTCTTTAATATTTGAAATAAAAGATTTAGGATCTCTAAAATACTTTCTTGGTATGAAAATTATGATTTTTGTCACCCAATAAAAATTTGTTTTTCTTCTCAAAGAGACTGGGATGGGTAATTGCAAGCTGCCAAATATTCTAATCAATCACAATTAAAAGCTCAGGGATGACAAGGAGGATGATTCCATTAACGTAGCTTAGTATCAAAAAATAAAGGAAAACTGATCTATATCTCTCATATACGACAAGATATTACGCTTGTTATAAGCTTGGTAAACCAATTTATGCATTCACCTTATGAGAGACATTTTAAAGCAATTTATCAGATTCTTAAATGTATGAAAAGCACTCTAGGAAAATGTCTACTTTTTCAAAAAAATCCACAATTGAATATTAAGATACACATCAATGCAGATTACTTGTTTGCTAACCAAAGATCAATGTTGAGGTTATGTTTGGGAAAATCTGGTCACGTGAAGACGCAAAAAAACAGAATGTAGTTGCAAAAGGTAAAGTTAAAGTGAAACACAAAACAATGCCTAATAGAGTTTATAATATTTTATGGGTGAACAAAATTATCAAAGAGCTTAAAATGCTAATTAACATGTTAATAAAACTATATTATGATAACAAAGCTGTTACCAGCATTGTATCAAATTCAATTCAACATGATCATACAAAATATGTAGAGATTGATAGACTTTTTATAAAGAAATATTAATTTTGCAGCTATTTGCATGCAGTTTATCCTTACACAACAAATAGAAGATATCCTTGTCAAAAATTATTTATATCTAATTTTATAATTTTTGTGAACAAGTTAAACATAATTGAATACATGCACCAACTTGAGAGAGAGTGTTAGATTTTAAGGAATTAAGTGATTCTATGATTTTTTATTTTTTATAAACAAATTTGAAATATTTTATTAGATTTATTATAAATAAATTTAACATATTTAGCTAAAATATTATAGTAGAATCGAGAATATTCTGTACGAATAGTTTGTTAAATTTATTTTGTTGTTAAATTCTTGATTTGATAAATAATTATCATTTATATGGATATTTCTCATTTATTTATTATAAAAATTAAAACAAAAATTATTATTTTCTTTCTTTTCAAAACCTACATATACATAATATATATATATATATATATATATACATACATACATACATACATACATATATATATAAATATATATATGTATGTATGTATGTATGTATGTATATATATATATATATATATATTGTATGTATATGTTAATTTTATGATATAATACATATATGTGTGTACATATAATATATATATTTATATATATATAACTATATATGTTTATATATATATATATATATATAACTATATATATTTATTTATACACTTGCTTATTTTATTAACTAATCTCGATCTTAATAAAATACATTTTAATTTGATGCAATATATAACCATATTCATAGTATTGTTGATTCATAATCAATGTCTTTTAAAGTGTTTCATATTCTAAAAGCCTAAAAAAAGGTTTAACTTATCAAGTATCCTTGTTTATCCTGGAATGTCACAAAGTCACAAACTTCAAACTTCAATCATTCCCAAAGTTTCCAAAGCACAAAACACTAATGGAAATGCTAATTTAATACCTACTTATCAAGATTCAACATAAGAATGTCAATATATAAACTACTTTAGCAAGCAAAGCCTAATGGAAATGCTAATTTAATACCTACTTATCAAGATCCAGCATAAGAACGTCAATATATAAACTACTTTAGCAGGCAAACCTCAAGTATTAACCCTTAAAAGTTGTTTGTGGTAACTTGATCCATTCATTAAACCCTCCACCTAAAATTCATTCAAAAAATCATATCTTGTGTTATGGAAGAACCATTGAACAAAAACATAAGTTAGGGTCAATATATCCTTGGGTAAGTACCAAATGACCCAAACACATAAACCTAGGAGTAAGACCACATTTATTTTATACTAAGGCTCTAACATTTTCCTCAAATGACTAATCATAACCTCACTTAAACTTAACAATCTCTCCTTCAAACGAGAACCTCATTCACATTGTCGATTATTTTTTCCTTTAAAATCATCCAAGGAGCCAAATTGAGCATCAATATCTAAACTTAAGCATTGGGTAATGCTATGCTTTGACCAAGTCAAAGAGGGCTCGATTTACACTAAGCCTACCAAACAAGACTAAGTTTTGAGCCTACCTCACCCATTTCAATTTATGAGTTTGTAGAACTAGTAAGCCCACCAAACAAGAGTGACGTTACCTCAATTGTTTTGCTACTCGATTCTTTTTTGATAGCTTACCTTTCATTTACATCTTTTGAAAGGCAAACTAGGAGATTCAAAAATGAGAGGCATCATTTTGCTCACTTAATGCAAAATTTAACAACAATAAGAAAATAAATTGAAGCAAAATAATGAATTGTTACATAATCTAATAAAAGGGATTTTAGGACAATACAAGTTGGGCTTTTATTGACATTCAGGCTTGGCCTAGCGTTGACTTGATCAATGTAGCTTCGATCCCAATAACTTGGCCAAAGGATGAACCAAAATAGCCTAAAATGCATACGGGCCCTAAGCTGTTGAGCCTCCTATCTATTACCCAAGTATAGTGATGTCAAACATCAAGGATGCAAATGTGATTCATTATTCCCCTAGCAATGCAAGCGCATAACATTCCAATTATTTCAAATTACTTCACCAAGGATGGCCAAACCATAAGAATCCACATCAGTCACTAAGACGTATATAAAACTCCAAAAAAAAGCTTATAAACACTATCAAATGTCATAAAAACCAAGAAATCATGTCAAAGGCACCATGTGAATCACCAATACTTTGCTCAACCATTAGAGAGATGGCAAGGGAACCATTAACTAAATGAATGAACCACTTGAATTTCAACAAAACTTGCCACCTCTCCTAGCCAAACCTAATTATAATACCACTTATCAAGAAAGCTATATCAAATAGAGGTTTTAATAAATCTTTAAGTAAACACCTAATAACCCAAAAACTTCAGTTAATAAATAAGAGTCATATTAATGGTAACACTCAAAATGAAATTGGGCAAAAAATGATCGCCGAATGATATCCCAAAGAGAGGAATTATTGAACAATTAGCAACTCCTGACATGCTTCTAGGTGAGAGATCACATGAATGAACAGCCTCACATCGATAACAAAAAAAAAGATCCTAGGCTTTATAAGTAAAGTCAGAAACCTTTAAATAATAAAATGACCTTTTGGGACAATGCAAGTTTGGATAACATAAGCCTCCCTAATTAAGCATATTGAAATTGGAATAATTTTAGGATGAGTGAACAAGCAAAAGGGTCCCCTTAGATAAGAAAAAAAATCGATTGAATCGGATAACACGTCACCAAGAAGGCTAATATGTTACAATATGATATCAGAGCGGTACCCCCTCTAATCCTAAGTGGTTCAAGGACAAATCAAGTAAAACCTAGTGGGTCTATAACACCCACGACTAAAGAGAGCGAGAAATGATTATCGAATAATATCCTAGAGATGAAAATTATCGAACAAAGAGTGGCCCCTACTAGACTTCTAGATGGAAGGATAAAGAGATAAATGATCTCATATCAACTATAAGAGATAAGATCTTGAGCTTTGTAAGTAAAATTATAAGTCCTAAAATGTTAAAACACTTTTAAAGAACAACCCAAATTTAGACCCTATGAGAACTTGTTTAAACATGCTAAAATTGAAATAGTTTTATGATATGGAACCAAGCAAGAAGAGACACCCTTAGCAAGGATAAAATTTAATTAGATTGGAGCAATTCCCCACTAAGAAGACTAGGATGTTATAATATGAAATCAAAGTTCTACATCTTCTAATTCGATGTGATTCAAGAATAAACCAAACGAAAGCTAGTGGAGCCTATAATACCCAAAAACAAAGATGATGGAAAATAATCGCCAGATGATATCCCAAATAAGAGAATTATTGAACAAGGACTGGCTTGTTATAGACTTCTAAATTAAAGGATACATGGTGAATAGTCTCACATTGACTAAAACAGAGAATATTCAGAGTTTTATAAGTAAAATTACAAACTGTAAAATGGTGAGACATCTGTTTCGGACAACTCAAGTTTAGATCTCTTGAGAACTCTCTGGTTAAGCATGTTAGAGTTGAAGTAGCTTTGGGATAAATGACTCAGCATGAAAAAATTAAGACCTCTCAAACAAGGATAAAAGCATATTAGATTGAGATAATACATCACCAAAAATGATAGGATATTACATTAAGTTCTAATTTATAACTAGTTCTAATCTCACATATACTCAACGCCATGATAAGGAATCCATTTCTAGGTAGTAACACTTGATCATTCTAATCATTCGTCAAGCTTAGGATGTTGTGATCATTTTTAAGTTGTTGACAACCTTGGAACCATATTCCTAGTTCAGATTTAGAATTTGTTGTAATCAGGTTACTATGAACCTTAAACCCAGTCCCACCTAGAATCAGGCTTGTTTATTGATAAATTTCATCTTTCTATGGATAATTATGTAAAGAAAAAAGGATATCTCTCTGACAACTTCAGTTCTGTCAAATTTAATTCGAATAAAAACCAGAGAGCTCTGACCCTTAAAGATATTTACATTCAACACAAACATGCGAAAATCTGCCTTTATCCACCGCTGCACACTCAACCATCCAACATCAAATTTGACTTCAGATAGACCTCCCGTTTAAACATAATGTTCAACGTAAATGACAAGGAAAAAGATTGTTGCAATTCGAACTCAATTTCGGATGAGTTAACATGAAGCTTACTCGCTCGATCAGGACTCCACGCATGGCAAGTGATACATTGAGCAAGCTGATGCACCTCCACAACCGGCATGACTCTGACTCTACCTCTCGCCGGTGATCTAGCCCACGAGCTGCAGATGAGGAGCCCACCAAGAAAACAGGTACGTGCTGATGATCGGAAAGCAGCCGGCGACCGAACCCTAGCAACTGCAGTAGAGCAAAGAGAGCCACCACCGCTCCAGCAAGAATTTTGGCTTTACCCTCCGAGGAAGACACCACGGTAACGATTAAGCAGCAATTAAAGGAGGATGGCACATCGACAAAAGTAAAGCATTCATTTGTCTTCGCTTTGAAGGTGGATTTAGGCGAAAGCAGGGTTTTAATTATTATATTAATTTCAAACACAGATCTGAGGAGCAAATGAACACAACTTTGTTTCGGATTAAATTGGCACAAATGTTGATGAAAATAGCCAACCTTATAACATAAATATCCATTAATTACACAAATTAATGTAACTATATAAATATATATGTATATATATACATATAAATATTAAAAATTAATTTAATGCGAAATAATAATTCATGTAATATAATTTAATTATTTATTTATTTGTTAATTAAATGGCATTTGTTAATTTAGGTGTCATGGAAAATTGGGTGACATCACCACAAAGTAATATTAAATGCTATCATTGTTTTCATGTTTCCATCATCTTCATTTTTTAGCATTTATTTATTATTTATCATAATATATTTTTAATATCAAAATAAATGTCATTCAAATTTGAATAACAATTTGTTATGACTACGAATTTATCAAACGATCTTTTTTAATAAAATAATTCCAAATTTTTATAAAACTAATTATTTAAAATGTTTTATAACTATGATATCAATTTTAATAAATATATTTTTCATGGTATTTTTATTATTCAACAATACATTTGAACATATATTGCATGTTATGCATCTTCATATTATTCTAAAACATATCTAGAAGAAACATGTTCATTTAGCACAAGTTTATCGAATTGGTTACTTAGATTAGTACAATTTCAATAAATATATTTTTCATTATATTTTTACTATTCAACGATACATTTGAGCATATATTACATTATATATATGTTCATATTATTCTAAAACATATTTAGAAGAAACATGTTCATTTAGCATGAGTTAAGTTTATCTAATTGGTTACTTAGATCAGTACAATTGCACTATGTGGTCTTCTAACAACGCAAGATGGTTAGTCTCATCCATAATATCTAACGACATTAATGACTATTCTAAATAGTTGGAATAAGACCAATTGCCCTATACAATTATTCAATCACATCAATTAGTTCCTTTTGACTACTTTGTGCTAAAATATTGATTACACGAGGTGATCAATAATAACTACTCTATGCAACTATTCGATCTAACAAAGCAATTAACTATTGCATTGACTTGCTAGAGGATACCTTCTTTGATGCTCTCATCTCATCCTCCCCAAACTTTCAAAGGTTTTAGGTTATCCTTGCATGAAGTTAATAAAGCACTATTTTCTCTCTTTATCATTCTTTGTCGATTATTTCATTATGTAAATTTTAATATTTATATTATAATTTATATAAATTAATCTTAACTATTTACTTAAGTCTCATATCTCAAGATATTTATTTTTTATATTTATTTAAATATGTTTTATACACTTTTAAAAAAACAAAAATAAATAATAACCACATAAGTTACTCATATCTCAAAAACTATTGCACAAGTAATCATATTATGCATATTAAAAAACCAATGCAACTCCACAAAAAAACATTTTCTTATATGAATAAAAATTTATAAAATACCCACAAAAACCCACAATTATATCTTTATTAAAAATAGTCATTTATAAATAAATAATAAAAAAATCAGTGAGAATTTTTGGTTCCCCATGACAAGACCTCCTTTGGCAATCTCTACCTTCGTTAACTGACAACTATGTAGCCAACTCTCATGCACATCCCATCATAGTCTAGACTACCTCTTTTAAGAACAATTGCCTCAACTAATGTCAACTTAAACATAGAACAACAAAGGCCAAAGCTTTCTCTTGCTTCTTAATTTCAAATCCAGAACATTTGGCTTAAATGTCTCTCCCATTCTCTCTCAGCAATCATCCCCCTTGGCAGCTATCAAGCAGCTTTCAATGAAAAACTAGACATCACACATCGAATCCCAAATTGGTTTCAAGATTGTTAGCCTAAAAAGGATGGATTTGACATAACTCTATTATTTGGTTAGTTGGATCTACTAATCGAGGGGTAACATTTTGTTTTCTAAACACTAATGTGTTTTTTAGAACCCATCACCATCAAACTTCACCATCTCTAATCATCTGTCATTCGACACTTGAAACCATCACGTTCACCTATTATATTGTATGTTTTCTTGTTTAAGACTACAAAACTGAAGCACTTGCTTTAACTATCATCATCATTTATGACCATCAAACTCCCTATCATCACTATCAAAAAAATGTTTTTTAAAATACTATAAAACAAATAATAAAATTCATTTTATCACAATAAACATATTCAAATAAATAATATATCATAAGATTACAACATTATTATGTATAAATTCTATATTATATCCCAATCCTAAGTGACATCATGAATTCTGATAACATTTATACGAAAACCCAATGGGTGATATCGAAAACAAAAAGATCATCCTTCAAACACAACATATTACAAAGGACAACTCTATACCCTGCAATTTACATTTTGCAATTGAATATCTTACTTACCCTGGTATTCAGGTTTGCTTTACATGCTAGGGTTTAAAGAAAGCTTGTCCTGATTGCAGGGAAGAATACAAAGCCAAGTAATACATAAAATTCCTAGATTCAACAAAAACACTCACTTGTACTTCTCCATAATCCGCCTGGCTTCTTCTAGGCTTTCATCTTCACTTAAAGGGTCAGCTTCACTGCCTCCTCCTCCTCCTCCTCCTCCTCGAGGGCCTTCATCTGTGTTGAAGGCTAGGAATAGAAAATAAACTAGTCCCATCACTGCCTGTTGCAAAATGGAAGATTAACGAATTTCAAATTAGATTTGCTGAACTCATCCTGGTTGAAATGCATTGTTGAAAAAGCTTTGTTACAAAGTGGCATCAAAGCTCGAAATAAATGAAGCCTTGTAAAGTATTGTTGAAAAATGCTTAACAGAGTCCTTCGAGGAGAGATCAAATAAGATAGTAATAATTGCAATGAATAAAAATATATTTATTCCTTAAATTTAATTTTTAAAACATGAGTCCACTTGGAATTTGCTACTTACCATCCAAAGAAGTACATGATACCTTCTAATCCTTTTAAAAATGCATAAGATACAAAGATAATAATTACAATAAATAAACATATATTTATCTTTCTTTAATTTAATTTAAAATAAAAAGTGTATAAGCCTCATTTGAGACCTTAACCTACCATTTGACCATAGGAGATAAGCCCAACTTAGAGCCAAGCACTTATAATTTCTCATAATAACAAATGGTTCTATCAAGAATCACGAGTACTATGAAATAGGAAGAAAATATTCTGGATATCTCTTTCGCTTCACAGTTTAAAAGTTTAAATAACACAAAATGTTTCATGTTGTTTCACAACTTTGTGGATGAAAAATAACCATAAAAGCATTTTAATGATTTTGCTTTAGTTATTGCTATGCATAGTTTGGCTACAAAGATACGCGATGTTTTTACCAAAGAAGTTATTAGTTCTTATTGAATTTAATTGAGATTGGATTTATTCCTAAACTAGAAATTGAGAATACTATTGAAATCTTAGTATATAATTAACTCTAATTTACGGACCAAGATTTTTGAGTTGTTGAGTATTCACATAATTGTATATTAGATCTAATTTGTATATTCAAAATGTGCAATTCTCCTTAACAGTTCTTTCGAGCAAAAACAATGCTACAAAGCCCAACAAATACAGGAAAAAAAGTTGGTCTGGTCTCCAAAAAAAACTTTTTAACTCCTCACCTCTCAGGGCACGGAACCTTTTTTCATTTTTAAGGGTAGTAAAAAAAGACATTTTTGACCCAAATCAACTCTTTTGTGAGTTGAGTGCTCCATAACAAAAACATGTTCAAACTATGACAAGTAAAAAAAGTTCAAAAAAGCTTTAAAAAAGTTAGTTTGGATGCAAATCACCATAGCAAAAACCTATTCTGAATATGACAAGTAAAAGAATCAAAGAAGCTTTCTTTGAAACATAAAAGGTAAATAAGCACCATCAAGAATGTTATAGCACTCGTCTTGAACTAACCAAAAGTACAAATACAACATCTTTTCATAAATGATACATGATAACCAAGAACAAGTGATAATAAAAATTACATGACATCAAAGTAGTCATAAGAACCATGAAGGTGATAAAAAAAATTCACCAATATATTCAATTTTATTCATAACTGAGAAAATGATGCAAAAGGATTCAATGAAAGCACCATCATGTCACATTACTGATGAACAAAATACTAATCAAGTGTGTGATATTGATTGCAAATCCAAAATAAGATAAATGACCAATATAAAAAATGTAATCATACTTTCCCTAGGCAAACCAAAAGTACCTTTACAACATCTATTCATAAATATTGCATGATAACCAAGAACAAATGATAATAAATACTGCATTAAATCAAAGTTTTCATAAGAACCATGAAGGTGATAGTAAATTTACCTATACATTCAACAATATTCAAAAATAGAGAAAAAGATCACAAAAGAATTGAACAAAAACACCATTGTGTTTGTTACTCTATTGTGAACACAATACTCATCAATTGTGTGATATTGATTTTAAATCCATAACAAGGTAAATAACCAATATCAAGAATGTTATGGCACCTATTTTGAGGTAATCAAAAGTACCTATACAGCAACTTTTCATAAATATTGCATAATAATCAATAACAAGTGATAAAAAAATATTGCATGAAATAAACCTGTCATAAGAACCATGAAGTTTTCTAAAAAAATTCACCAATACATTTAATGCGATTGAAAAATGCAAAAAAAAGACACAAAACAACTGAACGAAACTACCAAGGTGTTGCACTACTGACTAACAAAATTGCCATAATGATGATATTGAATCAAGCTAAACAACCAATATCGAGAATGTTATAATACTTTCTTTAACCAACCAAAAGTTTCTTAACAACATCTTTTCATAAATATTGCACATAATCAAAAACAAGTGATAACACAGTCAATTCTATCATAAGAACCATTGTGTTACACTACTGCAAAGATAAATGGATAATTTTTATCATTCTTTATGCATAGATAGTAGAGAGAAACAAGCAATATACCAACACAAAGAATGCAGTTGAGAGGAAGGAGTTGAGTAGAAAAAATGCGAGTCCAATTATGGCTACACTAACAGAAATTCTTGCTATCGGCCTGGGAATTGAATCCTGCAATTGCCAAAAAAAAAAAAAAAAAAAAAAAAAAACAAGCATCATAAAAAGAGCAGCAACCATATGACAGATGCCAAGACGCACCGCATCATGCATATTATTGCGTTCATAGAATAGAAATTCCTACGGGCACAAGATTTGTTCCGGCTTCAACACTGTCTCTTCCAACCCTCCAAGCAGTTTGGATGACTGCAATCAATCGTCCATGAAACAGGTTAGAAGAGAAGACCTTAATACCTAATTAAAATGGCTTTTTTTCCAAAAATAAAAACAACAACAATAGCACTAAAGCAACTTCTTCATAAACCCATTACTGTCATTTTTTTCAGATGAAAAGGAAAATAAATAAATAAAACTTCAAGAAAGTTGAGCGTCGTCCTTTCTCATTGAGGCATTTCAACAAACCAGAGAAGCTCACACTGCAAACAAAGGGCTTTCTACACCATGAGGTGAGCGAAAGAGTGTGAAGTATATGGTAACACAACCTTTCACAAAATTAGACTGAGCCGCCTTTGCAGAGCAAAGACGACGCCTAGAGATCGATGAGAGCGGTTTGCATCGAAAAGATAGAGTCGGCAGTCGGAGCGACAGGAAGGGGGTGAGCGAGAGGAATCGGGAGCGAAGGTCGTCCTTCTTTGGTGAAGTAGATATAGAGAGAAGCAACGGTCCCCGAACCCAAGAAGCAGCAATCGCCATTCGCGGATGGCACACGGCTCGGGCCCTTCTATGGAAAAGTAGAACCAGCACAGGCAAGAGAGGAGGCGTGACACAACCGCGAGCGCGTTCGCCGTGGCTCGACTCGGCCAAAGTTCGAGCAGCTAGAGACATGAGCAACATGTGCTGGACGCCATTGACAGATATCTGTCAAGGAAATTGCAAATCAAGCACGGGAGCATTATCCCTTGGTATATATGGTACTTGTGTAATAAAGCTTGAATGAATTACGCTCATACTACCCTTTTGTTAAATTCTACCTTTATTTGTATTATGTTACATTTGATTTTAATATTATGTTTGTCACAACTATAAGAACTCTTTTAGTTTCTTGTAAATTTAATTTTAGATGCCCCTAATTTGTGATAAGGATATGAAGTCATATTAATCTTCCACTTTACTATTAAGATGATTAGAGAGAGAATTACTAATGGAAAAGCAAAGTTAGGGTTTTGGAAAAACAAATCAAATGAGGGAGAAAGACATAATGAATAAAGAGGACATAAATACAAAAAAACTTTTTACCAATTGGAAAAGTGAGCTTATACAATCTTGCGTTCTTATGGGTAAAATTATAATTGTGCAAATTTTTTGTATTAAGCTAAGAATTGTTACTCCTTGAAAGGTTGAATTTAAAGTATATGAAATTTGATTAAAAATTTTAAATGCAAAAAATAATAAAATATTAAGTTAAGCATTTTAACATTATTTATATGCTTATATTTGACACTATTGAATGATATTTATATGACTTAATGTAAGAGTCTTGTATATAGTACTTATGATGCCTATATATTTTTATTATGATTAAATTTATAATCTACAAAATTAGTATTAATAATTTAAGATATTGAGTATGCAAATGTGATGTATAGTTGTGTTTATCTTTTGTTGTATTGAATGATATATTATTTGTGTGAATATAATTGGCATATTCATGAAATATGAAAAGCATGATACATCATGTGTTGCTTCAATTACATATATTTAATTATATATTATAAAATTTTAAAACTTATGTACATGTGAACTAAAGAGGTAAAATTATAAATTAAATAAATTAAAATATATTTATGATAAATAAATTATTTAATTGAAATATATAATTTTTTGTAAATAATAACTATTGCATCACATGATTGAGATTTATTACTATGATAGAGATTAGTAGCCACTATCACATGTTTAAAATGTGTCATTATGACTGTGACTAATAGCTAGTATATCACATAATTAAAATTTGTCATTGTAATATGACTAGTGGCTAGTGTATCACATGATTGAGATTTGTTGTAAGAAACATAAAAATTTTAAATATTATTATGCATAAAAATATAATAAATAATTAATACAATAAGATTTTTATTATAATTAAGTAAATTGAAAAGAGAAAATTAACTAACCATCATTAGAAAGAGCAGGCACAATGATGCGATCATCATAAGATTTATATAGTTAAGTAAAAATAATAGTCCATAAATATGATCATATTAAGAAAAATAAATGAAAATGATACAAAGCACATTTAGACTTCTACTAAAGTTTAAATTAGAGCCTACAATACTAGAAAATGTTTAATAGATTATTAAGGAATATAAAAACATACTATGCAATAATTAGGATTAGCTGTCGTACATGAGTCCGCAGGTCGGCTTGGGCTTTGACAGCAGCTACTAACAACAGCAAACAATAACAGACGGTGAAAGATTGCAAAATCGATAAAAAAATCTATTATAAGCAATTTTTAACCAAATTTTTTTACCTGTGGACTTATTGAATAGTGCAATACTAGTTGATGTACGTTTATTAGTTAATGTTAGAAAGCAAATATAAAAATTATATTTATGTTTATTTCTTTGTGATTAAGATAATTTCTTTTATAGTATATTATGTGTCATATTATTTTAAATGCAACTAAGACTTTAATTCTTTATTCATTAATTTGATTCATGTGATCTAAGATTTACATATGATATGTTCTAAACTTGTTTGTTTATATACATACATACATATATATATACACACATACATATTGTTGGATGTAGCCTGCTAAACTTATGATAGTTAGTTCAACTTATTCCTTAATATTAATAATTTAGGCATATCAAAATCACAGCATAGGAATTATCACTCATAAGAATTACTTGAAGAAAATAATCATATTTGTAAAGGTTGTGAACTAAAAAACTTTGCAAATTGTATAATATATTATGTGTTATATCATGTTCTTTTTAATATAGATGTAAAACTTAATAATTAGTTGTGAAACTATGTTGATATGGACATGAAATTATGTGGTTGGGTGTAATATTTTCATTTATGATATATATATGAATTATGTGAAATTATAGTATATATATATGTGTGTGTGTGTTTGTTAATTTTATATGAGATATTCTATTTATTTGAAATTTGAAATTTAAAATTCAGAAATAATAAAGATTTTAATAAATTAAAGTTTAAAAACCAAGTATAATTAAGGTGGTAAGAAGAGTCATCACAATAAGGGTATGTTAATGATAAGAATAATGAATACGTTTTAATAGAGTTTTGTATGGTTTCATTATATGTGAAGCCAATAAAAGAGGCATATTGGAAAAGTAATATTCTCCTCAAAACAAGGTAAATAGATACAGTAATTATAATGATGCATATTGTTAATTCAATATTCTTTTGTATGTTTCATGTTTTAAGATATTATCACGGCTTATAATATATATTATGCATATTTCTATTATTTCTCATTACTACTCTAATATGCATTGTATTTAATAGTATTTAACATGTTATATATATATATATATATATATATATATATATATATATATATATATATATATATATATATATATATATATATATATATGGGATGATGAGAATTATAATGATATTTGGGCAAAATAATTTCGAAGAAAATATAAAGAATTTGGCATAATATTATGATATAATTCATGGAATATAATGTATGAAATAACATCTTATATAAAACATACATTTTCTAAGACATTATTCCACAACTCATAATGACTATTAAGATAATTAGATGATCATCACAAGTAATATATATATATATATATGGTAACATTTATTGGTTTTATATTATATCATGATATGAGAGGGCTTCATATGTGACATGACTTTTTTTATTTTAACTAATACTATATGTAGGATAATAGGTATTAATCTTAAACTTTACTTTATTGATCATGGATGTCTTTGGTACTTAGTGCAAGAAAATGGATATGATTATTAAAGTCATTCACTTTGGTTATCAACTATGTTGATGCATACACGTAAAATATTTATAAATATGATATATGCTTTATTTGAGAGCAAGGCTGATGATCATAAAAAACACGGTCTTAAATGATAAAATATTTTATTAAAAACACTACTTCAATAACAAAATAATAAAGAATAACAAAGAAATATTATGTTATTTTCTTGGTGTGGTTATCTTTTTGCTTTTTTGTTGTTGTTTTATTAATTGGATATTACTTTATTTGGATATCATTATATTACAAACTTTATATATGATATTTTCTATTATTAATTTATATGTTTAGCTCTTTAAAATCTTATTTAGAGTTTGTATCATAAGGCATATTTCTATATCACACAAACTGAGGAATTGTGATGAAATAAATTGTAGTAATACTTCATGGATAACATAAGTTTAAGAGATTATTTTTGATATTGGTCATAGAAATTATATCTATACTAGTAGTATGTCAGTATATATATATAACATGTGTGTGATGAAAGCTTTTATTGTGTTATATTGTGTTAGTTATAGTTCTAAATTTTTTTTATAGGTATTAATAAATAATTTATTGATATATTAGTTTTGAAAATTATGTTTATATAAAGGATTATTGATATAAGAAAATCAATAGTTTTTAAGGCTATCTCACCATCACTCTTCATTTTAAAAAGTGTTATTCACTGTTAAGATTTATGAATATTAATTTTTTTTTTGAAAGATTATTTTGTTAATTATACATTTGGTTTAAGAGCAGAGGGACAATTTATTTTGTTTGCTTGTTTGCTCACCTATGCACCTAGTTGCATGCATTTAGCCATGTATACAACATTGCATTTGCACAACACATCCATTCAACAAATTGTGCACATCATCCAACTCGAAATTAGAACTTGTTCTTATTGTCCTCATTTCCACCTTTATATCAAACATATTTTATTGATGTTTTCCTTTAGCACGAAATATAATTTACATGCTTAAACAGCTTAAGTATCATAATATAACAAAAATAAATAATGATATGTGATGCCTTTAATCAATTGAGACATATTAGACTATTATTTAACACGATCATCGTTACGATTCAACATTTTATTTGAATGTTTAGCATATAACAATCTTGTAAGGCAGCGACTAGGAGCCAGCGATCGGGAGCCAGTGACGGGAGCCAGCGACCGTGACCTAGTGAAGGGAGCTAGTGATGGAAGGCAGCGATCTGAAGGCAGCAACGGGAAGGAGTTCGTGATAGGGAGCTGGCAGCAGGGGAGTGATGACGAAGGGCTGGAGACGGATTGTTGGTGAAGAAGTGCATGGGATGGAACGCGAGCGGCGGTCTGTAGGCGAGGAGCAGTTAACACCTGCAGCTGGCGAGGAGGCACAAATGGAGGGTAGGCTACCGGGCCACCATCGGAGACTGGATCAGGGAACTCACGGCAGGTCGGAGGAGCAGGTGGGCACGTGACGGGCAACTGATAACATCTAATTGTCGCACGTGCGAACGGGCATGTGAGGTATCAAGACCGTTGCGGAGATTTGTCGGGTCACATGGATCTGGGAATTTTGAATTTGAAATTCGGACTACCCAACTGAAGCGGGGGCATGGGGACAGGTTTAAACTGCAAAGCTATATTGCGGCGCACCACACCAGATCATCCCCTTGCATGGTTCTGGGTCACCTGTAGCCCTAGCGGGATGAAAGATGGCGGGAGGCAAGGCTAGGAGGAGCAATAGGAGGGTGAGGACAACTGGAAGTAACTTGCCAGTGAGAAAACGCCTCTCTTCCATGTCTAGAGGGGAAACGATGATCGCTGATGGAAATCCCCCCTTCTCCCAAAATTCAGATGCAGTGGCGGACATACTAAACGAAATTAATGGCACGAAGGACTTCAAGGATCACCTGGTGAACAAGGTGGAGCATGTGGAAGCTCCAATTGAGCTACTTGACGATCAAAGTCAGGGGGTAGGAGGTGGGGAAGCTAAGGGAGGTCACACAGCGAGCACTGGCATGATGGAGCTAGAGGACACGACGCATAAGGCTCGGGCTCATATATGAATAGCAGCTTGTCTTTTTTCGATTTGGATTATCCGGTCTAACGCACAGGTATTTGTGTGCATGAAGCCTAGCATCAAACTCTATATGATTTAGCGGGTGCCATACTGTCTTATGCATCAGCGCTATATTTCTCAGCATCTCAAGTGATTAGGCGGGGACAGGATTCGAACCTGCAGTCTTCAGGTCATGAGCCTGAAGAGTCAACCTGCGGAGCCTGTGGTGAGCAAACTCTCGAGAGAAACGATCAACCCCGAGCACGGGACTGCTGGGAGACGGGAGGTTCCCACAACTAAGATCAGCTTCAGAGAAGTCCTAATCGCAAACAACAACAACATTGCCCCGAACAGTCATGTGACCTCCTATGTGCGTCCAGCCAATATCGACGTCAAGGAGCGTGCTGTGGGCATCCCTGGTCACGTTGAGGGTGGTGATGTATTTATGTCGTCAGATACATGCCAGAGGTGTATCGAATTTCACAAATTCGATTTGGTTGGGCGAATTTATGGGAACACACTTCCATTCCCCATCATTGCATGGGTGTTGGTAAAGAGATGGGGTCACTACAATAATTTTAAGGTTTTCGACCTGTCTTCTAGTTGCTTTTCCTTGCACTTCGACTCCATTAATGACAGGAACGAAGTCTGGCTTGGCGGCCCGTGGCATGTCGCATGTCAAGCCATGGGGCTTGATATCTGGACGCACGAATTTGGACCAAACGCCACAACAGTGATGTGCATGTGCACCTTCCATGCCTCCCACTCATATATTGGGATGTAGAGAGCATCTTATGAATTGCCAAGGCTATCGAGGAGCCTTTTCTCCTTGACGGTTGGACTGCTGAGATGGAACGATCCTCCTATGCTTGGGTGTGCGTCCGGATTGGACCTCTTGAAGCCTCTGAAACCAGGTATATGGTTTAATGGAGAATTTGGAAGAACTTACCAGGCATTTGAGTACGAGGGATTGCCGCAGATTTGCTTCTCATGTGGGCATGTTGGTCATCAAAGTGGGCCAGTGTAACATGCACAAGGAGGCGGTGCATGCTTGCCCCACTTCATCTACTACTCCAGAAGAAAATGCTGTTCAAGGAGGACTGATGGAAGCGGAGGACACGCACATTGGTGACGGGAAGACCACTGAGGTAGAATGCATCAGTAGTCCTCGGAAAGCGGGAGAACATGTATGCTCAAGAGGTAAAGGCACAAAGGCTGGGCCCATGGATGCTTGTCCAACCCCAGCGTAGGAGACAGGGCGCGGTTGACCACAGGAGTATTGTAGGCAAGGTGAGCCAGACTCCTCAGAAGGCCATCAATCGCATAATTTAAGACCTGGGGGCCGCTAACATGTCCCACAACATGAGGAGCCCATCCATGGACCATGGCAAAGGCATGGCAAGGCGGGCCTCGCAACCACGGGCCCGTGAGGATTGGGTGAGGACAAAACAGGCCGATCCTTCCATGAAGGATGTGGGAACGGGACACGCGGTGCAAGTAGGAGGGAACAAGGGGAAACTGTCTTTGTTGTAGGAGGAACGGGCGGTGGACATAACTACAAGCCTAGATGGACACTCCACCAAAACAGAATAGGAGAATTTCTCGTGGTCTGCGTTTCGTGGGGCATAGGGGCCATCGAGGAGGAAGATGGCGGAGGCTTTATACTGGAGAATTGCGAAGCTGCATGGGAGTATCAATAATAAGCTCCACGTGAAGATGCGGTTCATGGTTTGGAATATCAGAGGTGTTAGAGACAGGAAGGCAAGAAGATATCTGCAAAGATTGGTTCGCGAGGGGAATGCTGCAGTCGTGGCCTTGATGGAGATGAAAGCACAATGTTTCTCACTGCATGATGCGAACTGGCTACTTGGGAAGGACTGGGACTTCGTTGCTCATCCTTCTACTGGCATGTCGACATGCATCATTCTATTATGAAAAAATTGGGTTGATATCATGATCATGACGGCCTCAACGCATGTTGTGGCGTGAGTGGTGAGACTTCGTGCTGACTGTACGATCAATTGTTTCATTGTCTACGGCCCTAAAGACCACCATAAGCGCCAGGAGGTCTGGGATGCCATCAGGCACTCTTCCAATGGGGATGATCCACTCATCGTCGCAGGGGACCTCAACCTTGTGATGGCACAGGAGGAGAAAAGGGGCGGGCAGAAGTTCATCTATGGCAGGGGTCAGCAAGAGCTTGCTGACTTTATGCAGGAGCTTCAACTAATGGGCATGGGCTTCACCGCCAATCGCTTTACCTGGTGTAACGGGAAGCAGGGCAGCGCGTGCATCTTGGAGCGATTAGACCGTGTCCTCGTGAACTCTGTCGGGATGCTAGCCTTCCCCGAATGCTCTGTGCAACACGTCTGCTAGCTCGGGTTTGATCATTGCCCATTGCTGGTGGGATGCAGGAACCCTCGGCCGAACATGGGCAAGCCGTAATTCGAAAGTGTGTGGTTAGATTTTCCATAATTGTTCCGGGTGGTGAATCGTGCATGGCAAAGATGGGCGGGGGAAATTGCAAGGAGGCAATTATGACCAAATTCAAGCCTTCGCTGATAGCGATACAGAGATGGAGCTAGGAGGAGGTGGGAAACATTGTTAATAGGAATAAGGAGTTGGAAAGAGGAATAGACGAACTTCAATCAAAGGAGTCTCGAGAGGGACTAACAAAGGAGGAACATATGCAGCTTGGTCAAATGGTCACGACCTTCCATCACGACTGTGCACATGAGGAACAATAGTGATGACAGCGCGCTAAAGTGCATTGGGTGCAGCTTGGAGATAGCAACACTAGGTTTTTCCATACTGTTGCCACGGCTCGTGCTCGGACAAATCGAATTACTCAGCTAAGGGATGAAGATGACAAGATGGCGGATTCACCCGAAAGCATTAGGTGAGTTCTTTTGGCTTACTTTGAAGGAAAATGGCAGTGTGGTGGCCTGGTGGCCTTGCTGCAGGTCCCTATGCTATCTGGCATTGTCGGCGGCGATGTGGCGTCCAAACTTGGTTGCAGGGTCACCGAAAGTGAGATTATCGCGGCCATGAGGGGAATCAGGAGAAACATAGCCCCGGGCATCGACGGGATCACGATGGAGTTCCTGCACGGCTATTGGGCCATCACGCGCAGCGACGTCATTAGAACGGTGCAGGACTTCTTTGAGGAATGGAGGTTGTTAGAGGACTGGAAGGACACACTCATTGTCCTTATCTCGAAGAAACAGGGGGCGTGCAGATCGGGGCACTTCCGGCCAATCAGCCTCTGCAACACCATCTACAAGGTGGTGGCGCGCATTCTGGTCGGGAGGCTGAAACTGCTGATGTCAAGCTTCATCTCGCGTGAGCAAGCTGCATTTATCCCCGGGCGGAGCATATCTGATAATGTTTATATTGCACAGGAGATGGCCTTGAAGATGCACACTTGCACAGCTACTTCGGGTCTCATGGCTGTGAAGATCGATATGGAGCAGGCCTACGACAGCGTGCGTTGGGACTTCTTGCTCGAGATGATGAAGGTCATGGGATTTCCCCCTGTTTGGTGTGAATGGATCACTGCGTGCATAACCTGTCCAAGATTTGGTGTTCTTCTTAATGGCTCTCGCCTCCCTTTGGGTGGTGGCGCAGCGGGGACTCCGGTAAGGATATCCGCTTTCGCCCTACCTGTACATCATGGCTACTGAATACCTTTCAAGGTTGGTGAGGGACTACGAGACAAAGCAGCTGCTTGGTTTCAGGCCTAGGCAACACACGTCGCGGATTTCACACCTCCTATACGCGGATGATGTGCTGCTGTTTGCTCCCGCAACGCCCGAGGCCGCGCACGCTGTGCATAGTATTATGCAGGCATTTGGTGAGGCTGTGGGGTTGTGCGTCAACCTTATGAAATCGAAGGTTTATTTCAACACGAAATTCAATAAGAAGAAAACCAAGCTGGTTTTGAGAAAACTCTGCATGGAGCAAGGCCGGATGCTTACGTACCTCGGAGTCCCCATTGCTGCGAGGCACCTGAACAAGTCCGACCTTAACTTTCTTGTCCAAAGGATTGACGTCGCAGTGGTCAACTGGCGTATCCGTCCGCTGTAGTTTGCGGGCAAAGCCGCCTTGGCCTCCTCTGTTCTCACTGTCATCCCCAATCACGTTTTGAGGCATTGTGCAGTGCTTGTTGGTGTCCTCGATGACATGGAGAAGAGAATTAGAAGGTTCCTCTGAAGCGGGACGAGTTGCGCGCACACGATGCATTACGCGTCATGGGACTATATCACATTGCTGAAGGCCGTTGGCAGGCTTGGACTCTAGGACTTCCGCGTTTGGCAGCATGTGCTACAAATGAGCAACTACAAGCGCATTCTCAGTCGCGAGGCGAGTCTTTGGGTTGAAATTATAGGTGGAAATACATGCTGATGAACCCTTTTATGAAAGCTCCCCTGAACGTTTCACCTGTGTGCAGAATGGTTTTGGTGGCAATGCCTGTGGCAATGTCGATCTTCGTCTGGCGCATCGGTGATGGGCGGACGGTGAGATTCACATAAGACAATTGGTTGGGCATCTTTCCGCTCTACTGCTGGCCGACCTTCGTCAACATGCACATCAATTGGCCGACGAGTGTTGCTGACTGTATCACGGCTGACGGGGACTGGAACGTGGACTTCATCCGTGCTTGGGTGGGCGAGGAGCTTACTGACAGAATTCTGCACCTTTCGAGAGCTCGAACATCTGCCCAGGACGTGCTCCTCCAACTGCACATCGAGACGCCGAGGGTCGATAGCGGGAGAATTTACACGCATATGGTATGCGGTGCTGAGGCTACCATCAGGCGGGGCGCCTGGCGTCACGTTGACGAGATGAGGAGCATTTGAAAGATTAAAGCAATGTCGAGGGTGCGCATGTTCATGTGGCGGGTTGTCGGTGACTTCCTCCCTATGTTGGCGTGGCTGGCCTGCAGGGGAATGCTCCAGAACAGCAATTGCCAATTGGGCTGCGGGGCAGATGAATCCTTGCAACATGTGTTCTGGGACTGCCCGCGTGCATAGAAACTATGGATTGACTGCCAGGCTCGCGTGGCTTTGGCTACGCTGTGTTGTTCCATGGGTGCAGGTGCTGGGCTACAATTCATCGACCTACTCTCCTGGTTTGTGGGTTTGCCGACAGCGCGCCGTGGTGATGGTGCAAGGCATGCTGCCACGTTGGCCACCACCATGTATTATATTTGGGCAAGGAGGAACGATGAGGCATAATAATCTGATGCCCATGTCGTGCTCGCTGCTACGGACAATCAAGATCGAGGTGAATACTGCATTCAGGCGACATTACTTCTACTCATCCCTGTCCAACGGGAATCCTTGCAACTCTTCGGACTTGCTTGTAACACATGGTTGGCTTTCCCCCCAACATGATGGATAAAAGTAAATTGCGATGCTGCGGTAGGTGATTGCACTGTCGGTCTTGGCATGGTTGTCAGAGATTGCATGGGGAGGCCGCTCTTGGTGGCTGGCAAGAGGGTTTTCTCCCATGCCTCTGATATGATAGAGGTTCAGGCTATACTCGAGGCCTTCAACATGCTAAGGGGTTCCCTTCCCCTTCACTAGGTCGTGGAAATCCAAACTGACTCGATGACGCGCTCCAGGTGGTCCATGAGATGATATCCCACCCCCCTGAGGATGGCCACTTTGCTGAGACTCTTAGGTATGCCAGGTGTCTTGAGGTAGTCCGGTTTTCCCATATCCATAGAGATGGGAACGCGCCTGCTGACTTGGTGGCTCGTGCTGCATGCTTCAGTGAGTTTGTGTGGGATCCCGGGGAATCCATCCCCAAGCCCGTACTCAAACTTATGCTGTTTGATTTTATGTTTGATCCTCCTTGAGGATCCTACATGTGGATTTCTTGTATGGCTAATGCCGCTTTTGATATAATATTATATCATAGTTTAAAAAAAAATAACAATCTTGTATATCTTAACCCATCAATAATTGAATTAATGATAAATTTTTTGGATGTGACAATAGTGACTTATTTGATCCTTAAGTGCTTTGAACAAATGTAGCATTTCCACCATCATGGTGCTACTTAGTAGCCCTTGATAAATAATTATTGTGAAGCTAAAAAAGTTTCTCTTATGCATCATTTTTAGAGGTTATTTATTTTGTAATTCTTTCTTTAAGTTCAATTACTTGTTAGTTGACCACATTGATATCTCCTTAGTTAACACTAACTTAAAATTCTAATATTCTATTTTTTCTTATCAAATATTATTTCTTTGCTCTCTTTAATGTCTTCCCAAGGAATCAATAAGGGTTGTATTTTATAATAATCAGTTTTGTCTCTTAATGTTTTGAATTATACAAAATTGAGAGTTATAGTAAGTCATGTTATAAAATTCTCCCATAATAAGTATACGTGAGTAAAAGTATGATACAAAGAAGTGCTAAAAGCTAAGATAAATTAAGCAAGTAATATGTTGAGTTTGTGTGAGTAAAAGAGTTATTGAAATGTATATATTATTTTTCATAAGTTTATATTTGCTATTATGAGAATATTGACTCTCTATTAATACCATAGTTGTTATGATGACTATAATACCCATGATTAAAAAAATGGGGAGTGAATGCTATATGATATATTAAAAGAGAAATCACTTAGTAATGAGTAACTCATATATTGGCTATTGATGAATTGTTTTTGGTATTTATATAAGATATCATGATTTTAAAATGATATACTTTTGATGAGAAAAAATAACATAAGTTATCAAGTGAGTAATACTTCGACATAATAGCTTGTTATAGTTTAGATTTTTTAGTCAAATTTTGAGTTGATCTAAATTTCTCTAGATTTTTTGATTAACCATTTATATATAAATCATTTTACAAAAAAAAACTAAATTATTATTTAAATATTTGGAAAATTTTATTTATATAAGAAAGATATTATAAATTTTTTAAAAAATGTGAATAAAAAAATGCATTCAATAACACTAAGTCATATTTAATACAATATATATAAAAATAATATGTTATATAACAAAAGAAATAAAATTTTTAAAAGATGTATCTAATTGAATCATTCTCAATTTAGTGCATAATCACAAATAATATTAATTAACATAATAACAATTCATAACATATTTAAAATTAAGAACAAAATGATTATTCAATAGATCACACTTTAATTCTTATGATAATCACACTATAATATTCCTAATAAATCATATTTTAATAATTTATGTGATTTGGATGATGGGTTTCTATGGGATATGTTTCACCTTTATCAATTCAAGTTAGGTAATGACCCAAACGATTGACCTAGAACCATTAACACGAAGAAAACTGTCTTAAAACTGCAGCTCACATTTTTTTTTTTTAAGACGATAATAAATAAATATATGGTAATGATCATCTTCTGGGCATCATTATTTTGTCGTCTCAAGAATAGCAAATATCGGACGGCCCGATTAGGCCCAGGTCAGCTTTTTCCACTTCTTCTCATAACGGGATATGTAATTTGCGTTCGGTTTGAGGACGGAAGCGAGGGAGTTTTTTTTTGGACTGAAGGATTCGCAGTCCGCTGCCCGCGGTTGTCGGAAATCTTATCCCCGTTTATTCTAAGCCAGAATTGTTCCTTCCACATCAAGAAATCCATCTCTTACTTGTCCATCCCTCGTGTAGAGCAGCAAGCAGGGCGGACTAGCGATGGAGATTGACAAAGCTATAAGGAATTGCAGCGATCGAAGGCTTCAGACCAAGTACCAAAACGCTACCTACGTGATTCGGAGGGCTTTTGCTCTTTACGAGTAAGCTGATGCGCCTCCACTGCTCTTCTGTGGCTTTTTTTTTTTTAGTTCATGGTTTTGAATTGTCAACTGGACGAATGATTTTCTTTTGTATCTCTTGGAACTGCGTGTTGTTGTTTTCTGATCTCTGTTAGAGTGCAGGTCAATGAGGACATTTTTTAGGGTTCTTAGTTTATTCCATTGTCGTTGGCGTGAAAATATATTTTGCTAATGGGCTGGATTTTCTGTTATATCATCGGCGTTTATTTTCGCCGTTGAAGTTTTTCTGGTTCTCCTTTTACTTTTCGTATGTCCAGAAGCCGATCTGATTGTCATGTATGGTTGATGTTTGGCTCTCCTTTCATCTTAGATGGTGATTGCTACTAATACTATCTCTTCTTCTCTCCCATTCATAAGCGATTTGCTTAGTGTTTAGTCGATCCTCTTCTTGTCTGACATTGATGCTTAACCTATTAGTACAGCTTAAAGCATTAGATTCATTCCAATTCTATTACATCCTTACAGAGGAGTAGCGGCTGCGGGAGAAGCAGACCATTTGACTTTGGATAGAACAGATGAACCCATAAAACATAACAATCCTTTCCTAGATGGCACATCCAGAAGCCTCTAATATGACCTATTGCTGCGGCCTTAATTTAAGAAAGGAAAGTCATTAGATAAGGAATATTCTGTATGGCTTTAGGTTTGTGCATTTTGTGTCTCTTGTGATGTTCTTCCTTTCATTCTAAAAGGAGAGGGTGCGGGGAACCAGTGTTTATGGTAGTTTGTCCCATTGTTTGATTATCTTCCTTACCAAAGGAGACCCAAAAAGTGGCTCGACCTATTGCTTTAGCCCTCTTGCACTTGAAGTTGTAAGTTTGTTGGTCAAGATTGAACCCGATAAGCTCACCAACCCGTTCTTCGCACAAACCTTATAGGCTCTCAATATGGAGAAAATACATCAATGATGTGGCGGGTGTAAAGTGCTTTGACATGTTAACAGGCATATAACATTAATGGATTGCAAATTATATTGCTGTGAGATGAACCACAAAAATTCAGGCTTACTCCCTTAAAATAAAACCTCCAATAATGCGTTGTGCTGTTTCTAGTTTTTGGAAGTACAAAGTTTTGGTCAATCTTATTCATATGGGATACACTCTATTGCTTTACAGACAAAACTTTTTTTGATAGTTGGTGAAGATAAACCTTTCACATTCCAACATTTAAAAATAAATCGTTAGTCAATCAAGCTTTAAGTAGAAGTTTAGTAGTGATAGAATATTGCTCTGAGATGAACCACAAAAATTCAGGCTTACTCCCTTTAAACAAAACCTCCAATAATGCTTTGTGCTGTTTCTAGTTTTTGGAAGTACAAAGTTTTGGAGATTTGGTCAATCTTATTCATATGGGATACACTCTATTGCTTTATAGACAAAATTTTTTGAGATAGTTGGTGAAGATAAACCATTCACATTCCATCATTTAAAAATAGATCGTTAGTCACTCAAGCTATAAATAGAAGTTTAGTAGTGATAGAATACTTTCAAATATAGAAAACATTAAAAGAACAAAACAAAACACAAGTGAAATAGAAGGCACAAAAGTTTACATATAAATTCAAAATTGAGAACATAATAACCACACTTTGGAAGATCTTCATTAGAACTTATAAAGAAATTATAAAACTAATTTCATAGTTTTTTTCTTACAATGGTTTTGACAAATGCTCACATATAATAGCTCTAAGGAAGAAAGAAGTCTAATGTTTCACCTCGTCATACTCCTTCGTTTTGTCTCCATATTAGTAACTCGTTACTTTTATGTTTCCTAAAGGTAGATATTATGTGCTCATATCAGAGTATGACTTGTTGACAGGTTGCCAACAATTATGTTGCATTTCTACATTATAACAATTTTTTTAATGATTTTTTTAAAAGCTAATTTCAATGGTTGTCTATCACTTGTATACTATAAAGATTAGCAACTACAGTTTTTGTGCTTTTAAGAACTTCCATAATATTATGTCATATTTGGCTTATATGTGGATTGCATCCATAAATTACACTTATCGATAACAAATATATTGATATTTAATTGTTTACTTAATATGAACTTGCATACTTATAAGAGGCTTTATGCTATAACAATCTCCCACTTGGAGGTTGATTGCTCTTAGAAAGCTTTTGCCTCATAAATTATTTTGTTAAGTAGATCCTTTACATTTTTAATGCAACACATATTCTCTCAATTCTATAGCGAATTGAAGTAAACAAAGCCTTCGTGTATTGATGATAACTATCTTATTTAACATATTTGTTAGATTTTTCTTACAAATGTTTTTTTCTAAATGATAATGCTCCTTTAATAATCAAATTTTTGATGTGATGATATCGGAGTTGAATGTTTTAATAAGGAAATATATGTCTCCTCTGAGAAAAATTGCGTTTTAACTATCATTGAAGTGCAAACTTATTGCTCCTTGTTGACTTCTTTCAAAAGATTTTTGATCCATAAAATTCTCTTCTTAGCATCTAAAATGTAATCAATCTCTATGTTAAGAGCTTTATGTGTTTTTGAATTCTTAACATCTAGTTTATTTTTTTACCATCAATAATACATGTATACCAAAGGTGCTTTGTTGACCATAAACATTCACTACAAGATTGGCATCAATAAATTGCACCATTTTGTCTGAAGCATATGCCTTATCTTCTATTTCTTTCATATAACAAAGAATCCATTTATTCAATTCTTAGTGCTTACTACTTGTATTCGTTACATAATGACTAATAACTCCAATTACTTGGGTAAAGTTTGGTTTAGAAAAAACCATGACATACACAAGATTGCGCACAATGAAGGAACATTTCACCATTGCCATGAATTCTCACTCAAGTATAGTTCGTGATTTATCCATGTTCAATTTGCAATGGCTTTCCAATTTAGTGCCTTTGAATCTAGCATTTCAAAATCTAAACTTATCCATAGCCTTTTGGGTATACTTTTTCTACAAAAATTTTAGATTTTTCTCATATCTGCTCCTTAAAATATGCTCCAAGAATCTAACTTGTAATGTTTAGATCCTTCCGAACCTTTGAAAAAAAAAACAGCAGTGGTTCATTTTGTTTTGTATGTAGTTATGGTTATTTATGAAGGTATTAAAACACATGTACCACTATGTTGAAGCTCACATTAGCCCATACACTCTTTCTAAGTTTGCACTCAACTTCTCCTTGCTAGTAACTTGGAATCCTTCAATTGTATCTTAAAAGTTTCTTATCAAAGTTACCATGAAGAAAAACATTCTTTTTGCTAGTTGTTCCAGGTGTTGATCATTGTTTACAACTTTTTTACATAGTAGGTGTATGGTTTTAAGCTTTATCGTAAGTGAGAATATCTCATTGAACTCAATTCTTCTTTTTTTAATGAAAGCCCTTGATTACTAACCTTGCTTTTTTAATGCTTATTCCTATAAATTTCTTCTTTCATCCGATAACTCGCTTTTGTTGTAAGACATTTTTTTAAGCATAGTCAACTCTCTTGTACCATTCTTCATGAGTGACTAAATTTGTAAGTTCATTACTATCTCCCTCTCGAAAAACTCTTCAACTTACTGAGCTTTAAAGAAATATCTTGGTTCTCCAATATTTGTCAATAACAAATAAAAAGGGTAACGATAATAGTTGTACTTTTAAACTATCCTTAGGCGTACAACTTTACCTTTGCATGTGTGATGTAGATGATGTTGTCACGTTTGGATTAGTTTTGTCGACATCTATAGATAATGATGATTTAGGCGTTATAAATGTAGAATCTTTCCATCCATAATATTTTCCACTTTATGAATGCACTCCTCATCATATTAAATAATGTATCAATCCTTGTATGAACTTCCTTCATCAAATATAATGTCATTTGTCAAGATAATTTTGTGTTGTTTTGGATAAAGTTATCAATGTTATGTCCAATGAAGTAGCATTGTGTTTTCTTGCAATTTAGCTCGTCTTTGTGCTTTGAGCTATATGTGCATTTAACATACATCCAAATACCTTAAAGGTAGTTTAAACTTCTTTTTTGTTCACTCTTCTTCAAGTAGCTTGAAATTTAGCAACATAAAAGACATTCTATTTAGCAATTATGTTGCCATATTTACGTCTTTACTCGAAAGCTACGAGCAAACCAGCATGTTGTAGCATGCTTTTCGCATGCTTATTCGTTGTTTTTTTTGTGCTCTCTATAAATTTTATATATTGTAGTCTATTGGGAGTCGTGCTCGTCATTTAAATCACGTGAGTATGGCAACAGTGGAGGAATTCACTTCTTTTGTATTATCATATTCCGACGATAATGCTTTAAATTTATGGCTTGCGTTCAGCTACACTCTTTTCATACGCTTTTAAAAATGCCCAAGATATTCGACTCTTTTTTTCCTGATGTTGAACTAAAATTTTTTGGTCAATGAAGGTAATATAATGCCTTAGTCTCCAAGTTGTGGCACTGAGGTAGTGCTTTATATATAGGAATTGATAGGATCTAGTATTCTCGGCCATAGCTCCTGAACTACCATTGAGAAAGTAACAAGACATTGTTTTCCAACACATAGCCCTCACGTTTACCAATAGACTTTATATTTGGTATTATAGTTTTCATTTCTTTTTCATTCATGTTGTTAAGTTTGTTATGTCAAAGTTCACATTCTTCAATGAAACTTAACTAATTTAAGGCTATTAATTTCCTATGGTAATCTATATATGCAAAGTTTTGTTTTTGATGCTACCTTTAATGTCATTATTGTGTTGCCTTCAAATGCAGTATGATAACTTGTAAATTCTAGTTGACTGAGCTTGATAAGGTTTCTTCTCAAACTTAGAATATGTTGAACATCGTGAAGTATAAACCTTGTGTTGTTTGTTGCCTGAATTTGCACGTTTCCCCTCATGTTATCCAGATGCTCATCACTGGGTAACAAATCTTTGCATTGCATGGCTTTGAGTGAATTGAAACACTTGAGTCAAGAATACATTACTTGATAGGTTTGTCAACATTAAGCAATAGAGCATCTTGAATGCTCTTAGCCATATGTTTATGGATTTGCTCTTCTTCTTGGTTCAACCTCTTGCAGCTTTAGCTTCTTGTTATCAATAGCATTGCAGTAATAGTTATTTCCCAACTCTTCAGGTTGGGACGACAATAGGATTAGGGCTTTCACCTCTTCCTTGATATCAATTTCTGATGAACTTTTCTGCGAGATTATAACACTAAACTTATTGATATGAAATGTAGTAGAAGCTCTCTTTGTTATTTTCAGGCTAAACAGTTTCCATAATAGATGTAATATGGATATGGACTTTATTTGATGTTGATGGTATCTCATACATGTTACATAATGCTTTTATGAGGTCTGTGGTTGTTATCTCTTTGATGGCATTTAGTACTACATTTATAACCAAAGTTGTAACACTTTTAGTTCTTGGTATGAGTATGCTTTCAGTTGGGTATAATTGAAAATTGAGCTAAACGGAATTTGCCAAAAATCAAGTTAAATTGAAAAACTGAACTTTGTCAAAAAATTGAATGAGTTGAAAAGCTGATATTCTTATGTGAAATTTACTCAAATATAGGGTTCAAATACTAAATTCTAGACAAAATTAAGGTCAAAATCATGAGATTGAACAAACCAATTTGAAAAAATAAGCTGAAAATTGTAATATGTATAGTAATGCGATTTTTAGTGTATTGGTTTTCTGGATTGACAAATTCAAAAGAAAACAAAAAAAAAATCAAAATTTCTAGTAGAAACTGAATTGAATTTTTTCAATCGTTTGAATCAATCAAATGTTGCCTATTCAGTTTGTTTTTTTTTGTTTAAACCAATTAATACAAATCCATCATGCTTACTGATTAAGTTGCTGCCTCTAGCTTTCTAAATGTTGAAATTATTGCATTCAAATATGCCAGTCTTGACTTATCTGTTTTCTATTGCTTTTCCTCTACTCCTATTGCACCTATAACACCAAGCTTTGATACGGGGATTTAGTTGAACTCGAACACCACAGAGAAGCTCTAATGTGATGCTGGGTCTAAACTGTGTCCACATTAGCATCTGCTAGAAGAAGTTTTGCTTAGCTTGATATCTTATCACACCTATTTCTCAAATTTATTTGGCAATGTCCTTGTTTGTTTTGACTTGACTAACTTATATTATCTTCTCTAGCAATTCTTTTAGGTTCTTCATTTTCGTGGATCATGAAATTCACACTTAAGGTGAGTTTTGTAACTGAACTCACAATAACCTAAAATAAATTGAAAAATCGTATTGTTTAAGTTTTGAATTTACTCTTTCAGGAGGAATGTGCATATGCCGATTTATATTTATATATTGGATAAAAAGTTATTTTTTAAGAACTGAAATTTACTGTTTTGTTAAGCTCTTAAGCATGCAAATTGTTTGGAAATGGGCGCTCTATTTTTAATTATGTGCATTGCCTGAAAATTTTTCATTTTTAAGAAACTGAAATTTGCTAATTTCATAAGCCCATTAATGTATAATGTTTGAAAATTGAAATGATAGATATATCTTTTAAAAATTTTTTGCTTTTCAATAATTCATTTTGTTTGAAGTTTTTTCTATTTTTTTAACAGAAATTTGCAATTTCTTAAATTCTTATTTTGCAAATTCTTAAACTAAAATTTACCAATTTCTTCATTATAGGTTTTGTTTTAAAATTTTTATTTTTTAATTGGTTGACATTTTCCAATTTCTTAATATCTTAATTATGCATATTATTTGGAAACTGGTTAGAATGATTGGAATGATGGATTGGTATCTTTTGGAAATTTTGTTAGTTTTGCTAAAGAATAGTGGAAGACTTGAGAAAGTGGTGGTTGTCCTTTCAGATTTAATGAACGATATGGTTGTTCTTTGCACATAAGTAGCTAACTTTGTTTATAGGAACTTTCCTTCAAGCTTACTCACTACTTACTCGTATTCTACAACAAAGATATACTGAAGGGTTTTTAGGTAAAGGGAAAAGGGTAAATTTTAACTTATGAAATAAGAAACCACCTTTTAACTCATTATTTGTGGATTTGATGAATGAAGGGATAAAGAGTCAGTTTGCCTTAAGTTGCTTCTGTAGGATGGTGACATCACTTATCTACTTGTAAATAATTATTAAACAACAATTAGATCTCCTGTTAAGTTATATCTCCCCTTAGAGTTTGTTAATTTGTCCTTTTCTTTTGTTGTCAAATTGTTACCTCTGAGTTGATTTGTATAAGAGTGAAGTAATAGATGTAATTTTTCTAGTTGGCTTATGACCAATGAAAAATATCCCTGGGCAGGTTTGAACAGGTTGCATTCAGTTTTAATGGAGGGAAAGACTCAACTGTAATTTCCTTTTCTGTGGTTATCTTCAGCAGAATTTTACTCTATTGGATGGAATATAGCTTTGCTAATATAATCCTGACCATGAAGTGGAATCTACAGGTTTTGCTTCATCTGCTTCGGGCTGGATATTTTTTGTATAAAGATGAAGCTAATAGTTTTAAGAGGAACATGGACTCCACAGTAAAGTGCCCAATGCGCACTATCTACTTTGAGACTCCTAGTTCTTTTCCTGAAATTAGTTCATTCACGTATGAGACTGCAGCTACGTAAGAATGCTCTTTCCAACCTAATCTATGGTATTTTTGCAAGTAACATCTTCGATCCATTTAACTTTATTCAGTTCATAGAAATACTATCTCAGAATATCCTATGCTTTGACTTTATCTCATTTTTAAGTCATTCTGTGCAGTTATGGTTTGCAACTAGATATAATTCACCTTGATTTCAAGTCTGGCCTAGAAGAATTGCTTAAGGAAAAACTTACCAAAGCTATTTTCCTTGGTACTCGAATTGGTGATCCAAATGCAGTATGTCTGGCCCTTTTTGAGCTTGTGCTTCCCATTATGATGGCTTATTCTTATAATGAGGATAATTTTTTAAAGTAATCTATAGTGTTGATTTTGTTTTATAAAACTGTTGGACATGCAGATTGGTCAAGAACAGTTCTCTCCGAGTTCAACTGGATGGCCTCCGTTTATGAGGGTGAATCCCATCCTGGATTGGTCATACAGGTTTTCATCTATTATTTATTATACCTTTGCTCCTGTAATATTTATTTTACCTTTGATAACTGCTATCTTTACGCCCAATTGACTCTTCCTCCGCTTCTTTGTCTACAGGGATGTGTGGTCTTTCATTCTGACATGCAAGGTTCCATATTGCAGTCTGTATGATAAAGGGTAAAGCATGCCTCACATATGAAGTGTTTGATTTTATTTTTATTGTTCTATATGGCTTTCCCTTTGCTAGCTTCTGTTTGAAAATGGTTTGTGTACTTGAATTAGTTGGTGTGCAAACAAATATTTTTTTTTTGTTGAAAATTTTATGTATGATATATTAGTTTTGTCCACCACAAAATATCAAATTCAATTCTTTGAAATTCATGGTTACCCATTACCCTTAGTTTTTATTTTGGTGGATTGTCTAAATGAAATATTTCTTTTTCATCCTCTCTTATTACTTTGCTGTCTGATACAGGAATATGGTTCCCCAGAAACCGTACCCAGGGTTTGATTGATTGCAAAAATTTTGATATTTTTGTTTGCTAATATGTTACAGCTAGTACAGAACGAGTATATTTTTCATGGCTATTATTTCTGTCTCATACATTGTGAAATGAGGGTCAGAAAGTGGATGTGATAATTTATGGCTATTTAAGCATGCATTGCAAGTTTCACCTGACAATGAAACTAAATGTTTTATGTTTTTGGTAATTTAACCATTTTGAAGATTTCTTCCCCTGGTTTTAGGTATACTTCCATTGGGAGCATATATGATACCGAGCCAAATGCGTTGTTATGCATTCCTGATCCTTCTGGCTCTAAAGAAACTTTCAAACCTGCATATCTTCTATCAGATGGAAGACTTGAAAGGGCTGGGAGAGCAAAGAAGCTTGCTTTAAAAGATAAAACCATTCATATTATGAGTAATGGTTTAAAGAATGTTGGTCCACACGAAAACTGCTTGTTTTCTGCATCTATCATTGCTGTAGGTGATGAGATTCTGTAAGTCAGTTTATGTTCATTCATACACTTGATTTCTAAATACGGTGTTTGAATATTTTCTTGGCTTGTCGTCTAAATTGAACCCAAGACTTTTTAATGAAATGGCATAGGTTTATTTAAGCTTTCTATGGTCCAAAAATAAAGTTGGTCACTTCATGTATGATTGTGTATGCTCACGTTTGTTTTTGTTGTAATATAGTATTCGTGTCTCACTGTTAATAACTGACCTTAAAAAAGGAACATTGTCAATTAATAAAAGTTGGTTTCAATCCACTAAGCTTTCAAAATGACAAGGTGTAAATGCATGTATAACATCAACATTGGGACATTGATAAATCTTGGGAAAGTAGGAAACGAGAAGACAAATATTTGATTTAGGTAACTTTGGCTTCTATTCATTTAAAAAAAAAACTTTTGCTTATAAAAGATTCACTTGCTTAGGCAAAAGCTTTTTTAATGAAGTTGATTAATTTAAATTTAGGTATTAACGTTATGTGGGAAGCTCTTTCTGATGAGTAATTCATTGTACATTACCTGTGTCTTAGAAAGAAACATTCCAAAGTTTGAATCTGAGCATAATTATCAACTTTCTTAAACAAAATTAAGACGCTCTGGAATAAGTGTTTGCAAAGATACTTGTGAACCGAGAACAGTCCCTCAATCCAATTAAAAAAATGAATTTGAGTCATTAATGATCAGTTTGGCTATGTTGTGTTAGTCCTTGATTCTTATGACATGGTACTAAGAATGGGCATGATCTTTATGTTTTAAATAAGCATTAATTTCACCAAGCAAATTATGCAACCTGTGCCCCTTTATTATGCTGTTTTTTATAACCTAACATTTAGATGTGGATCCAAAATGGATCTATCTAAAATTTCTTGTTCTAGTTTGGGTCATTTGCTTCTAAATTTAGGTTCAATTCTAATTTAAGTGGTACTAGTAATTGTCTTGTTTTGATTCTAGATGGTGGTACACCCCAACAAATAGGGCATGATGAGAGAGACTCAGCCTTAATCTATGTGAAGGTCAAGTGGTGTGATGTTATATCATAAAAGAGAGCAAGTTGTAGAAAAAATAAAGATTGATAATGGAAGCAAAATTAATTTTATTCATTCCAAAAAATGTACATGTCATATTAAAATTTGAAATTTTGGAAATTGAAATTGCAAATATTGATCATAATCTAAATTCAGCTAATAAATCAATTAAAGCAATAGAACAAAACTTCTAAATACCCATCCCAAAAGATGGCGTATTATTGGTGCTCTTGTGATGATGATCTACTAATTAGGTGGACTAGATTTGAAAAATACTGTATAAAATTATGTTTGAGTTTGTAAAATAAATTAGTTAGTAAAACCTTTGGCAAAACATGACATTAATATACAAAAGAAAATAACATGCGTACATGAAGTATATAATAATAAATCTTACATTATCATAAGCTTGTACTTTACAATATGTAAATGAACTAAAACAATAAAAACATATATTTAGTGTCTATTATGTACTACGAATGAGAATTGAAAGATACACATTTGTTATTTAAATGTTATTGATTATTCAATTCTTATAAGTGTGTACATAAGTTATGAATATTGGTATCATCAATAATTTAATGTCAACTTGTCAATTCATTATTATAACTATACTAATGATATTAAAAATAGAATGGGCATGTTTCAATGCTTCAATGCATCCACAAAATGCATATAAATATACAAAATAATTATATGCTCATTGCACACTATAGCTCATATATGATATAATTACTCTATCAGTATATCACGGTCAACTTGAAAAAAAAAAGAAGGATATTTGCTAGCTTGTACTAGAGGAAAAGTTATAAAAAATTGAGATAAAAGTCTTTTTTTTTTCGAGAGTCTATCATCCAAACTAATCATATAACAAAAAAGTACCATTGGCTATCACATTTAGCATAAAATAATACTCATATATGATTAATCATAGCTACTAATAAAGATATAATATATAATATGAGCTTCACTTGAATTATTAATGTTGATAACAAGTAAACATTATGTTTAATATTATAAATTTATTAAACCAATCTCATATGAATAAAGTGAATATAGAAATAACTGATATGTCATAATATATCATTTGTTGTCCTTTCAAAATCACACAACAATCACAAAAAGATAAGTCAATTATTAGTATATCTATCTCATTCTATTACATGTTTAAGATAAATGACTAAAAAAAATAAGACAACAATTCTAATCTTTGATAAGCTTGGTTTAAATATAGATTTTGATCTATCAAAGTCAATAAATCAATGTGAGCTCTTAATAATGAAAGATATGTTCATTCTCTAAAAGATTAGGTCACTTACCTTAGAATATGCAAGTTTTATCTATCTCATTTTTTATTCGTATTGTCACTACAATTAGGTCAATTTATATTACCTAAAAGTAATATCTAAGTCAAATATACATTGCACAAATAAATTACATTAAATTAATATATTAATGTAAGTTTTTTAATATTTATGTTATAATTAGATTTTTTTTAATAAAGACAACTAATAAAATCATTTAATCACAAAAATCAATTAATTGGAAAATAAATTAGATGGAGAAAAATTGTTGTTCATTTTGGAGTAGAAGGGGAGGAGGAAATATCATTGAGAATAAGAAGAAAAATGGTGGACAAAATGAGGAATCAGAACTTACAATAACATTCTTGATCATAGTTGTCAAAACGGAAGGAGTAGTGAACAATAACACTTGGCTTGATTAGTAAGACAATGCCTCTCTGGTGGCGATGATGATGGAAGATAGAAGAGCGCAATGACTATGAGAGAGGGAGAGGCGATGATTGGTGTTTGGGAGGGGAAGGGAGTTGCATGTTATGAGATTTTGGAATAAGGGGGGTGTTGAATGAGAATTAGGGTTGTTAAGATGTGATTAATTGTTTTCTAATTTAGTCTGATTCATTTTTTTTTGAACGTTACAATCTATCTAACCTAAAAGAATTTGACTAATGCTTCATGAGCATCTCCTCTTCATGCTCCAAGTAGCCTTCTCAATTAAATGTTCTTTCAAAGCACTCTCATGAAAGAAATAAAACTTCAATGATGCTCATGAACTTGATTAATAATGTGCTGTAACTCCAAATAACTCAACATATCTTGAATTGCTAATGGATCATGCTCAATGAAATGAGAACCATCATGAATGTATCGTCATAAAGATGAGACATGAAAGACGTCATATACTTTGGAAAGGCTAAGTGGAAGGGCTAAATTATAAGTAACCTTGCCCACCTTCTCAATCACATGAAATAGTTCAATTAAACGTGTATTTTGTTTTTTTTCAAAATTTGACCACTTCTCTTATAAGCGACACATTTAGGAACACATGTTCTTAAACTTAAATTGATGCTTTAGATCAAAATATTTCTTTTGTCTCTCTTGGATTGATTGAATGTGCCTTATCTACCAACTTGCGTGTTAATAGTTTCCTTCGGCTCACTTCAAATAGCATAAGGGGGATCTATACTTCCTATTAGACAACATCTCCTAAGTTGCCATGTCGATGTTATTTTGAAAGCTGTTATAAGAAAATTCAATTAGTGCAAGATGTCTCTCTTAGCTTTCACGAAAATCAATAACACGTGCACAATAAGCCCTCTAAAATCTAAATGGTATGCTATGATTGGTTATCAATCTAATGATATAATGGTGCTAAAATCAAGTGTTGTTCACTTGCTTTGAAAGCCTAGAACTGAATCTTCCATTTTAATTAGATATGATAACAACACGAACTCTAGGAAGCTTTGCGATTACTATCCACATAGATCTATGCCAAACTTCCAACTAAGAATGTTTGCTTGATTGACAAGAAATGAGTAATGTTTATTAGATTGTCTAGCACCAACGAAATGGCATTATTAACATGATTGGACCTAGGTAAATGGATAATAAAATCCATGACAAGCTTATCCCACTTCCACTCTAGAATAGGGAAAGAATGCAACAAACCTTTAGGCATTGATACTTTGAAAATTTGATAATTCAAGCTCTTTGCAACAAAATCAACTACATCCTTCTTCATGCTAGGCCACCAAAATAGTTCTTTGAGATTTTCATATATCTTTATGCTTCATGGGTGAACAAAATAAGGAGTAGAATGAGTCTCTCAAAGCAATTATTGTTGAAGCCTTGCATGACCACTAACACATAATCAGCCTTCGAATCTCAAGATACCAACTCTCATTTAAATAGATTGAAAACTATCTCTAATTTGCATTGTCTTTGGATCCTCTAACTAGGTTGCAAGAATCTGGTCCTAGATGGTGAGTGAAAGAATAATCGAAGTCAAAGAAGATCCAATCGGTGGTTTAATCTCAAGTTGTAATTGTTCCTCAAGTATCAACTATTATTCCTATGTGATTAAGTAGGTTGTGCTTACCAAAGACTTCTGGCTCAAAGCATTTGCAAAAACATCTGCTTTCTCAAGGTTACTGAATCTATAAGTCCTAGTCTTTTATTAGCTCAAGCCCTTGTCTTTGACTTAAGTTCAACTCATTATGGGTGAAAAGATAATTAAGAATTTTATGATCAATAATGAACTCACAATGAGCCATGTAGAGATAGTGCTTTTAGATCTAAAGAGCAAACATGATAATTACAAGCTTAAGGTCACGAGTAAGAAAATTCTTTTCATGTATTTTGAGTTGTTTAAAAACATAAGCTAGAATTCTATCATACTACTTTAGAATACAACCTAAGTTCTAAAGTAAAGCATCATTAAATATCTGAATCCCATCAATAATTGAAGAGAGTTGATATTGATCAATGTTTGAGCTTTTATAAATTTTGCTCACGAGCATTAAACCATATGAATTTCATAGTCCTCTAAGTGAGAAAATGTTTAGCACTATAAGCTAATCCCTCTTTAAAGCACTTATAAGACCCTAATAAATTAAGTTGTGAATTTCTATGACATTTCTTGGCCTTGTTCAATTTATTATTGCCTTGACTTTCGTAGGATTGACAGAAATGCTAACACCAGTGATGATTTGGCCAATAATAGTTCTCTATCAACTAAAATTCAAATTTTGAGAATTTGCTATACAATTTGTTCTCTTTGAGAGTTTGTAGCATAATCGTTAGATGCTAAGCATGATTTGGATCATTTCTATAGTAAATAAAGATATCAATAAAAAATATCAAAAGTTGATCCAAATATCCCTAAAAATTTAATACATTAAATCCATAAAGACAAGAAGAGCATTAGCAACTTGAAAGGCATGACCAGGAACTCATAATGGCAATATTGGGTCTAAAAAGCTACCTTTAGCACATCATGCCTTTGATATTCAATTAATGGTTGCTAGAATAGACATCAATCTTGGAAAATATTGAAACACCCTACAACTGATTGAACAAGTACTCAATTATGAGAAAATGGTATTTTTTGTCATAGTTATTTTATTTAGCTCTTTGTAATCAATACGTAATCTTATGTTGACATCTTTTTGCTTTACAAGCAAAACTGAACCTTCTCAGGGTGAGACATTGGATTTGATGAAACCACTCTCAAGTAATTCTTGTAGCTAAACTTTAAGCTTGTGAAGCTTTGTAATAACCATTTGATATTGCATCTTGGATTTTGTAGTAGCCTTATTGACTAAGTCAATAATAAACTTAATGCCTCGATACGATGACAACCCAATCAAATCATCTGGAAAGAGATTTGGGAACACTTGCACAATAAGAACACTATCTAGGCTAGTGGAAAGTCATTCCATATCCACCATGTGAACTAAATATCATACATATCCATGAGCTAACATCCTTTGGGCCTAACTGTAGAATAGTACATTATGCTGCTCTTTTAACCAAACGGTGCTTTTGCCAGTCATATAAAGATCAACTTTATTTCTATGATAGTCAATAGTTATGTATGATGTTGATAATTAATCTATGCTTAATGTATAATAACATTTTAATAATGAAAAAATTACTATGCCATTAAGCTTGTGTATATAAGCTATTTTGGTATCACAATTGGAAATGTGTTGGCTCGTTAATATGCATGGATTAATAATGGATAATAATATGATAATTGTATATGGGGAACTAATATACTCTGTTTGAATGTTTTAGATATGAAAGAATGTGATGTTTTAGAATCAAATAATGTTCTTGTTGGTTATTTAAAAGCAAAGATGATACTTGATTGCTTAATAACAAAGATGCTACTTTTCATTACATCTGGAGCTTCTGTGGCATCTTGTTTAGTCATAATGAAAATATGGTCAGTGATAGGCTGCCTAGTTTGTTGTTGAACATGTTCAAATGTCTATTGATGCTATGGAGTAGCCATGAATCTTTATCGATATGGTTGAAGGTGGTAACATTATTAATGGGGTTGAGAATGTTGTTGTCTTGGATGTCCTTCACCACCAAACCTTTGGCATTGTTGACTACCCTCTTGTGACCTGTCAACCAAAATTCTTTTGTTTTTTATCGAAAGTCTATTTGCTATCATATTTCCTTTAAGGGCAATCAACAATTTTGTGCCCTAACTCATGGTAGGAGTAGCGTTAACTCCACAACTTGATCACAAGGATGATGATACCATCTACCATAATGAGAGCAACAAGAAATTCCCTTATTTTGCCATTATTGCTAATAGAATTGCTTCTTTTGCATCTGACCTCAACTTGTAGGGGAATACATGACTTTGCGCTTTTCAGCAATCTTCAACTCATAACTCTAAATGATGAGTTATGCATGAATAACACCATCCATCATATCTCTATATGTGCTGTTTGCAAAAGATAAGGCCTTCTTGATATTCGCTTGCAATCCCTCTAGGAAATAAAAAACCATCAAATTCATATCTTAAGCCACATAAAGAACAATACTATATTTGCAAATCATGTCTCATATGAACAAATTGTCAAATATCCTTCGTTTCGATTTGGTTAATGCACTTATCAATTTCTTCTTCTCAAGTAGAGGAAAATAATGCTACAATAAGAGCTCCTAAGAGGTTCCTTAAGGAACTACACTACCACCTTGAAATGAATTGTGACACTCACCTTCCCAACAATCATTAGCACTTTGTCCGAGCAGGACTAAAACAATGTCCACCTTGTGCTCCTTAGGGCATTGAGTCACCTCTTATATCTTCTAAATATATGCTCTCAAAACTTGGAGGATTTGCACATAGGGACTTATCCATGATATGATCCTTTGCACTTCTGCTGTGGTGAATAGTTGATGTGGCATTGACATTAGCAATTTGCCCGATAGGCTCCACAATCGGTGACTACATTGTTGTGGTGATTTGAACCGTCTATTGTGTGGTAACCTAAGTACTGTGTTGCATGATTGTTTTCATAGTCGAGTTATCTAAGTAGCAAAAAAAAGCTTAAGTTCCTAGGTTATTGTGTGCTATAATCAGATGACAGCAACAATATCCTTGTCTTTAATGATAGAACCTTCTCCTAAGCTCCTGCATTGTTTGTCTCTTCAAGAATGTCATGTTTTACTAAGGGTCGTCGGGTTGACCTAAGTCATTGACGAGACTTTAATAGTTGGTTTCCTCTTAGTACTGACCAGCCTCAGTCCCCCTTTCGTATCTAAAGTGATAGTTATTTTTCACTATGATTATCAAATTACAAAACATATTGTATTCCTATCTATTATGAAATTTACTTAGCTATTGTTTGATGTGATATAGTTAATATATGCTTTCATGATATTATTTCTTGTTAAGCTTTGTTGAGTTTAGTAAGTGCTCAACATTTTAATCAAGTAATTTTTATTACTCCATTTGATCAACATATCAACAATTTCACCTAAACAATTTACCAAAATTAATCAAAAATAAAATATCAAATTATACAAAGCCCTTTGATGCCACTTTGCCATGCCCTTTGTTTGGAAGGTAGTACATCTTGGTACCTTGGGTATAATGAAGAGAGATTTATTTTCAAATCACGAAACATAAGGTGGGAATTAAGTTCAATTGGTGTGGCTTTGTTTTGTAAAAATAGACAAGTTATTTATATAAAAAAATGGAGATTTACAATAGAAGCAAAAATAATTTTATTTATTCTAAAAGAAAAATATATGTTATCATATTAAAATATAAAATACTAAAATTTGAAATAACAAAATACTAATCATATTCGAAATTGAACTAATAGCAAGATGATCAACTAAAATGATAGAACAAAACTTTGAAACACTTGTCCCAAAAGATGGCTTATTTTTGATACTTCTATGATGATAATCCACCAATCAAGAGAGATGAATTTGAAAAATAATCTATAAAGCAACATTTGAGTTTATAAAATAAATTGATAAATGAAACCATGGAGAGAAGCATAGGGCTACAAAGACTGAGGCATAAATATCTAGAGGAAAATGTCATGAACGTATGTAGTATATAATAACAATTCTTATATCGTTATGGGTTTATACCTTATAATATGTCAATGAACTAAAGCAAAAAAACTTATATATAACATTTACCATGCATGGTGTCCATCAATAAGAGCAAAAATATGCATATCAAGGGTTTAAATGTTACTTATAATCAACCAACTTAACAATAACAATAGAATTATATTTAATTCTAACAACAAAATTGTCTATAAAAGTTATAAATATTAACATCATGAACAATTTAATATCAATTTGTCAATTTCCTCAAATGAACTAAATCATACTCGTGATATCAAAAGTAAAATGAGAATACATTAATATTCCAGTGCATTCGCATAACGCATATATATATATATATATATATATATATATAAGTAATCATATGCATCATCGTCTACTAATTATAGTTCATATAAAATGTACTCACTTTGTTGGTATATCATTCTTATTTTGAAATAAAAGGAAGGTTATCGTTAACCTAAAACAGAAGAATTGTCAGTCTGAGGCCTCGTCGACTTCACTAGCCATTCATGTAGTAGAAGAGTATCTTTGATTATCACATTCATTATACAATCACACTCATATATGATTAATCATAGAGCTATTAATAATAATAATATAATTATATTATGTAATATGAGTCTCACATGAATTGAAAATGTCGATAATGTGCAATTATCTTGTTTAAATTATAAATATGCTTAACTTGTCTCATATGAGTAAAGCAATTCAAATAATCAATATGTTATTTGTTGTCCTGTCAAGATTATGCAATAATTACAAAAAATACATTAATTATAAGTACATCTATTCTCATTTTATCGCAACATGCTCAAGATAAATGCTTAAATAGAATAAGATATGACAACTTCAATTTTTAATAAATATTGAAAAAATATAGATTTTGATTCACTTAAATCAATAAATCAATAAATTAAGATGAACGCCTAACAACAAAAAGTACACTCATTCTCTAACAAATAAGAGTCACCTATCTTGGAACATGTAAGATTTATTCTCCTCTTAGATATGCAATGTCATTCCAACTAAGGTTGATCCTTGCTACCTAAAAGCAACATGAAATCAAATATACATTCTATACAACTAAATTAAATTTAATTTAATAAATTGATATAAGTTTTTTTAATATTTGTGATTTAATTAAATTAAAATCAAGGATAACTAGTGAAATCACTCATTCATCAAAGTCGATTTATTTTACAAAAAGGTTAGATAATTAAAAAATGAAAATGGTTGTTCATTATGAAAAAAAAGAGAGGATCAAATATTAAGGGGAATAAGAAAAAAAAGGTGAAAGAAAGGAGAAAGAAAGAAGAGAATAAGAACTTACAACACTGTTCTTTGTGGCAATCATCGTTGAGGAAGGAGTAACAACTAACAGCTATTGGTAGGATTAATGAGAAGATCATTCTGTAGTGATGACAATGATGGGAGATAAAAGTGTGATGATTTCAAGAGATGGAGAGTTAACGAGAGATGTAATTGTGGGATAGGGAGGTTAGGAAGGTAAGGTTATTGCATGCGATGAGTTTTTGAAAGAAAGGGTAGTTGAATGAGGAATAGGGTCATTAAAACGTGATTAATTATTTATTGAGTGGACTTGTTCCATATTTTTTGCTAGCATTGGGTTTAAATTGGAACTAAATTAAGTTGACTTGTGTTAGATCACTTAAGTATTTGTCTAACTAACAAGTGACATCTGTATAACTTTACTACTCTGTATATTGCTTTTGCACATATTTCAAAATACATTCCCAACATGTATGTAGCATTTCCTTGAAGGAATTGAAATGGGGTTGGTGATTTTTGGGCTGGAGTTGTATATTTTTGTTGGAGAATTGCCTAAGAATAGGCTTCTTTACAAGTTAGGTTCTAGTGAAGTCATTTATGTAGATTCAACTCAAATACTATTTAGATAACATTCAGATGGGTTTGTGGTCCACATGGATCTGACTCAAGACCTATAAAAAGTTATGGTGAAAGGTTTCCTTTGAAAATGCAGTTTTATTTAAATCAGAAGAGAGCTTTTTGGTGATGTGCTCTTGTGGTGAGAAGGGAGAAGAAAATAAAGAAACAGTTTTGTAACTTGCTAGACCAAAAAAGTTTTGTTTGATTCTGTTCTGTGGAGTTATCTGAAACACAGTCGTCACTTTTGACAACGCCAATATTTACAAACAAGATGGACAAAATTCTTAAAAAGTGCATTACATGTGGCTGTGATCCCATGAAGGAAGTTGATGAGAAATCTTGGTCTTTCTATAGCTTGCTTTATATGCAAACTAAAATCATTATGTTAGATATTTGGAAAGCAAAGATGAACAAAAGGCTTGCTAAATGGAGTTTGTATGCTTTATTTGTTTATGTTTTCAGGTTTGGCCATGTGGAGGACAGATTAGGAGCAGCATTATGCAAGAAATTACATGCCATTGGTTGGCAGGTCTCACAGATAGCTGTTGTTGGTAATAATGTAAGAAATGACTTTTTTATCTGTGCATGTTGGTTTTTTGTGTGATCTATCTCTTTATTTCTCTATTCGGTAGCATAATCACCTCATCAATTTTCATGCTTCTTGTTTAGTTGATCTATTTTCGAAATCAATGAAAAATAGCAAAGTTTCATCCCCATATTTACAATCAAAATGTTCAACTTTGTTTGAAGATATATTTTATATGATTTTTCTTATTACCTTATGTGCATGTTTTGTTTGTTTTCTATTTCTACAGCAACTTAGGCAAGGAATGAGCATTGAAATTTCTGCTTCCATGTTTAATTAGATTTTATGGATCTGTTTTACTACAACAATCCTATTAGAATTGGGTGATTTTTTCTATAAAATTTCAAATTATAGTTTGCATGAATGAACTAGTTGTATTGCTCCAATACAGTGTGGTAAACTTTAGTCTCTAGTTCCTTTTTTTTTCTCTCTTCAATGGAAACTATGCTGGATAGTTAATTACTCGTTTACTTTTCTTTTAAGGCCTGCAATTAGGATAAATTCATATGAGTGGAAAATTTTATTTTTTGCAACAAAAAAGTTATTCATCCCAAAATTTTGCTAAATTCATGTGGGTCTAAGGTATGAACCCCCTTAAGCTTTATTGATGTAAACTTCGGCCATATCTTTCAAAAGGCTTTGCTAAATTAGGTTTTTACTTCTTTGCTTTGTTAACATCATGTTAGCATTTTTTATAGAATGTATGCATTAGTTTTATGGGTGGTTCTTTTTTGTAGTTTCTATGACTTTTTTTTGCTCAAAATTAAAAAATAACTTGATGCTTTGAATCATACTTCAGCTCACAAAAAGTTATTTTGATTCTCTATATTTACGATCTTTTACCTAGATTATTTGTACTTTCACCCAGGCACCATTGGATTCTTGCTAGAACATTTAGGAGATGTGGTTTGATAATGACTCAATGATATCCACTTGTTATATTTGAATAACTTATTTGAAATCATTTAGGCGGTTCTTGATAATACTATCTTACTACTTAATGTAACACTTGTGATTGAAGAGGGTGACGAGTGATCGTCATGTGATACGTTAGAGTTAGAATCATTAGATAAGAAGTAACTTTCGACAATTTTCTAAATAGTGTAATTTAAAAATAAATGGATCAGCATCAAAAATAGAAAAAATTCGAGATTATATATGTAAGATTTTGGTCTTAGAATGTCGAGATACCTTTTGGGACAAAACTTGTTTTGCTTTGCAGGAGATGACTAAAAAAGGATAACGCCTTAATATAATAATAACAAATCGTGACTTTATATTATTAGAGTGGTGCCTCTTATTATACAATGTGGTTTAAGGATAAATCTAATAGATGTTGGTGGGCTAGTAACATGCGAGATTTAAAGGTGGAACCAACAAACAATAAGTGACTCTTAGTAGACTTCTAGGTTAAGGAGTATAGAGATAGATGGTTTCACGACGAAAGAGAGTGAGTATTTTAGTTTATTCATATAAGATCATGATTTTAAAATATCAAAAAGCATTTTAGTATAAAATTCATTGTCTATTACAAGAAGACCAAAGAGAGATAATACATTAATATAATATGGCTTAGTTGTGACACCATTGAATCCTTAAATTTGAATTGAATTGGAGTTGAAAATTCTTCAATGTATTTACTTTTACTTCCTAAGTTGCTTTTCTCTTTGTCAGACATTATCACTAAATTTTTGTCATAGAATAGATTTATTCCTCAACTACTTTGCACAAAATTGGGTTCTTGTCATAAATTAGGTTTGGTTGGATTTTGATAATCTTTTGATCAAATTAAATAATATGGGATGGTTAAAAAATATGTTTTGTTTAAAATGAAATATGAAACACATTATGAATTTTACTTGATTGTGGCAAAATAACTAAATAGCATAGAACTCTCCACTCTTATCAATAATCTAGTAATATTTTATAAAAAGAGGTTTAAGCTTTCGTGTTTTTCCAAAATGAAATAACTCAAATAAGATTCACCTTATATAGGAGTCATCTTTAGAAATGCATGATTACCAACTTGAAATTTCACCATCTTGTGCTTATTATTGAAATACTTCTCTTGACAATCTAGAGTATTTTGCAATCTTTGATTATTCGGATCTTTTTTAGTAGTCTCATCTTCAATCGAGGACCCCATATTGTTCTTAGTTGCTCTCAAGTTAGAACATGGGAGATTAGCATTTCTTTTCATAGAGAATCTTATAAGGACAAACCAAGTTGGGTTTGTGATACTTGAAATTAAAGAGGGTAGGGATTGACTGTTAGATGATGTCTTAGAGATGAAATTAATAGATAATTAGTGGCTCTTGGTTGGGTTTTAAGTGGAGAGATACAGAGATAAATAAACTAACATAAAAAAGGTGAGAATGATTCTAGGTAATGCATGAAGGACTATAGTCTTAAGATGTCAAGTTGTATTTTATGACAACTTATTTTGGTTATTATGGGTGGCCAAATGGGGATAATATCTCTGTATAAAAAGAATGGATTGTGACACTCAGCTTATTTGAAATTGATACCAAACTAATGTAGAAAAGTTGTTTATTGAGTTTGCTTTGGTTTGCTTTAAATTTAAGGGAAGAATGATTCATTATTGGTCTTTTGTTCAATTTGTTAGCTTTTTAAACTTTGATAAAATTGTTATCGACCAAAGCCTAGGAACTGTTTAATAAAATGTTACCATTTTCATGTACAGAATCTTTACCAATCAAAAGATTTGGTTGGGCAAACAATAGTGTATCTAGAAGCCTTGTGATAGCTTGTACTTAACATTCCATGTCATAATAATTTGAAACGCATTGGGTGTTTTGGTTTCCTTTGTAAAAGTAATCATATCCTTTAGAACACATAGTTGCTTCTTCATAATAGATGAAAAAATTTATCAGTAGGGAGCATTTGTAAACTTGTATTGAAACCTGTTGGCACCCTGCTGGCCAAATAGGATTGCAAACAAACTCTGCTGATACACATCACAAGGAAGTCTACTTGTTTGAATTGGTGAAATCGAGGATGTGTCATTGCTTAAGTTTTTCTGGCATTTAGATAATTTTTTGGACATGCATTAAGTTAAAATCTTTGTTCTAATGCACATCCAAAAACCACCAAGAGCTGCTGAAATGGCTGGGAAGATATCCATATTCTCCAATTTGGCTGTTCAACACAGGAAAACCTATGGTTGCATCATCCTTATTGTACCGTTTGATTTAAAAGATTAAAAACTAAAATTCCGCACCAAACATCCTAAAATTAGTTACATTTTTGCTGAGAGTAGCACATTTTTTCAACCTTTGCATCAAATATCCTAAATTCTAAACATTGAGGACCTACTTGCAATGTGGTTGAGTTTTTTTGGATATGGTAAGTTTAATTATATTGGTGAGTTAGTTTGGTTATGTCAGGTCAAATTAGTTTGACTCATAAGAAATTTATGTCAAAACTTAGGTTAATTTAATTTCTATTTGGCTTATGAACAAATTAAATTATGTCAAAATAAATTTGCTTAGAGAAGTCAAGCCAATTTAAGCTTAAATCAAATAGAATGGTGGAACAATTTTAACTTTGGTTCATAGGGTTAAAATTATATCTTGTGTTAAAAATATTAGATCTTAATCATGTAGTTTTGGAGGATTATATTTTAACATACCGTACAGCTCCTATTTCAAAACCTTGATGCATTTATTGGACCTTGTAGTTATCCATTGTATGTGTTTTAAATATTCACAAATTGATGAAACCCTAGATAAACCGCTTCGAAACTTCAAAGAAACCTATCAAATTTTCCTTCAAACAAGTTTTGGTTTTATTTGTGAATTGGGTTTTAAAAATGCATTTCTCTTGTTTTTTCTTTTCTCATAATATAGGTTTTTGAAATTTAGCTAGTCAGGTTTTTTTAACTAAAGTTTATAAAATTTTATTGTCCTTTGATAGGATAAAACAAAAATAAAGTGAGAGAGACATGTTATTAACCCAAAGGACATCACCAAATGTAGTCATTTGAGCAACAAAATCTGTGACAAGATTGCTCTCAAATGAATAGGAAACAATGAAGGAAAAAAAGATGTGAGAGTATAAAATCTTTAGGAACAAAAGGTGCTCCAAGCTAGTCTTATGCTCTAGCGACAAATTCTCACAATAAGCTTGGCATCATCACCCACTAGTCAAACATGTATAACATGAAAGCCCAAGGTTTTGCAAGTCTAGCTCCATTATGTGCACCTTTGTGTTATGAAGTACCAACCAATGCTATGAAATCATGATTATGAGAGTAGTAGCATTGGCAAATAAGGATGGCAAAGGTCTATAGTAGACCTTTTCATTATGAGGATGTCAAATAAAGTAGGTAGTAGTAACAAAGAATGTGGCTTAACAATTGATAATGCGTATCTCCCTCGAGAATGTACTTGAAAACGAACATGAGCAAACGATGCAATCAAGAGCCCGGTAACTTATTTTCAGCTCACAACTAAACACCTTTTATTTTAACCTTGTCAAAAAGAATGTTTGACCGAACAAGCTACGTGCAAACATAGTCTTGGTCATTTTCTTGTTCAACTAGCCAAGGAAAGTGAAGGAAGGCTTTTCATAAAGGATGGAAGCAAGAAGGAGATGATTGTCGAACATTGTATACTCTCCTCCTTCACTCTCACTTCTTATAACTTGATCAACAACTCAAAGGGTATGTTCTTATCTATTTTTCACCTCCATGGGGAGTGGACAAGCCTTCTACATAAGCTGAACAAGGGGAGGTTTGTCATCTCCCTTTAGTCTTTACTTCCTTTTTGCCTGAGTGCCTTTATTTTTCCTTGGTGTTGTCATCCATGTGTTTCCATCTATATTATGCACATCATTTCTTCCCTTAGATGAGTTCTTGTTCACATAATATTGTATACCTTTTGAGATCACTATTTGAATGAAGTCAATGTCCCTTGGCCTTCTTAGTTGGTCCCTTATCTTGGAAATGTATGAATGTCATGATCTATGCCCCTTCGATCGGCATGCTGTTTTCAAATTTTGTGCACTAAAGCATCTATTTATGCTCCTTTATGTGCCTTAATTCCTTGCATGATGCTGGTAGACCATGGGCTTACTTTCCATGTTTCTCTTAGGTAATTTCATGTTTTTAGCATTTACCTCTATTTTTAATGTGGAGTCCTCCATGTATTTGCTTGGCTTTGTGCCCATTTAGTTAACTTCATAATTTCAACATGATGTCATGATTTCAAACACTTGGGATCATCTTTAACCATAAACTTTGCCGATCTATATTTGTTGTGGTCTTGCTCACCCGTAGAGCTTGCTTGTTGACCTATATTCTAAGTGTCACTATGTTAGAGCTTGGTTTGCCTTTGTCATCCAATTGTCAAGTCAGGCTTGAAAATTTGGACATGTTTTGATTAGAACATGGCTTCTTGACTAATTAAGAAAGCATGATTCAATTAAAATAAATAAGATAAAAAATAGACTAATGGTGTTAGGGCATCATTGGAAAACAACCAAGGCCACTATCTTAACTTCTTTGCATTTGATGAAGGGGTGCTACAATTGGCTTTGACAATCTTTTAAAAGGCACCCAATAATTCTTAAATTCATAAGAAAGTTATATCAAAATATCAAATAGAGCATTACAAAAAGATTTATAGCTAAATTCCCATTAAAGTCTATAAAACAAGTGCCTTTGATATGAATGTTATCTAGTTTGCCATGTTAGTGCCACAAAGTCTATTATCGCTACCTCAACCCATTCTTTACTCAATATTCGATGCACATCCATTGTTGCCTTGAAAATGAACCCCGAAGTGATATAAATAAAAAACATGATTGTAAGTGATTTCAACGAAAATCTTTAAAAGAGACAATAATAGCTGATTTCATAAAAAGATCTCATGGATGATGTTTCTTGCTAAAACATGAATGATAAGGAGCTGATCTCGAATGGTCTAGCCATCTTTTAAAGACAAAATCATGAGGTAGTTATTGTTGGTGAGGAATCTAAAAGGTGTTGCTAATCTACAATCATAAGTAGCTATCATAAGAAAACTAATAAGTCTTTAATCAAAATAGCAAGTTTGTGTATGGATGGAGAGAAAGAATGAACTAGGGATTGATGGGTAATGGTGAAGGTGGATGATTTAGAAGGTTAAAGAGACCGAAGAGGAGCTGAGTAGGGTGGCTGAGAGAGTTATGGCATGTAGTACGAATTTTCTTTTAGGGGAGAGGTGTTAGTTATAAAATACATATTTCAAAAATTTTTTTTAGGAAAAACGTACTGAATCGAAGAGAAAATATTTTTCTTTAAGAGAACTTTACTAAAAATTTACTTGAAAGAGGACTAGATAATCAATTTTATATTTATTTGATGTAAATATTATTGTTGCATACTTTAATATATTCTTAATCCTTTTTGTGGTTTTTTGAATGATTTAATCCAAAAAGTTGCTTGCAACAAAGATTGCTTACAAATTAATAGGTTACACTATTTGCAGGTTGATTTCGTAGCAGAGGAAGTAGAACGTCACAAGTGCAAAGATGATTTGGTTTGTTTGTATATTATTCATGAAATTTCATCATTAAGCAAATCTATTAACATTTATGTTATATATTTTGTTTTCATATTTTGTGTATTACAGATATTTTTGTTTGGTGGTCTTGGACCATTGCATTCTGATGTCTCATTAGCTGGTGTGGCGAAAGCCTTTGGAGTTCGCCTGGTGGGTAGTTTTATGATTTGCTCCATAAAGAAGTGTTTTGTATCATATTGTTTTTTCTTTTGAGTTAATGGAATAAGTGAAAAGCATTATGGGGATGTTTCATTGCTCAATTGCCTTTTAATGGTCCATAGATTTTTATATTAGGGCTAACTAAAAGCATTCCCTTGTGGAGTGGTAAAATTGTTTTTGATTTTATTGAATTTTAATTGCTAATGGAAAGCTAAATTTTGAAGTGATTTTAAGGTTTTGGTGCCACACTCAGCATGTTGATTGCATCTTTTTGGAATTTTGTTCAGTCTAGTCTATGATACACTATGATACATCTTCTAGAGGAAGCCTATAGAAAGTGCATAAATATTGAGTATAATCTAATGGATGCTTGCCTTATCTGATCAAGTATAGATATATGAATCCAGGGATCCCAATTTGTGTTATTTTGGGTGTTATTTGTTATCACACCGTTCCAAATACAGTTTATCATCCAACCCACTTATATCTTATGGGTACTATTACCACCATTTTCCTCATTATATTCAATACCTAATCCAGTAGCTCTTCATTATGACTCGACCATTCTGTTTATATCCAGAAGTTTAGTTCTTACCTTGGCTACATTTTTTTTTCTATGTATACAAGTTCATTTAACTCTATTGATTTTCCCATATGATACTTTAAGGCATAAAAGAGCTGAACTGAAGAGAGTTGAGGTGTTGATAGCTTGGTTTTGGTTAACTAATCAAGAAAATCTGTAGAGTTAATGTTCAAAAGAAATCGTTTGTGAAGAACGGTTATTATTGGGTTGAGCATAAGTTGTTTGCTGGATGCCAAGGGAATGAGAGGAGTTTTAAGTTCCTTTATTAATAGCTTGTGACTTTTTTGTTCAATGGCATTATGTATTAGAGAATATGATAAAAATATCATGCCTTTTTTAATATTTTAATAATTGGATTAGAATTAAATTTGTACTGTCATTTAAAACGTTTTTTGAATAATAGTATTTAAGAAGTTGCATAAATATTTTGTTGAGTTTGTTGTATGTGTGTGTGTGCCTAACCTTGGACTGCCCAGGCTTTGGGTATTATTGTGGAAGGGGACTTCTAGTTTGTGAGACAGATTAAATGGAGCATGTTATTTGTAAACTTCTAAAGTTTGCTAGTTGGAGAATTTTCTTTAAGATTACTAATAAGAGTATTAATGTTTGAAGTGCTGCCAAAGTTCCCAGTGTATCGAGTAGCCTCTTGCCTGTCCAAAAATGTGTAAATCCAACCTCACTTTTTACTAAACTTTTGTGTGATTTGGTAGTATTAGCTTATTGACTTTTCCTTGGGTGATGTAATTTATTGGTTAGATGAAATGATAACATTAGCATAATTTATTTGATGATCTGTACCATTTTAAATCTTTTTCATCTTCTATTCCTTTATTATATGATGGATTAATTATGGATAGGCTTTCCTTGTTTGCCTAATTGTGTAAATGGGTCTATCGAGTTTCAAAAATTGCCTAATATATTTTTATAGCTTTGTAAATCTTATAACTAGGTCATTAATCCATTTTTTTTCTTAATCTATCTTGTGTTGTGGGACATACAAAGTATTTTTGAAGGGTGGTTTAGGGACAAAAAAGTAGTTGCATCAGTGACAAAACTTTGGATAAGTATATGGCTATTTTTAAGACTTGAGTATCCTATTTACAAATTATGCAATGATTAGAGACTAGCCTATGATTAACCCTTATATAATCCATTTTCTCTCATCCAGGTATTGGGTTGACAATCATATTATTCTAAAAAGTCATGTTGTAACTACAAGTTCATGTACCTTTTTGTTTGCCTTTTTAGGGTTATGAATACTTATGATCTATTAGTTATGCTCATTTTTATATTTTTATTCACATTAAAGAATAAATATATATGCATAAGAAAACTCAAAAGGGCATGTTAATATCAATGCTTTGATAAAGATGAGGATTCTTTCATAAGACCTTTTGCCAGCCATTGCCATGAGGATGAAGCCACAGTTAATGTATCTTAAACGTAATTCTAATAATTCTTTTTGTCCTTTATAATGTGATATCTAAACTTAAGATCTCTTTGGGAAATTTGGTTCATAGATGTCATCTTTAGAAGTCTAACAAAAAAGTCATGATATCGATTTATATTTGATGTCTACAAATGTTCGAAATTCTTTAAATTGTTTATTAAATTCTGTTTCAATAGTTTCTTTTCTAACTCCATTGTTAACAAAACACGTTTTTTAAAATTCTATTTCCTCTCTCTTAGGAATCTTTTTTCAAAACTTTTTTAAATTCACAAATTATCATCAAATATAGCATAAAGCTTCTGATTTGGGCAGCTTTAAGAAGAGATTTGACATCTCCTGACTGAAATTGTGGGACCTTACTCTTGTCAGCACTTGCCATTCACACCTAAACTTTACTAATTAACCATTCCAATTGTTAGCCATTGACACTGCCAGCCGTCACATGCCTGTTGCTGACCATTACTTGTCACTGTCTATCATTGCCACTAACCAACCACACTAACATTACCTTGTCTCCACCAACGCAAAAGTGAGAGGTAATCTCACTATGGGTGTAACTTTAACTAGATGCCAATTATAGTCATCAATGTAAGAAAAAACATTATTCTATAGTCTCTAAATAATAGTCTTTGAATGCATAGGGAATAATAGACTTTGAAAGAGAGGTTTTAACTTTTTGAAAATCACTTTATGGTGCTGAATTTTGAAAGGCAGTGAACTAAATAGCCTCGTGCAGTTGAAATGATCCAAAGCCTCTTTTTGAATTATTAGTTTGTTTCTAATTAAGCTCCATAATATTACTACAAATGTCAGCTTTGCTCTATGGTATATTAAAGAAATTTTAATGTCATGAAACTGTTGCTATAGCCATCTATTAATAGCTTATACTCAATAGTGTATTAATGTCTGTCAATTCAGAGAAGTATATTGCAGCTACTGAGTTTTTTTTCTTATTCTTAGGCTCCTGACGAAGAGTTTGAGGAATATCTTAGTCATCTTGTTCATTGCTCCAGTGGTGGTAAAAATGAGGTGATAATTACTTCACATTAGGTTGCTATGGAAATTCATATTTACCTTATGGTTATTCTGTATTTTATTCCTTTGGCTTGTGCATGCGCTCTTTGTGGTTTATTCCAACATGATAATCTGTTTCTTGGCTCATTCAGTTGATTTAAAAAGAAATAATTCCCTAGGACTTAACATTCTTTAAACAATAGTGGACATGAAAGGCTAATAGCATGATGGAAGTTAACGGAGTTTGTCTCAGATGAGTTAAATGTTAAAGTAATTCTTGGATGGTTTCCTGACTTTCAAAGCATATGACAGCAGATTATTCTTCTCGTGCTTGTATCTATTTTTGTCTTTCTTGCAATAGAAACTCTTCTATGGTAAGTATGGATCCAATCCTTGGTCTTCTTTAATTGTTACGGTAGAACATTTTCTTTCGTGGTGAAATTTCTTATAAATTTTGCATATCTGTGCACAGCTAACTCCCATTCCAACTTAATTGGATAACATTGAGGTTCACACCATTGACAGTACGTTGCTATGAGACTTTTATTCTTTTTCTATATATAGTACGTGATGTCATACATTTTGTCAATCTGCTATCAAAACTTGTAATACTACAGGCCACTTATTCGCTTGAGCTAGTGCTATCATCGATTAATTTTTGTAGGACAAGTCTAGCAGCATGCTTATTCATTCTGGTGAGATGATTCCCATGTTTAGGTTTGCATTCCCTCCCTTCTTTTGGATCCGGATACAAACCCTGGTGTGGTTGACAATCGTCCACAACTACAATTCTTTGGATTTCAGAACTGTGTATGGCTTTGTATTTTATCTCTACTTATTTGAAGTGTAAGTTTTGAAGAAAAAGAGTTTTTGGCTTGAAATAGAAGAGTTAAGAACACTAAGTTCCTTCACAAATGTCAACCTCTTCGGTTTCTTGGATTTTTTTGTTTTTGTTGAGGATGATTTCCATTTTTAGACCCTCTTTTTCCTGGGGTTCCCCAGCTTTTTACAGAAGCAGGAAGCTTCTTTTCTGCCGGAAGAGTAAACGGAACAAGGCATTCTGCTGTAAGCTTTTCTGGCAGCTGTCTTGGACGTTTCTAGAAGCTGGAGTGAGCTGCTGGAACGCCTTGAGGTAGCCTGTGGCCTTGCTAGAAGCCTTGTGGAACTTGGTGGCAGGGAGGAGGAGTTGAAGAGCGTGGACAAGTTCTTGATTGAAAATCTTGAATTGATCTAATTCAGTTGGATTGGCTAGCAAGCCATCCAATCTTCTCTCCAATAAGCGAATAAACTTTCCTTATCCCTGCTGCTGGCAGCATCCAGAAGAGAACCTTACATTATTGTGGGTAGCTATCATGTGAACTATCAAGCTGTAAGGTTTACTGGTGACTTGCGTGGATGCTTCTTGCAGCTGAAGCACTAGTAGTGTGCGGCATGGCAGTCTTGATATAAGCCTAGGAGCATTTGATGGCGGGATAGGAGGATGTGCAAACAGGAGAGTGAGATGAGAAATCTTGAATTATTCTCATTCAGTTGGATTGGATTTTTGTTCCAAAAAATGACTCTTGTCATCTTGACTGTCCAAGTATCACGAGGGCGTTGAGACTAAATAAATCATTTGTTTTAGGAACAAACATATCAGCTATTGCATGTGTCGTAAAAAAAACTAGTTCATCTTTCAGGAAAAGAGAAGAATTACTTAGGACATATTTCTGAGCCAGATATTCTGTAGGGAAAAACGGGAGTAAACTGAATTACTGGTAAATACTGTTTAGAAGGAATTGAGTCGCAATAACCAACTCAAGGTTGCAGTTATGGTATAGCTAACTTGTATGGGCTAGAGTTGATAAGCCCAAAGTATCAAGTTGTTATTTTATAGGAAGAAATATTTCATGGCAACATGGGATATAGTTAACTTATCTTAATTGAATGGCTCATGGATGACTTGTTCTGCATGCATGCAATGGTTGCAAATGAAGCAAAGAGTTCCCAAGTTAAAGAGGCGTTACTTATCTATGAGATTTCTTTCACTAGGCTAAGAATTCCTATTGGATTAAACATATGTGTATTTTTATCTCATTAGGCTAATCTTCTATAGAAAAGGTGTGCTTGGCTATTTAAAGGGTCCTTGAACAGAAACCCAAATGGGCACCCTAGTTTTTGCTTAATTCATCAACTATTAAGAGAGAAGTCTTTTATTGTACTTATAATAAAAGCCTGAGAAGCTAGTGCAAATCTTAGAAGAGGTTCTGCCATTACTTGGTTTTTTGTTGATTCAGTAAGTATTCCACAACAAAATCTCTTCATTTATTTTACGTTTTGCATGTTCCTTTGATTATATGATGGTTGTGATCCTTAAACATTTTTTACTTCGACTGATTTGAACATAAGCTTAACATCTAGCAAACAATTTTTTTTATCCTTCCTTCCACTTTTCCTGAACAAGAAGAGAGCCTTCTAGTATTTTGGCTAGCCATTATGTGGCTTCCTTTGATCATTATCCAATGTTGTGGATTGCCATGTGATGATCTTGATCATTTGATGCCTTATTCCTTGTTTACTTGAAATGAACTGTGTTGATGTTTTTGGTACTCTTGGTGATCCATTCAAGAAATAAAGACTCTTTGGTGATTTTGATGGATGTTCTTGGTTGTACTGTTCCAACCTTCTGCCTATCTGGTCTCTACTTTGCAGTCCAATTGTGCTTGTTGTAGAATGCTCTTCTTTCTTAATGGTTTGATTTGATGCTAATGAAGATTCAAGAGGTGTGACTAAGAATTTCTAGTAACATATGCATATTTTTGTCTTGTTAGGATAGCCTTTTGTAAAATGGTGAGCTTTGCTATTTAAGGGGCCCTTGAATGGACACCTGAACGGGCATCCTAGCTTTAAGTAAGAAGTCTTTTATTGTTCTTGTAATGAAAGCCTGAGATGCTTGTGCAGATCTTAGAAGTTCTGTCTCGACTTGGTTTTTTTGTTGATTCAGTAAAGTTTCCTAAATAAAATCTCTCCATTTATTTTATTTTTTTTATGTTCCTTTGATTGTATGATGGTTGTGATTCTTGATATTCTTTACATATACTGATTTGAAAAGAAGCCTAACTTCTTGCAAACAAATTTTTTGTCCTTCCTTCCCCCCAGCGTCAGCTAAATGAGAATCTTCTAGTACTTCAGCTATCCATTATGTGGCTTCCCTTGATCATGATCCAGTTGTGTGGATTGCCCCTATGATGTCTTGATCTTCATAATTCCTCATTTGTTTCAAATGAACAATCTTGATGTTACTGTGGCCCATTCAAGAGAAAATGACTCTTGGTGATTTTGATGGATGTTCTAGCATTACATCCAGTCTTCAATTTGCAGTCCAATTGCCTTCATCATGGCATTCTCTTCTTTCTTTGTGGTTTGATTTGGATCTATTATCAGTCTTCTTTTGGCTAAATCCATTGGCGGTCTTTCTTTGCAACCAATTTCTTGTTTTGTGATTAAGTTAAAAATATCTGATGCTAATTTATTAGGTATAAAGACGGTGAACTTACCAACCATTAGTAGGTCACTTACAACCAATTCCTTGCATCAATAAAGTCTCTACAGGAAATTGATAGTTTTTGTGATTTATTAAAATTTAAATGTAAAATTGGTAAAATTATCATGTTGAAATATTGCAAAAAATTTATAAGGGCAAATTGTGGTCCATTGTTTTTGATAAATAAGAATTGAGATATGTTTGTTTGGGTTATCATTCTTGCAGGCCAAAGTTGATAGAAGCCATTTGGATTATAAATTAAGGATCAATAATTAAGTGTTTTAGTAGTGCTTTTAGGAGCATACACATATCATATGCAATAAAGTTGATTTGTAACTTTTTACTGCCCTTTTTTGTCATTGGACCTATCCTGCTTTCCCTTGCTTACAGGTTTTTTTGGAGGTACTAGTTGTTTAGAGTGAGGTAGGAACAACCAGCTTGTGTTTTGGAGAATTAACAATATTATGGTGGCAATGGAGAGTTAGAAGACTAAAGAAACAAGAACAAAGAAAAACGAAAATATCCAAAATCATTAAAAGAACTTGACAAATAAAGGAAGAATTATTGTTTGTAGAATAAGTTGGATATGAGTAACAAAGTTGTAGATCCATAAGAGATCCAAAACTTGTAATGCTTTACAAAAATTAGAAGTTTGAGAGGACAAAGAGGCCAAAAAATATGTTTGCATAGAAGTCCTAATTTTTTTGGGTGAATGAACTTGTATTGAAATCAATAATTGTTGCTTCATAATTATGTTTGAAAACTTAAAACATGAAAATTGTATGAGATTTACTTAGATATTATTCCTCAAAATATGATGAGATTTTGGGGGCTCTTTGATGGGGGAGAAGAAGAAAATACATGGGCATAAAGAAAATATAGATTTTGATAAGCTAGGAAAACAAAGCATTATACAAGAAAATAGAAAGAGAGGTGTTGAATGTTGTTGGAAACTTTAGGCTCTTAAATTCAAAACAAAAGCAAAAGATTAAATGATATATTTTTTTGGGGGAGGGGGAATTTATGAAAATTTATTAAAATTTGGCATGGATAGATTTCATTCAAGGTTAGTGAATACTTGAAGATGGCTTATAACATAGGTGGTGAAAGTTATGAGATACCTTGGTGACTTGGTGGCATTATTGGAACTTGTCACCAAAGCTAGGCGTGATGCTTATATAGACATGAAAACCATAGTGGGCATCACACCTCTCTTGGATCCTTTGAAAGCCACTTAGATGGTCTCACCATGATCATCATTTGCATTCAAAAGAGTTTAAGCACTTAGACTACTCTCAAAACTTGTTTGATTAAAATTCTATTTTTATACCCTAGTGTGGGGAAAATAGAAAAATATGGTCCAAAATTAATGGAATAGTTTGTGGTAGTTGGAACGTATTCAACTACACATAGGGATAATCCAAATGTTTGTCATTGCTTAAAATGACCCAGGGCGATTTGAGAATTGTTGATCCTAATAAAACCTTAGACTCTCATGAGACCCTAGTTGGCTACCAATTGTAGTTAGGGTGACTTGGTTTGACTCAATATGACCAAAACATATGCAAAACATTTAATACTCATCTTGAGCTCCATAAACCTCAATAAGTATCATTGCAAAATACGTTCAAAAGTATGACATCCCATATATAAGCTATACATGCATGATTATACTTTCACAATAAACTAGTGTAAAAATGCTAGTGAGCCTTCGATGACCAGGTGCCATCTATAGTAGTTTAGTGATCGTTGGTGTTGCCTCTAATGTCATTGTGTCAAATCTCTCTTTTGAAGCTAGTACAGGTTCATCTTGTCTCATCTTGATTAGTGTGCTATTGTAGGGAGCTCTCTAGCGCATTGCGGAAACTTGTGTCGTACTCTTGATCATGGTGGTTGCGATGTTATTCTTTTGCACAATGCTTAACAACCAAGCACAGCAAAATCTCACGAAGCTTGTGTGTTCGTGTAGATGACAATCCAACAAGCAAGAAAGGCAACACAATAATATAACTTCAACAAAAGTGAAGTTGGTGGAGGAAGTGTATACAACAAAGAAAAGGAACATGATTTGTAGTGGAAGGAAGAAGCAATCAAACAAGAACCATGGATAGCAAAAGAGTTACTACACAGCTTGCTTTGATACCAATTTGGCTAACAATTAAGGTGGATGAGATCTCACATTTTGGAGGATCGATTATGTTCTGAAGGTGTGGGAAGTCTAGGGAAGAAAGAAAAAAGGAAAACTAAAAGTACTAAAAATTTTTGTGATGAGAGATTAGAAGTCATGAAAAGAAGGATAATCTCTAAAAGTCATCAACTTACATTATAGATCTATAAGAGATTTAGAAAGTGATAAAGTTTCATAATAATTAGGGATGATTTGAGGGGGCAAGGATGCCAAAAAGTAGGATTAGGTAGCAAATCTTAATTTTTTGGATAGTTGAACTTAGGGCTTTCAAATGACCATCCTATGATTCCCATATCCTAAATATCAAAACATGAATGTTGTATGAATCTTAACCTACCATCATGTTCTAATGTTTTGTGAGATTTGAGAAAAAATTAGAAAATATGGAGACTCATAGAAATACTAGATTTGATAAGTTAGGGAAACAAGTTGTTAAGCATAAAAAGAAAAAGGGGAAGTGTTGGATTTTGTTGAGAAATTTTTTTTAAGCTAACAAACCTATGAAAGCACATCAAAAGATTAACGAGTTATTTTTTTATACTATGTGAAAATGTCACTTAAAGTGGCATGTATAGAATTAAACAAGCTAGGGAAAACTTTAAGATGGAATGATGATGATTAGATGGGTGGTAGAAATTGTGGTATACATTGGTGGCATTGTTGCAACTCACCATTGGAATTGGAAATCTTGCCCATGTAGCCATATAGAGCTCAAAAGGTCAATTGGTCATCCCTCTTGATACTATAAGCCTCCTTGGATGAGAGATTAAGGATTAGTAATCAGCAAGTGGAAGTTTTAAATCTCATGAACATTTATTGGGATGTCATTCTTGAATTTTGTAGATTTTAAAAGGGTTTATTAAGATCTCTTCTCTTTGTCATGCATATCCCAAAAAGTGAATGTTTATAATAAAAAAAGGTCCACTTCTTAAGTTTTATATAGATTGTTTTGTAGTGCAACATATTTGACAATTGTTTTTGTCAAGAGAATTCGTTGTAGATTTTTACAAATTTTAAGCTACATCACAGCACTATGCTCATTACCTTCAATGTTACATCACTCATGTCATCAAATTGATGTTTGAGGCTTGTCTCATCATTAGCCAATGATCCACGGGCATTTGTTGCGAACACAATGGCGTTAGGGTTTCACAACTTATGGGCAAAAAAGGTGTCCAAAATGAGAGGGGAGCATAATATAAGGGCATTTATGACTTTTGAAAAGCAAAATAAAGTTGTGATGCCTAAATGTACTTGCATGCCTATTAAACCATATTAGTAGATTTAGATGTTTATTTTTGAAAACCAATGAACCTATATGTGAATTATTCTAAAACCCAAAGATTTTTTATAATCTATGTTTTATAATGGTAGTCTTTTAATTATCATTGAATGCAATCATGATAATTTTAATCATTTTCTTTTGTACATATCCATACTAACAAATGCTTTGATTGTTTTGTAGGTTTATTTGTGAAAAAAATAGTTTTTTCATACTCAATATTTCTTGAAAATTGTTTTATTAAATAGTTGTAAGTGTAGCTTGGAGAAACATTTAGGTATTCATTTGCTTTATTCTTGTTCTGATGTTATATTTCATATAGTTGTTAATGGCATACATGTTATTAAGTTTTTTAATTTTGCAGATGGCTTTATTGCCTGAAGGCATTACAGAATTATTACACTATGACATGTTACCTGTGCCATTGGTATGCCTTGCATTAGCATGCTTTAAATCTTTTTTTCAAGTTGTTAATACCTTTCTCTTTTATCTATTTTTTTTCATCTCAACATATTTTCTCTATGCTCCATCAACCCTTGTAACATTATGCAATGTAAGATGCATGCATTTTCGTGTGCAAAAATTTAAAATGGGTGTGTACATCAAGCTTTACTAAGTTTTATTAAAAATTAATATAATAGGTAAAACTAGGCTGTTCTTAAATGGCATAATCGACATGAATATCTTGATAATATTATTGTCAAACAAGGTATTAACTTCTTAGCTTCAAAGAATGCTATTTCCTTTATAATTGTTTGTTGACTATTTCTTTCATATATACATTTAGGCCTACGTCTTTTTGGGTATCCATCTTACCTTATTAGCATTCAAGAGTCTATGGAACACAAATGTCATATGAGATATCATTCTTTATGGATATAATGATATTGCAAAACCAAAATGTGAATTTTAGATTCATGAAATGTTTGACGATTAAAAAAACTTATTTATATGTTGTCATATCACACACCAAAACAAACTCATTTGGCAAAGGTAATATGTGTGTGTGTGTGTGTGTGCGTGTGTGATTGCGTGCGTGTGTGCGTGCGTGCGTGTGTACGTGTGTGCGTGTGTGCTTGCTTGCGTGCTTGTGTGTGCAAGCACGGGAGCATGCGCATGCGCGTGGGCGTGTGGGTGTGTATGTGCTCTATATATATACATGTATGTGCACATACATATATGTATAAATATATAAATACATGAAAAAGACAACGTATTCAAATCATTCTCATATATAAATATATGAAAAAGAAAAAAGGGATTCAAATCATTCTTAATTTTGCAAACCAACCAATGTCAAAAACTAACAATGAGCATTACTAATGAGAATGGTGGGATAGCTATTTTGAGAATCAAAACAACTAGTGATATTAATGATTATTGAGGTAAAAATAGTCACACCCTTGAAAATATAGCTTAAACTTCAAATTTCAAATTCCCTTCCTAAAGGATCTTTTGTCAAGATGTTAAATCTCAGTAGAGTAGTTGGAGCATAACTACTGTTGCATTATTTTATTATACAAGGTTTCAACCCAATCATGTGTGCCTAGTTTGATTCTAATGAATACATGTTGGCTTTGTTGTTGCAAAACAGTTTCATTGCAACTAAACCTTTAATTCTTTGGCAATCTCCTGACTCAAATGTTTTGACTAATGAGTCATAGGATGGAACTCAACTTCAATAATGCTTCTAGTGAATTACTTGGTTTTACTCTATGTAACATGGTTTTCCCAAACTTAAGAACAATACCTTGTAGTTTATCTTTGATCTATCAAGGATCCTGCCCAATCTGCATTGGTTTAAACTTCTAGTCTTCTTGATGTAGAGGCCTTTACTTGGTCTCTTTTTTCATATATTGTGAGGGGATAATACCCGATTGAAGTATGTGATAGCAAGATTAAGGTGAAATTAGGTAGGATTATTCATATCTATGTATCATGTTTACTGCAAACCCAATATTTGGTCAGCAATCGAAAAGAAGATGTGTTTTTTTAATGTGGTCCTCTCTTATGATGGTATCTTCCATATACAAAATGATCACTAGACCTTTTCTTTTTAGAAAACTTTACGAAGTATGGCTATACTGACATTGTAAAAAATCATACCTTTTTACCAACTTTTTAGTTGGTCAAGTTAGGCCCTGGGAAATTTTTGAAGCCTGCATGCTAGAGGATTCCCCTATGTCACCATTCAAGAAGGCATTGAAGTTGGTGAAGTGGACAATCCAAGTTTCTTGCCAATATCAATCGGTGTCAAATTGCTATAGTTTTAAATGTATCACTGTTTATGTCGTAGGATTGGATGAATCCTTTTGCTTCAAGTAGAGCTTTGTACCTATTCATGCTCCTATATGCAGTTTATTTTACTGTGAGAGATTCAATAGCATCAAACTGGACTTCTTACTTTTGGGCAGATTTGTGGTTACCCATGTTCCATTGCTTTTAAGTGCTTGAATCTCATTTAGCATAGTTGACTTCCATTTGGGTTTCTGATGCCTTGTTGAACATCTTTTTTAATTTTGTACTCTTAAGATTGTTGGCAAATGAATGAACGGTTGGTGATAATTTTTCATAGGAGACAAATTTTGCATTTAAGTATTGCTATATAGCTTTTATAATAGTTTGCATGATGATTATAAAGTATAGCATAATGCATAAAATATGTCCATATAAATTAAGTAAATTGGAGAGTGTAGAACTTCACTAAGGATTTTGGGTTTGGTCCATTTCCATGGTATCTGCAGTTGTTCACAATCACAAATCGATATGATAGGTTTGTTCTAAACAAAAATAGGAATTTACCCCTAATTGACCCAAATTAATTGCAATGGGTGAGTTTCGATTTCATGCTCAATTCTCATGTATTTTTAATATTCAAGTTTTGCATATTATTTTTTCCGTATTTATCTTCATGTATTTTTCTTTGTTTTCAATCTTCTGATTCAGCAAACACATTGCAGATTAAGTGTGGCAATGTGATCATCCTTTCTGCTTCAAATGTTTGTGAACTGGAGACACAGTGGACTTGTCTTCTGCAATCACCAAGCAAACCTTTACGGCAAATGCCCTCCTTCGTGTCGAAGCATCTCAGCACGACACTTTCCGATGTATGTGCTTTCCCCGACACTTGAAATCTCTCGTTATTTGAAACCCATTTTAACCATACAAATTCCTCAAAAGGTTTTACTAATGACAACTTATAGCTTTTCTACAAAATTCTATCTTTTAATTAACTTCTTGTCAGATTTCCCCTTGACTTATATTTTTCTATATGAACCTACTGTATAATCAATCATACAAATGATAAGAATCTATATGATCATTCTTGAAAGATAGTATGCTAAAAAATTGAAGTCTTATTTATACAATTGGACAATTAGGAGAGATCTATCTGCAATTACTCTTAATTGTTTTTATTAATATGAATTCGCCTTCCTAATGTTTAGATGAGCATTGATTATGATGCTTAAGCCATTTGTAGTTTTCATTAACCCATCTTCTTTATGCCATGCAGATGGAGGTTGCTAAAGTTGTATCGAAATTATACCTTGGCTTTCCTGATTTATACATAGGTAAATACAAAAGGCTTCAACCAAGAACCGTTATCAAATTCCATAACATGAACTCTTGTTCTAACCTTAGTTTTTCCTTAATGAAATGAAATATCCAAGGATGCTATCGAAATTCCAGAACTGGGCCGCTCATCATAAGTTTTGTTGGGAAGGTATTTCCATCAGAAATCAATTACTTCAATACCATACTATACGTTTCTTTAGCTGCAGATTTTTTTGTTTTTTTTCATTTTTTTTTTGTTTATGACACCATATTTCCTTCAGGACCAGAAAAGAGTAGAACTTGCTTCCCAGGAGCTCTCACAAAATTTTGCCATTGGAACATTTTTGGAGATTGCTGGAGGTTGATTTTGGCTGGAAATCCTAATCGAACTTGTATAGCTTTAAATCACCTTCACAACCAAAAAAGGTTCTGCTTCCAGGGTTGTAGCCCTCATTAATTAGACTAAACTGAAGGTTGTTAAAATATTCTGTGTTAGCAGCAATTCTGCTTCATTTCTTTCTACTCATTAATGGAAGCTGGAAATGATAACTGCTTTTAACAAATGCCAATGAGTTTCCATTGCAGGCTCAGCATTTTCTTCCTCTATGATGTGGTATTTAATCAAATCATTAAAAAAAAAAAATGGGTGAATATGAGCTATAGAAGCAGAAACTTTAGTTATACCATCTTTCTTTACATTCAAATGCTTAATCAATCTGAAACTAATACAAAAAGCTGACACAAACAGAGAGATCCTTAACAAAATTGTGAACAGAACATAACATAATGCCACTATAAAGCTTTTTGACCTTGTTTCTCCATTTTTCGTGCATGACCAAAGAACGGTGAAGTATCACATCGACATGAGTTTTGGGCCATTATCTGGCTTCCCCATTCCAGCAGCAAGCTCAGCATCCAGTTGCGTGTGTGGTGCAGGTCCGTTCATTTGCTTCACTCTGTTAACATAACACAATAAAAAAATTAGTAGCATGTCTTTTTCATTTGAAAGCAGACGAGCATGAAGAAACAATGGCCATCAAAAGATGTAGGGTGAACCAACAAGCAAATCAACAAAATAAAAATGTTAAAGCACCAATCCAACATGTCATTAAATCCCCACAATGTGAAAAATGATGAAACATATGAATTTTCTTTTTTGAGCTCTGGCTTCTCTTGTTACTACTGCCATCCCAAATGGTAAACATATTACTTGGAGAACTACCCTCAAATCCTATGGTAGCCACAAATAACAAGAAGCAAATCTCTAATTCATTTCAAGGTTCCCAATTATATCTAAAGTTCACCTAAGACATTCAAATTTATTTCCTTATTTCATGATTATTTTACTTATCATTTAACTTATATGATTACATCAATTATCATATTTACCAAAACAAGTATAATATTTGTAAGAAGTATCACAAAATTATTAAAGAGCTTTTATTTTAAAAAAAAATTGCAATAAATTCCAATTTAATATTAAACTCCACCTACATTGAATATCACCACTACTTCAAGGCATTTTATTGAACCTATCCTCGCCACCAACTCCAATTTCTTATTTTCTTTTTCTTTCTCTCTCTCTCACTTACCTAATGTATCTTTCTCTGCGTTTGTCAATAAACTCTTTGAATTTAGATGACTATCCAATATAGCTTACTTTTTATTTAAAATAAGCATATCATTCTTAGCCATAGTTATCCATACAAATCCATCTTTTTCTACTCTAATTCATAATTATCCATTATTATCCATGCATATCAATTATTATCCATTCTTATCTATATTGTTATCCTTCCATATCGATTCTTATCCATGCTCATAAATTACTTTCTATTCTTATTAATCAATCATTATCTATTCTTATGATGGTTTGGTGCCCAAGTGGATACCTTTATTATTATTATTGTTATTATTATTACTATTATTATTATAATTATTATTATTATTATTTAATACCCAAGTTTATCCATTACTATCCATTCTTATCCATATTTATCAATTACTATCCATTCTTAAGGTGGTTATTGGCAAGGTGGATGACTTATTCATCACTTATTATTATTATTATTTATAAAACTTATATCAATTACATTCAATTTTATTGCAAACTTTGGTGAACACTTAAATCAACTTGTAAACATGTTACTTTCAACTATTTAACCCCAAAAAAACAATTATTAAAATTTTGGAGCTTCAAAGGGTTTGCTTTATGAATCATGAAATTTATAAACAAATATTATGCCAATGTTTGGCACTTATAAGCTTCTTGGATGTTCCAAATCACACTAGAAAACCATGTTAAATTTGTTTTTTAGCATCCAATTTAATTTCATAGCAATAAAGACAGACACATTAAATGTCCACCTAAAATTTAAAATGGTAGTAGTAAGTTCAAAATTCAAAACTAAGGTACATCTAAACCTAAATATACAAAACAAAGGCTGGAAAACAATGTTAATCAATAAGAGACTGAGGTTTATTTGGTATAGATGGAATGCAATGAAATTGATAAAGTTAGAACACGAGTGTTAAGCTTTAGTAAATGTGATCGCAACATGTTGAAAAGGAATAGAGTGTTTAAAGACAAGAAGCAGTCTTTTGCTATTGAAAGGGATAGACTAGAAACATTGCAATTATAAGTCACAAGGATATTTAATAATGTTTTCCTTAAAACTTGAGTGACATCCATCACCTACAATTGGAAACAAGTTCAAAAGTGGACTACATCCAACCACAATGGTGAGTTCAAATGGATCAAAATGGTGGTTTAAAGATGCCAATCATGTAAAACAACAAGGAAACAAATAAATTATGATAAAAAAAAAGAGCAAAATAAAGAAGTTTAGGAAAATACACTAATTTGGAGGCATTGTGTGCCCAGAAAGTACCACTAAAACTAAGGTCATACATTCCAATGCTAAAATGAAAATAGGATGACCAAATCGTATAGAACATTTTCCTTAAATCATAAGAAAACAAATATAATAAGTTGTGACCTGTCAATTATAAGATGGGTAGTAATATAAGAAAGGATGAAATTGAGATCAATGCATCCAATAAATAGTAGCTCAGCCTAGAAAAATGTAAAATCTCATATAACAAAATTTATCCTTTTATCATTAACAAACTTGCAACCATTAGTACTTTAGGTTCATGTTAAGAGTCTGGTTAAATCACTTGGAGATGGTATAATCCATCTAAAATGGGTTAAAAGGAAAATTGTGTCTAATTGTTAACTTGAATTAGTGTGAATTAACCCAAATTGTATTTGGTGGGTAACTAAATACATCCAAACCCTAGGTTTGACACCGGGGACCAGGATTATGGCTGGCAGTGTGACAAATGACACATTCCTTCAACTGGTTCTTCTTTATCAGCCTCGGTTCATTCACACTCGTCACCATGCTCATCCACATCAAAGACAACTTTGATTTACAATGGGTCTACAGCATAGCATTCATCATTTGCTCAATAAGCTCATGGGAAGCCCTCCCACACCAATCAGCACCGTTATCATTGTCTCAGTGATGAAAAGGAAATTCTCTATTTGGATGCCTCGCTGTTAGACAATGACCATGTTGCTTTCTCCACCGAGGAAGTTGCCATCACTCATTAGGGGGAAGGCCAAGCAGAGAGGCGGGTTAACCAATTAGGTTTCCGGGTGAACTAGTGGCTTTCAAAATTGGAAAGATGCCAATAAGAAGCCTAAAGTTAAAGATATATACAGCTAATCAAATTTGAAATATTTTCTACCAAAGCCATTTAACCACATAAACAAACCAGGAAACGAAAAGCTAAACTAAAATAATCACCTTTTCTTATGGCGCTTGGACTGAAAGTGTTCGTTCCTCACGTCTTCACTGGCAAAGTACCGGCTACAACAGCAATTGTCAGAAAAGCTTAGCCCTTTCGAGCAAAAATGAAAAAAAACAGCACTCAAAACCCGAAGAAGAGCATTTCATCAATTACTCGCAGTGCATGCAATAGAATTGGCCCATCCCAGGCAGATCCTCATCGACTGGCAACGGTTTCACATCTTGTCCTTCAGCTAGTTTCCTGAGCTCGTCGAACACCATGTCATCGCGTGAATATCAGAAAACTAGGTTAAGTTAACAACCAACAAATTATGAGATAAAATGATTGGTGCGATTAAGGTGAGTGAACGAAGAGAAGGGAAAAGCACAAAGGCGAACAAAAGGATATCCTTTAGAAGAAAATTGGAGCGGCGAGCAGTTTTGTGAGAAAATCTCCGCTTCTTCACCTTCCGGTGCGGGCATTTCCCTCCCATCGCCCCTCTCCCGCACTGCAAGGCGCCGCTACCGTTTCGCGTCGCAACTCTTCCGAACCCTAAGTCGAATCTACGCTCCTAATTACTATTTATTACTTTTATTGAATTTAATAATTTTATAAAATGTAAAATAATTGAATTTATTAAAACTTAATTTAATAAATAATTATATAAAACTCAACCCATTATATTTATTTTAATAAATAATTATTTATATTTATTTTATAAATTCCTTTTAAAATTTACTGCGAATAGTATTAAAAGTGATTTAAATTTGTTATCGTTTTTTCTTTTGTAATTTAAAAAAAATATCTAATTTATTATTTCAAATAATAATTAAACTATGAGTATAACCATGAACCTTGCAAGCACCGCTAGCGTCAATCGCATAAAGTCAATTATGCGGAAAGATGTAATATAACAACTGATAGGAACGCGAATGTTTTTTTAGTTTAATTACAAAATTTATTTATTAATTACAGAAAGTATACGTATATATTACTGTTGCTTAAAATTAAAAAATAATATATATCAGAATATTTTTCAACCATGATAACAGTCTTAAACAAATAAATGAATCGTTATTGAAAAAAATATATATTTTTTTTCAATGTTCCCAAACTTTATTTTTAATAATTCTTTTAAATTTTTTTTGTTTTTATATTTATTACATAGATTTTTCTTTCTTCTCAACTAAATAATTGTTAACTATGCTTAAATGTAGTTCACACTTAGTAGGTATTGAAAATATAAAATATGAAACAAATTGTTAAAAAAATCAGAATACCCACGAAAAAGAGAAAAAATATAATTAAATAAAATTTTATTTTTTGTTAATAAAAACCTATAATCAAAGAAAAAAGTCATATTAATGATATGCTTCTAAAGATTAAATGATTAAGCATATATTGATAAAAAAAAAGACTAATGAACAACTAATGAAGTGATCTAATATTTCTAACATTAACAACATGATGCTTCTTTGTTCTTATTCAATTCCTTTGTTGCATAAAGAAAGATATCCCCTTTACTATAGTGAGGTGCTTGTTACCAAACAAAAAAAGGATTAATAATACAAGATTTGATAAAATCAATTAGAAAAAGGGTCACTTGAATTGCATGGCATTATATAAGCTTATAATATATGATTTTTGTCTATAAATACAATAATAAATAAGCCTTTTATATAAAATATTTAAAAGAAAAATAAATCATTTCAATTTAGTTAAATTAAACTAGATTAAACTAATCTAGTTATTTGATAACCCAAATGACTATCCTAAATTAATCCCATGCATTCCACTTTTGTGATACAATCTCTTGTATTCCATATTAATGTAGCAATTTTCCTATTCTCGTGAGAGCTTTCTCTCATCATCAGTTTTCGTTGCTATCATACATACCAAGGGCATGTCGTTGACACCACACCATTTGCAAACCTTAATGAAGCCTACTTACTCCCTCATGTTCTCTGTCTCTTGTAGTCCTAGCAACATCGTTTGTTCAATAATCATCACCAATTATTTTATCATTTTTTTATCACTTTCTTAATGTGCTCGTCTGATTGCTAATGAGAGGTTCACCATAATCCATGGGCATCATGGTCGTCCATGCTATCACTTGCTTTTGTCATTTGATTTTTAAGACCTCTATGTTGCACCACTCCTTTCTAGATACAATAATCATCACTCTTCACACTTGTACTTGTATAAAAAGACATCACCACCATTGAAATTATTATCGTGTAAATGATTCTTTATTATTTTTACAATACTAGTTATTAAAATTTTGATTAATTATAAAATATATATTCATATAAGTAATTAATTATAATATACTATTAAGAAATTATGATGAATTTAACAAAATTAGTCTAAAAAAAACTTACCATTAAATCTTCACTATTTGACAAATTTATGCCGATGAATTCTATGAGTCCAATCATCATAATAATAATTAATAATTGATTGATATTTCATACACTATTATGAACCTAAGTTTTATATTAAGTTAATTAAACATAAATCATCAAATTGGTGGACCATAGAGAAGTCCTATCTAAGATGCACAAATTAAGATAGGAGATTCTTATCAACTAAAAGATGAGCACATCTTTTTTTTTTTTTTATCAAAAAGTTCTCTTCAACATTTGTTATAAGTTAATTAAACTTGTGTATAACACTCCATGCATATTAGTACCTTATTATATTGTTTTTTTTTTGTCTTTCTTTTTTTAGTTAACTATGAACTTGTTATAATATAAGAATTTTTATATCTTGTTATTGGTTAACTTATTCTATTAGTATTACCTTGTTTCATTTGTTGTATTACTTTGATAGTTACTTATTATTTGATTGAAGTGTGTTCTAATTGTTTATACATCTTTTATATTTTATCATATTTCTAGTACTTGTTTATGGTATTCTATTGGACAAATGTTATATTGTATTGGTGAGGACATGCCATATTAAAGACATTATGAGATAAGCTTACATACTTGATAGAATTGTATATAATTACTACATTATTGATATAAGATGGTGATGATTTTTCAATAAAAAAAGGGATAAATTTCAAAAATGATTCAAATCCTTGAGTTTAAACTCAAGTTAATCCTCTTGGTGGTAGCTATAATTATTGTAAATCTTTGTCCATCTCTACTCATTTAAATTATGCATTTGAGTTGGTCTTGATGCTTGTTTGAATCAAATTGGTGGAGCCTTCATCAAAAATTTCCAAGCCAATGTTGATTGGATGGTTGAATAAATTTGATTGAACAATCCATACATGCTTTGATAGTTTCATCAACTTCTATTATAATGGTTGCTTGCCCTCCACCCATAGAAGGCATGTTTCTTCTAATCCAATAGTCCCACCATCCATCATACAAATGGTTTAATTAACCGAATCAAATCAATCAAATATTTCTTAGACATCCATATTAGAATTATGTAGTCCTTAAGAATCATGTCAAAAACTTTCCAATCTCCAAATTGCATCCTTAACTTCTAATGCTTTGATGAAAACCATCACTCATTGATCCATAATTGCTCCCCCAAAATTTAAATAATACTTTATAAAAATATTTAAAAATGAGAAATTAGATTTTATAACAAGAAATTTCATGCACATACAGATCTATATTAATATAAATAAAATAGTGCATGCATTAATTCATGTACAAATACTAAATTAAATCACATGATAATGAAATTATACATTTGAATGATGTGCCTACAAATCAATCAATATGCACATACTTCTAAAATATACTATTTAAATAATATTAAAAATATTAATATTAATATCATGTAACATTTATTGATTTTTTATCATTTTGACTTAATATCATTAAAATAACATTTCATTCTTATATTTAGTATTTTTAATATCAAGATTATCAACATTTAAATGCACAAATTTAAATGACATCAAGAAGTTAATTTTGAGTAACAAAATCATAAATTTTAACAATATCATATAAAGATATCATTAATCAAATACTTAAAATATTTAAATAATACTACATTAACACAATAATATCACCAAACCAAACACCCCTTAGATTACATTGACATTGCAAAAGAAAATTAGTTATTATAAGCAGTAGATACTTTTTCTATATATTTAAACAACAAATACATAGAACAACTGAATAAATTAACTTAGTCATTAAATAATCAAACAAGTTTTTTATCAAGCAAATTAAGTAATTACTAGTTCTAATATACATTAAGAATGTTCAACAGAATCTAACATAATTATGTTCTTATTAATGACATTTGTAAATTGTGATTCAGACAAGTGCCTGGTCAAGAGAATTTTCTTAACCTACACAACTGAAAGATTCCCATTCAATAATTTCCTGTTGCAAAACAATTTCAACCTAAAATTGCTCATCTAAAAATCAAAAAATTTAATCTAACTAAATGACTTCTTGATGTAAATGAAGTGCAAGATATATACAGAACTATTGTACACCAAAACAATTGTTAAGCCTAATGAATATGTAAAGGGTACCTTGGTTTCAATTTACAGGGAAGCTACAGGAGAAGATTTGTTATAGTGTGTATGTGAGTGCTTATATCTAAAAGAAAGTAAGAACTCTATAAAACTTGTTAAAAAAATTGTAATTTTATAAGCAGAGAAGACTATAGAAGATAAGAGGGATGAAAGCATTATCTAACTGCGTAGTGTAAGCCTCCAGTAAACCAGTGAGGGTAACAGCAACTACAAGTGACAGCCAGTGCTGAAAAAGAAAAGAAAAAAAGCCACAACTTAATACAGTGCAAACTGTTTATATAACTTATGAAAGGAGAGGTATTTAGAATCCACCACAAAGAATGATTCAAGGCAGCTTTTGAACATGAAGGTCGACTTTAATGATGGTTTGTTTTGGATTTCATTACACTCGTTTTCCAGTTTTCTTTCTAACCAAATGCCAAAGGATTCCAACTAAATTTTTTAAACATTTTTATAGTTTAAACTTGAAAGCAATCGTTCAGCAGTTTGAGCTTTGGTAGAAAAACTTTTGTTTAAATGATTGGATTCTAACCTGAGATAGTATATAACCGGTGGATGCTAAAAGAGGCAGCAGAACTGAGCAAGAAGCAAAAACAGAAGTTATGCCCGCTGCAGTGCCTTCGATAGTCTTTTCTACAGATTTAAATATAATAATCATTCATTGTGTTAGCGGTCTAAAAAAGATGACAGAAAAAAAAAAAAAAGAAACATCTTACTTCCAGTTTTGGACCAACGAAGAACGCCATATTTATGGCCAACCATTGATGCCTGAAGCAAACAAAGAGTAAACATGAGTTCACTGGAATGTAATATCTCTTGGGTTAGTTGTGGGTTGGAAAAAAGAATACATACCATAGTGTCTCCAATTCCTAGGCTCAATATTCCAGCGAAAGGAGCAAGAGGTCTATCATTGAATGTGGAGGACATCCATTTGGGAATTGCACAACCTAGTAAAAGAGAAAAATGGCTGCAAATGTGGGACAAAGAAAGCAAGAAAATGTCAATATTTTGGGAAGATGTCAAAGATTTTAAAGAAAAGAAGTAAACCAGGACTATTTCATGCCTGACAATGAGAATTTCGGAATCGCGATGATCAGTAAATGCATTCATAAATTGATGCACCATATGTCCCAGGGGCCAAATCCTCCAAACCTGTTAAAGTTTGAAGGTTGGAATGAGAAAGATTACCTCTAGCTTATTCTTGACTAAGCATAAATTTGTTGTATCTTCTATTTCAGTAAAAAAATGATCAAGCAGCAAGCATATAAACCTTGTCATTGCTACAACCACCAGTCTACAAGGATTTCAATGACATAAGGCAATAGTTATTCAGACCTATGTTCAATAATAGTTCTGGCAAACATTTCATAACCATGCATTCTGTTTGACCACGCCAATGAAGTTGCTATAATTACTGTTTATTGATTTGGTATACTTCAAAACGCATCTGACCATGCTTTTTAAGGTTGCAATACTTAAGAGAATCATCATCCTATTTAGGTTCCAATTATTTGATTCCTTTATCTAGAAGTTTACTTCACCTTGCCTTGCATGCAACAAAATTTAATAAACAAAGAACATGCACCAGGTTCTCTTCAGTAAAAGCTAGTAGTCTATTACACTACAAGAACATCTGAAATTGCAGAGGTACACATCTATCTTAAAACAGATGCAAACCCAAGTTATAACTTGTATGTTTATCTTATTTGTGACAATGTTTACTTCATGTTTCCAATATAAGCAAAGAAACACATAGTGTAATGTTCTTCAACTCAGTTTACTATCTCTTCTTTTTAATCACATCTCAAGAAAGAATGTCAGTCTTCTTAAGATCAACTTTTGCTAAATTCAATCATCTTAACATGAGTTGCAATTCTTGGTTTTGAGCTCTCCGTTTAGTAGTTTCCATCCTTTTTGCATTTGACATCAAGTTTTGGTTTTCTCCTTTCAGAATATCACAAGGTTCATATGATAGTAGATACAATATTGACATATTTATGAATAAAAGTAACATGATTCTAAGAGAAAACATTAAGTGATGCTATCAAGTGCAACACAAAACACATCTAGATAAAGGAATAGAAGAAAATACACTAGCCATTTTTAATAGAAGGAATTCAATCCTTCGGCCTTTAATCAAGGGTTGAGTAATGCTTAGGTAGAAATTAGATGGTCAATACCTTTCCATAAAAGAAGGTATTCATTTATTTTTATTACATTATGAACGTGCAAGCTACTCTGAGACATCAATTTTCTTTTGTTGTCTATGAAAAGTCCTATGATACCAAGTATAGAGTTCGAAAGGAAAAGCTAGAACTAAGATTTGTTTATGGAGTTTGATGTCTCTGCATTCAGTTCTACCGATCATATAATCTATAGCATCTTTTATGTCATGCCTCACTTTATTCTTAATCAGATTGTAGTTTAGATGAGGAAATGGTGATTGCCACAAAGGGATTCTACATCAAACAATGGTTTCAAAGGTTTCACATCACATCTTTTTGCTGGCTCCAGGACGCATGATCCAACCCTAAAAACGGGGACACCTAGCCTTTCTTTGGCTAGATTAGTTCGTTTCAACATATTTCCTTTAAGAGCTGCAATAAATACTTTGTTGTTTCTTTCATATATACACTCATATATATTTCTTCTAGCATATGCATTCAAGGAGTCATAGTTTGATGGTTACATGTGATGCTTTGCTGATATCAGCTAAAATATGCAGATTCATAGCACTCATTCTCAGTGTTGGAAATGTGAGGACCTACCCAACGTGCCTCACCATGAATTTAACGTGCATCAACTATTGCCACAGCGCAATCCAGAAGATGGATATTTAGGGCTTGGATATGAGGTTTTAGGGTTAACTAAGAGTGCTGAATGATCAAGTCGAACTACCATAATTTGAGAATTAAAGAAGCACTCGATGTTGTGAACTTGAACTTTGAAACTGAATTCACTTAATAAAAAATACTTAAAAATTTGATTTCAAAATAAGAACAAAAGATTTGGACATACTAAGGCTTAATGTCAACACCATGAGCACTCAAAACTACAACCAGAACACCAAGCCATATGATACATCTTATGCTATAGTTAAAGAAAAACGAATTATTAAACACTGTTTTGGGTGCGAAACTGAAATTTTGGCCAAACTTGATGCTTCAAACCATGGAGTTTTGTTGGTATGCATGTTTGTTCTTGTGCATGCATAATATCACATATAGAAACATAGAACAATTAGTTGAGAATTTGATACAACTTGTGTTAAAAAGCTTTCATAAACTTGCAAACCTACCAGAAAAGACAAAACTAGTTGAGCTCAATCTTTTCATCAACATATATAATTGTGTGAACTCCTAAAGGTAAATATAAAGAATACAGAGGATAACTTACCCGAATCATTTCCAAAATAAAGAAAACTGCCAGTGCCGCACCAAATGCAAGATCTAGGAAATCAGGCTACAAAATTTTGGATTTTCAACAGTAAGAAATAGTAGGCTGTCAGTTAACAAATAAGAAATAGTTGTATCAAAGATCATCACCTCAAAGATTAGAGCAGGAACAAACATTAAAACTGCCACTAAATGATAGTATTTACGAAGAAGAATCCTTTCAGTCATGCTGTTCTTTGAAATATAGTAAAATCGGCATACAGAAATGTAGACAACCAAGATCCAATAAATACATAATGCAATCCTCCTATGTGACTCTGTGAAAAGAAAATTAAGAACCCTGCAAAAGCAATAATTTAAAACCCAAGTAAATGTGCACTGCTAGGACAAAAATTATTCAGTATGACCATGCAAACCATTGGAAGTTAACACAGGAGGGAATAAGCTAGAAAAAAAGTTCAAATAAATGGTTTGTTAAGGATGACATGATACATTGAGTTGCAAGAGGGAGAAAAGAGAGCCTGCCAAAGCACTGGAACCTGCCAGTCGCACACAATGAGAGAGTTTATGATAAACTTAGCCCTGCCACATTTTCTGGCTGCATCTTTAAACAAACCTCTAAGTAAGAATCTTTATGAAATGGCATGATGAGATATAACACAAAAACACTAGATGTGTCTAGTGATATTTGGAAGTGGTTTCAGGATGGAAATTAGAATGATTGCCTATTGAAGATTTGTACAAAGAAACCGCTACCAAATGGATATTAAGATCCCCTCTCATACATTGGCAATAGCTAATACTATAAGAATGACAAATGATAAAATAATAACCATTTTATATTTCAGCTTCATGGTGACCCTCACATCATTTTTTCATGTGAAAAATTTGCATTTGCCAAACACTCCTAAATTGATCATATTTTCTTGCTCATTATCCAAAGCTTTGCGAATAATTAATCTCTTAATATACCACCTAACTAACTAACCTTTATGCAATCATTTTTAATGCCATTTCAATGTGAAGACTTTGACTATCATTTTTTTTTTCTAATTTGGTATGCAATAAAATCTTAACACTAAGCCCATTAAATTAGGACATCAGCACATCCTTATAACTACCATGTGGTTGCAATAAACCTTGGCATTAACAAAATTAACTTGCCATGCAAGCCCACTCATTTGTCATGTAGATGATTATGATGACCTTATTTATACACACCAGCAATAGTCGTGCAGCCAAGCAAATAGAACTACAAACCATTAAAGAAAGTCGAAAGAAATTGCTACTAACCTAGTCAATGGGAACCAAAGTAATTTAACCTGAATTGAGTTTTCAATGCATCACAACCAACAAGAAGGGCCCGAGCAATACAAGAAATAATTGAAACGTATGTGGAATAACTTGAAGAAAATCAACTAATGCAATAGTTAGGCAAATTATTTATTTTCAAAAAATCTGAATGAAGTTTATGATTTTGTTTTGGAGAGGATGATTGACAATACCAGACAAATGTTCGAGGTTAGTCCTCTTCATGGGTAACAATTAACCAAGTAGACAAGTTTAACAAGTTCATAATATAGGTTTTCAGATTTTCTTGCTCAATGTTTCTATTTTCAAAAATCAAGTCATGCTCTAGCTTTTTGATTAAGGAATCCAAATTTTGCATATCTTAATTGCTCTCATTGTCTTTCAAATTTAAGAATCCAAGCCTGTTTCAATGTAAATTGCTTAATAAGCAAAACGTTCTTGAAATTCATTTCAAAATCAATCAACAAAATATCTCATCACCTTGTCATATTTCATAGTCATGTGTGGGGATCCTTGCATATCAAAAATATTGTCAAAGAATACTTCAAATCAATTCTAACAAAACATCTTCTAAGTCGAACAATTATCCACCAAAACTCATGCATTAAAGCTGGTCAACAAAATGGTATTGACAAATTCTTCAAATTGTTCAAACTCTCATGTTCTCCACCAATGTCACGAAATATTTTTGACAAGATCTCATTCTTATAGCAACTGCCACATTTAATTGTATGCCATATTTAGTCCTAAAATTTGAAACACCCCTGAAGTTCTAGTTAAAAGCCCTCACACTTGGGTTATGACAACAATTACTCTTTAAAGTTTTTGTATGTTTGTTATCTGTTAGTATTCCTCTCATAATAGTGAATAAATAGATCCCCGGGTCATCAAATGCATGCTTTTAGAATACCAAACCACCAATACGGATACAAATATTTCTCTCTAAACATAAAGAAGCATTACCATACAATAGATGTTACCTTGAAAACCCATCAATTTGTCAACATTACCATTCAAAAACCAAATGAAAATAAATATCAATATTGGGATATTGAGTGTAATCCCATTCCTCCTCTCTCACTAGGATTTAAGTCCACCAGCATCAAAACTGTTACATTGTTCCAATTGCTAACATTGAACCCAACTTTGATAATATCAAATTTGCTCTATGCACAAACATGTAACTCTATATCTACTTTCTTAAAAAGATAAAATGTCCAGCAAGGGCAGAATCACTTGCTGTAGCTGCATACAAAAAAAATCCAATTCAGATACAATGAGTGAAGGTAATATTTCTAGTGCTGAACCCTCTTGAGAAGGTTTTTTGGTCCTTCCACAATTAAATCTCATATAAGAATCTCTCACGAGTCTTTCAAACATTTGCTACTCATTTGACTGCAATTCAAGTTCCTATTAATTTTCAAGAGACTCTTAAAACTCGTACTTCAAATGGTACTGTGATGGATGAGATTTCAGCCTTAAAGAAGAATCAAACCTGGAAAACGACAGCTTCTAGCAGGGAAAAGTTTGATTGGGTGCAAATAAATTTTCATTGTCAATGAAGGATGGGAGCATTAATAGCTTTGAAGCTCATTTTGTTACAAATGACTTCACGTAGTCTCATTACATTATCTACCAGGAAACATTTGCTTCAATTGTAAACATAAATACTGTTCATATGTGCCTATTCTCAGCAGCCAGCCAACATTAGCCTCTCTTTCAACTAGATGTGTTAAATTCCTTCTTGAAAAATGATTTATAAAAAGAAGTGTACACGAAGATTCCTCTACATTTTGAAACTCCAATCACAAAAGATTAAGATTGCAAACTAAGAAAATCAATGCTTGGCCTTAAACAATCACCAAGAGCATGGTTCAAGAGATTTAATAAAGTTGTGAAACTTCCTAGATAGTCCCCATGCCTAGCCGATCATACATTCTTTGTGAGGAGATCTCATGAAGATGAATTGTTCATCATAATTGTTCATTTTGATGACATAATTATCACCAAAAATTTTACATAAGAAATAATTATTTTCAAAAGGATCTTGAAAACAAATTTGAAACCAAAGACCTAAAAAATCTTTGGCACTTTCTAGGAATGGAGTTGGGTAGATTGAAAAGTGGTGTATTATAGCATCTCAAAAAAAAAAAAATGTTATGATAGATCTTCTTGATGAGTGTGGCACACTTGGTTTTGAACCAATAGATATTCTCATTAAGACAACTTTAAAACTTCGAAGAATTAATAAAAGAGCCTTAATTGACAAAGGTCAGTATCAAATATTGGTTGATAAATTAACATAAGTATCGCATACTGGACATGACATGAGTTTTTAATCGATATAGTGAGTCAACTTATGAAAAACCTAAGGGAAGAACATATTGAGGTAATTTATAAAATCCTAACATACTTAAATTGACACAATGAAAAGTTCTACATTTCAAAAAATGCTCTAAGAACTAGATATTCAGGGTAATGCATATTGAAAAGTTCTATTGTTGATCAAAGGTCAAAATCTACATATTACATTTGTGTCAAAAATCTCATTACATCAGATGAGCAAAATTTAAGGATTATATTTTAACACTATTATGATTCTCTTAAAATGCTCTGACAACCATGCTTGAGGTTGTGTAAAAGCTTGATCTCCTTGTTGAGGTATGGGATGAAATTTCCCTATCACGAGCTACATAGATTGGTAAATCTCTCCCTAACATATTCCATACATTATCAAAGTTGTCCAAACCCACTAATATGAGAGTCTCTTGCAATTTATAACTCATAATGAGAATGTCCAAGTAAAATTGGCAATACTCTCTTCATGATCATGTGCACAAACTCTACCCAACCTATTAATTCTTCCAACAACAAAGCAAACTTTCTTTTCATTTAACAACCAAAAGAATTGACGATCAACCAATGAGCTCTAGCAATGGTGTGTTGGGTGATAATTGGCTCAATAAAAAAGGTAATCTCAACATAGCTATATGATAGAAGCCTTTGTGTTCAAATATTTTTATCAAGGCAACTTTATGAAAACCAAAGATCAACTCTAATCTGATGTGAACAATACTTTCTTATGGCGAACCACTGTCTTTCCAAAACATTTTAATTTGTAAATAAACATTTGTAGTCTTAACATTTGTACATGAACTTCTACTAGACAAATTGTTGCTCTTCTTCAAACTATTCAGACTTGTCATTGGCATGTTGTCATGAGTCAAGGAACATGTGGCTAGAGTATTATGCACTTTTGAACAACAGAAGGCACAACATAACTAGGTTAGAACCAGGTGGACAAAGAGGAGATAAATGTCTACTGCACTTATTAAGTGCTATCGAAGCTCCAAACCAAGTGAATATTAAAGAAAGCATACAAGAGACATAGTTGAAGAGAATAAGAACAGGGCATCAAGTTTTGATGTTCTTTTACGGCTGCAATGAGAATTATATAAAGTAATTTGCCAATGACAGTGTTGTGAATTGATATAGAACGATGGTTCTTTAATTATCATACCATAAAATACTACACTGGGCACCTTTTCCTTGTTTAGTTGTTGTTGAACAAGTTTGTGCTACATATAAATTTTAGTATGACATGTAAACTTTATTTTTAAGAGGTTTCATACAGGTCATTCCTTAAAATAATGGTCAAATGTCATTAATTAGACACTTATTCTATACTTCACCCAAGTCAATTCACATTATGAACCAAACATAAAACAGGTTAAGAAGTGTATTACTGGGTTTAGAATTTTCTACGTAGAGCAACAGATTATGCAGAAGTGTTTCAGATAGCTATCACAACTCATCATAAGACTCAAATTTTGGTGGTCGATAGAATAGAGAAATTATAAACCATATCACTAGAATTTACATAATACTAATACTAAAATATAAGCAATAGTAATAAAAACAATACAAATAATTTTCCCAGCACATGAATCTTATAAAAACATATCTAATAGAGATCATACCATCGCAAAGGATGCATAGGAATATCGCCTATGTAGTTCAACCAAGCAGGAAGTATCAGGGTCAGCAAGATTGACAAGGAAGCATAAAAAACAATAGAACTTCCAATACCCCTTTGCATCCATCTACCAACTACATGCGTTTCAGCATCAATGAAATTTGTTGATCCCCATAACCAGAGACAAAGTTTGTAAAAGACAGGGAAAAGTAGAAGGCTAACCAGCACTCCCTACAAAGAAAGATCGCCATAATTTTAGCAAACACAAATCTTTGAAGAAAGCAACATTCACATTATTTTACCTGAATAATTGTGCTAATCTCACTTCTACTATCATGCATAAGAAAATCAAATAATGCCAAATCACAAGTAGAATCCATCTGTCAGAAATTTTACAGCAGAAGCTTAGGTTCTCAGAAATCAACCATTTCAAGTTCAAAATAGCAAATTGAGTAGCTGTGCTAACCACTAATCAACAAATATACCTTTGACAGGGCATTTGTCAGTAGGTCCCCAAAGCAAAGAACGATACCGCTGGATATTAGAAGAGCTTCACCTGAGAAGAAAACAAGTCATTGACACTTACGTTGAGAACTAATAAAAGCTTTATTAGTTTAACTCATGATAGCCTTGTATGGTGCAATAACATCATAAATAGAGTTAAATTATTTCCCCAGAACTGTCATATAGAGTCCACCACTTCCAAATTTTATCATGATCATGAGAGCATTTTCCATCATATAGGTCATTTTTCACTAAGTTATCAAATTTTGGCGAAATAATTAAAACAACCTTCAGTTCTCTCCCATTACTCTCCTTCATATTACTCACCCTACCTTTCCCCGAGATCCTAACCAGGTGCCTCCCCTCAGCCTCATCCCCAAGTTCAAAGATCTCTTTCATAACTTCATACTTGACTTATTCTCCTTCTCCTGCTTTTCCAGCCACCACAACATTAGGACGAAGATATAATCCTCCATGTGTTGTGCACCACATTCATGAAGTCATTCAGATCCTCGGGCTTGTTAAAGATGTCAACTT
>JAIUJO010000255.1:620000-792130 GCA_023846275.1 Vanilla planifolia | reverse complement strand
AAATCACATGGATCCTTACAAAATCACTATTTTAGATGTTATTTGTGGTAGTTTGAATTGTTGTTTTAAAATACCTAAGTTTATAAAAAAACATAAATCGATCTTCATTTAGTTAAAGCAGTAATGACAGTTTTGGTCTTTTTGGCAACAACATTTCCTCATGAGAAAATATCAAAAAAGAAGAGATTTGTTTAACATAATAGATTGTCAAATTTTAGATAAAAATGTATTAACTCACATGAAAATTTTCTAGTCTTTCAAGTTATTAGTAGATGATACTCATTGTCACTTCCATTTGTTGCATTGTTCCAACATCAAACTTTAGTTTCTTATTCCTTCTCAATTCAACAAAGCTATAATTTTCTCATTTTTCAATTTATTAAATTGAAACACTTGATGCCTTGTTTAACATTTTCTCAACCATAGAAAATTAGTTTTTTTATTGTATCACTGCTTTCATTTACTCTTTCTATCAATTTTATTTTGTCATAAAGTCAATGAAACTTATCAATTTTCTTTTCTAGGGTTTGATGTTGGTTTCATTTTTAAAATAAAAAGTTTTATTTTTGTTACATTTTTTATTTTTTAATTTTTATTAAAATGTCATGTTAAAAGATAATGAATATATTTTAGAATAAAATTAAAGCTTACATAAAATTATTTTTAGGGACTTGCTAGATCTTATTAAAAGTTGCTTTAATTTTTTTTAAATATTTATTAAAAAATAATTTTTTATACCAAGGAATTTATCTCCTATTTCTAAACTATGCTCTAGTTTAGTGAGTACTCACAATGACCTTTGAACTAAAATTAGGAGAAAAATGGTCTACCAAGAGTGGCCTAATTGAAAAAAAAATAGTACAAAAGTCTCAACTTTTTTAGCAAAACATAATCGAAAACTTCTCTCAAAGAACTCATTATGGACAAGCCAAATGAAAAGAAAATACAAGACATTAGAAAACATTACACCATATCTAACACTTGAAAACTTATTGAAATGAAAAAAGATATGGTCTTGCATCATACTAAAGTTTTGTACCAAGTGAAAATTAACTTTTAAAGTGTAATTGTTAATTGAAACTTTAGCCCTTAGTTGCCTTAGGAAGCTACTCAAAGTAATGGACAAATATTACCATCAAGGTTAAAACATTTATAACTCAAAATGCCTATAGAAATTTCTATTTTCATATAGAGAATGTTCAATAACTTATTCTTATTCCACTAGACCTGAAGAAAGCTCACACATTCAAATGGCATCAAAATTCCCATATTGTCCAATGGAAAACTCAATGGATCATAAATTTGTTTGCACTTACATTGCATGCAAGTTATGGTCTACATACAGTAATAGCTTTTACATTCAACAAGCTAATTTAAATAGGATGACCATTGTATTATCCTTAGTTGCAAAATAATGAAATAATATTTATACTAGAATTGAGGTGATTCGTTTCCTTTTTAATGATATGTTGGAAACATATGGAAGGATGGAAATCTAAAAACTTACAAGGAAACCATACTAGTAGTGGACACCATTATCCTTAATATTATCTTCAACTACTTTAACATCCTTTGCTACTATCCCCTCACTCAAATGTCCAAAGCAAATCTCCAACTAGTTCACCTTAGTTTGGTTCTTCCATGCACTTTCCTTGAACATGGAAGCAAGAAAGCTATAAAATGGTCTCTCCATCTAGAGTTAAAATGGGCATGGATAAAAATGATCTGTGAGTTAAACATATCTCTTTTGCAGTGGCATATACTACGACATTGATACAACTTACATTATCTATAACTACCTTGAAAGTGCTGTCTTTAATTCTAATGATGGCACCAAAGATGGTATTTTGTTGCTAATCTCTAGGTTGTCCTAATGTAGTTAATGTGCATCTTATAATAGCTATGGGTAGTTCAATATAGTGAAGAATTTCACCTACTGATTATAACTCTTCTTCATCTTTTAAAAATCTATATATCCTCTTTTTTCTCAACTTCCATGCTTTCATTTAATTCATCTTATACGTCGATGTGTAAGGCTCTCCTAGGACACTAGGCTACAACATGCCCTCTCTTATGATAACTAAAACACTTAACTCTAGAATGATTGGATGGCTTGTTTGATGGGTTTGTGGTATTAGTTTAGGGGCATATGTTGCTTATGGAATAAAACTAATAAGAATAGTCAAGGTAGTAGTATAAGTTTGAGGATAAGAACTGATTAAAGGAATTTTAGTCTTAAGAGTAATTGATCTTCTAAGTATTTCTACATCTTGAGCAACTTTATATTCCTTTTCAAAAAAAGTAATATTCCTTAACTATCACTGAACATGCATGGAATCTTCAAGACAAACACATAATTGAGAGAATACTATTCGATCTGGTCATTATAAACCATATTTAAATATGAAATCAATAAATATAGTATTGCATTTCATCTAAAGTCTTTAAACCTTGGAGTAAGAATTACTAGCTATCCAAAGATTCACTTGAATAAGAGGTGGGTACAAATTTATCTCATTGATGAATCTTAAGTTTGTCATATGACCAAGGCAATGCTTGATCTTCTTCAAAATATCACTTACCTAATGTGTGCGAAACTAATTTAACATTTGATGTGAGCTTAGTCTTTATAAATTGGTACTTTTGATACTCACTAAGATCAAACTAATCAAAATAATGCTCTACTTCCATTTCCTAATCTTTATATACTCTATAGTCTAAACTACCATCAAATATAAAATCATCTAATTTAACCATGTTAACTAGCGATTGGCGTTTATATCATATCTTTTAACATGGGTATTTCGAATAACTCAACACATAAGTCGACATTCTAGTTGATGAGGTTTATCTTTAGTTGGTGTTTTAACAACCTTAGAGTCACTTATCACATACCTACTTGATCAATATGTTAAACTTGATCTATTATCTTGAAATTGCTCTATATGGGATACTATGAATGCTCTTGGCTATTGTAGCGAACAAGTTAGCTCTAGATTTACATGTTGTATTACTGGGTCTTGGGAAGTGTAATCAAAAGATCTCTATTAGGATCAACTTCAACATAAACCAATTCATAGCTATAACACAAAGTAAGACTTATCTTCCACATGTTCATGGAAAATTTTAAGTAGTAATATGTCAACTTTTTTATACTACCTAGGCCTTTCATATATAGGATATTATCATATATGATTACCTAAGAACATCAAGCTTAACCAGACAACCTATTTACTATTTTCTTATGTGCTTGATTCCAATCAAATTCTAAGAAACCTATATAAGGTTAGCTAAATCAACCTTCAAATATTTAAAAAGGTATAATGAATAAGTATTATTTCACCTTACAAGTATTTTTTTCAAATGATCTTATAAGTTACATAGATTTAAACTTTGTAGGCTCTATTATAGCTAATAAGAGTACCTTAAGAGCATGTCAATTCCTAAGAAACAATTTAATTTTATAATTAAGAAGAACATTACATAACTCTATCAACTATAATGGTTGAGTATGTAGTGCCTAGGAGCTATGTTGCTTAAGTGTTATAGTTAAGACAAAAACTTCAAGGTAATGGTTTAGATCTCTCACATAATCTCATTAGAATGGATAAAACTTGTTGCTTTGTCTAGATAAAGAATAGAGTTCATCATTTTAGTACTAAGCTCATAGATGTTTAGATGAAGTATCTATAAACATAATAAAATTTGAATATGTTCTTACCAAGCAAAAGTTGGTGGACATAGTCATTAAATCTCTTTCAACTAACCAATTTCAATTTATAATGCAACAACTAAGTTTAATGGAAGTTGTACAAATTGTACCTCCCCTTTTATTATGCAAATGATGTACTATGATCATGGTTTAGATAAAATTTTTAATAGTAACAAGTGCAAGGGAGAATCTAATAAGTATGAGTATGAAGTAATTGTGAGCATATGTTTTTGATTTTTAATGCCTCATAATAAAAATAATATCTCATAAATATATGATTTTACTTATTATATTTTTATTTAAACATTTATGACTTGCCATTATTGAAAGGGTAGATTGTTACATACCATTGTGTTTGATGAGTCAAGTCATAAATATTTAGCATTTTAATCTAATGGGCTTGTTTAGTATGAATTAGCATTAATTTTGAACAAGTAATACACTTTTAAGGATGGTAAATTAGTGCACCTTAAAGCATCTTAGAGTGTTAAAAAAGTTTCAATGATTGAACATAAGCACATCATATTTAAAAAATATTTTCTTATGAAATAAAATATTAACTTACTTTTAGTCAAAAGGTGCATCTCTTCACTCTCATTAATTTCAAATCCTGCTTAAACCATCCAAATTTTTCAATACTTTTTTGGGTTTCAAAAACATCTTCGATTTCATTTTTCACTCAATTCTTTCCTTTGTTAAATGTCACTTATGCATTTTTGCAAAGTTTCTTTTTGGTTAAAGTAGCAAAATAAAATTTAACAAAAATAATTTTATTTTCATAATGAATATGTACTAATATATATAAAAGCCTATATTTCTTCAGCTTTACCTTCAACATGATCGAAGCAAAAAGTACTTGGGTTGATCAAACCCAAGCAAGCCTGGATAGTCTTGGGTCAGCTGACCATTAAAACCAAGTATGGTCAAGCCAAATCTTTGTTATTGTGTAGTCCTAAGCTCAAATGGGGTTAGACAAAGGAAGGATGAAATTCGATAAAATTTGAACAAGTGCTTAATGCATTGAGTTAAACCAACATATGTTAATCTAGTAAGATACAAGTGGCCTAGGTGATGAATCCCTAGGACATAAGCACGAAGCAACCCCATCTTGACAAACATTATGCATGTGCATAATATTTTTAAAAGATGACATTAGATATCTTATCATGTAAGCCTAAACTATTATCCAATGTCCAACACATCATCAACTAAACATGTGCTAATTACAACCATCTAATCATTTATTGGGTAGCTAAGAGTTTACCTTATAGTAAATATTGTTTCAAGACACAGATTAGATGACCAAAACCTTATATTATTTTATCAAACTATCAGCTCTCTCTTTGCTATATTAGTTAACTTATCCTTGAATTTAGTGTTAAGAGCTTTTAATTTCCAATTTAGCATCCAAGATCATTTTGGCCTTTACTATTGATGAATTAAACAACCAGATCTAGCATGATGTGATTGAATTGCAAGATTGTATCCTCACTTATATGATCATTCATAATTATTCCATGTTTACAATCGTTATTATAAAAGGCTAGAACTTCTCTGATAGAATTGAAGCACATAGCCAATCTAGCTAATAGTTAATTCCAAAATCAATATTTGTTCTGTTCTATAAGTAGTTGCCCAAGTGAACTTAAGAATTTGAATTATATTTTTGAGGATTTAAAATTTAAATATATCACAATTGAAGTCTCAATATTTCTTTGTTAGAAATTTGAATATTTAGGATTTAGAATTTAAATACCTAAGTTTGAAATTGGACAAGGTTAAGGACCCAAGTAGTCCAAGTAAGGGTTATAAGTAAGTTTAACTTGCATCGGCGTTAATTGGGCTTAATTATTTATTAATACTTAAGCATATATTGAGATAAAACAATTCTTTTGAAGTTCAACTTTTACACAAGGAATAAAAGAAGATAAAATATTAGGACTTTAAAAAGGATATCAAGTAGTTGGTGAGACCTCAAGAAAACCTTGTTTAAGGTTATGATTTGATGAGATTCTTACTTATACCATGGAGCAGAGCTAACTAAAAAAGATAACTAATTTTTGGCATTAAAAAGGGTGTTAAGAGAGGCAAATGAGGCTATTGGTTTTTTTTAGAATTTGGCTAAACAATAATGTAGTTTGGATTCCTTGGTAAGATAAGGAGTAGTCCTAAATTAAGCATGAGTGTAATCCCCATGTAGGTGGCCTTGAAATGGGTGTGGTGGCTCAAATTTTCTCAACAGGCATGAGTGTCATTAGTGGAACTCATGTCAATCAAGGATTAGAAATAATTTCTTTAACTTTAGGTAATCCAACATAGAATTTGGAGCTTGAGCTCAATTTATTTTCATATAGTTTAAACAATTTTAGCAATAGTTCACAAGTAAGCCCATTAGAATTTGGCAAAAACCCTCAGTTAGCTTTGTTAGTTATTAAAGATTTAAGAAAACTCTAGATCATCTAGATATATGATTATGATTTTTGATAAAGTTGAAATATTATTTTAGATGATATTTTAGGTTTAATAAAATTATATAATGAACCCCCTAAGCTCTGGATAATAAAACAATATGGAATGACAATACTTGATAATAAAATATACATTTATGATGGCATAAATTATCATGTAGTAAACCTCAGATCATATCCATTAAGAAAACCTAGGTTAATTAAATATAGTGGATGGTAAGACTCTTATCAATTTTTTTGTTGTATACCATATGCTCATTCAAGATCAATAAGAGATTATGAACTTGGTTTGATATAGTAAGGAGTGCCATGATTGTTTTATGATTCCATATGTCATATGCAACTAGTCATGTGAGTGGTACAGTTCTACTTTTTGATTATGTACTAACTACCATTGGGTGAGTCTCATTGATTTAAAAGACATCGTAAGAGATCATAGTGTGAGTCACTAATGGATAAAATGTGGTTAGTAAGGACATTTAAAGATCCATAGGGTAACTCTAGTTTATTGGACTTCTTATAACAAATTTCCAAATTAGTTTGCGAGATAGATGTCAAGAACATGCATCAAGGACATCATGGGATGGAGAGCATGCCAGACAACTCGTAATCACTAAGCATATGTCATGTTAACTTCGTGATTAGGGTGTCATAGTGTCCTATGATACCTTGATGAGTATTATGATGAAGCTTATGATTATTGATTTGCTCTTATCATTAGCTTGGTTGGTTATATTTCTCTATTCATAGATAACGTAGTCACTAAATTTTTTTTGGACTTTGGATTGTATGTAACTACTATAATGGACTTTGATATCTTTATTTTTACATTTCATGTGATAAACTTAGAATTTTGGTTACATTAAGGATCATGAAAATATTTATTTGACTCCATATATTTCTATAGATAACCTTTATGACAAGTTAGCTGGTTTCTATTCATGCCATGGACACGTAAGTACATATTTGGAAGTTACCTAACATGGAACAAACTAGTCCTTGAGTTAACTATCGTGACTAGTGGTGTGGATACAAGTATCAATTTGGGAGGCACAACACAAGAATGATGATCAAATAAGGAGAATATCAAAATTTTATTGTCATGCCCAAGGAGTTAAAGGTTGCTAAACAAACACATTGACTAATGCATCATTCTTGTTTCTTGCAATGATTAAGAGAAAAATGTTAGCACTTTTAAGTTTTTTTTGTCAATAAAAATTCAAAATTTCCCATCATCAATTAACATCCTTAATACTTCATGCTAACACCATATTTAATATTTTATTATTTGATTAACATTTTTGCTTATTTTTTATGATCAAATTATACAAATTCCTTTCAAAATCCTTATCATTAGATTTCTTATAATATATTTTTTAATATTTCACATTCACCTCCGTTGTCTAGACATTTTTTTCAACAATGGTCATTCTAACATGTTTTAAATGAGATTATAACATAATAATGAAACTTTTTAAATGCTAAATTCTTAGCCACATACCTATCCACAAAAAACAATTACTTTCGAATGTCTAGCTTTAATAACCAGCACTACATGATGGCTAGAGTTCTCATTTACTCCAATATTAACCTAAAGTATACATACGAATATATTTGGGTGAATATTAGACATAGCCAATTTTGTTAAAATCCTATACTGCAATGCAGCCTACACACCAGTCGACAAACCTTGCTATCACCTCTACTTCTCATGAAAGATGTTAAAACAAGTTGCAATCCTCTAATTGAATCATCACAATCATAAATATCACCATGACTGAACCATGCTACTTTACTAACTAGTGCACGAACCAATTAAGAGTCTAGTTTACCCTGATTCGATGTTGCTCAAAAAGATATAATGATAGGAAAACGGTACTTAGACGCACACATGTCAAAAACTTGTCATTTTGTTAGCATGTTGTCATTGATTCCAACAAATACAAAATAAAATGAAAAAGAAAATATTTATTGCTTTAACAACATAGTACCTTAGACATTTTTTAATACCAGGGTAATTGACAAATACCTTTGTCTCTATAAAAAGTAGAAAGATGACTACAAACTAAAAAATCATGTACTAGACTACTAAACACAAATATTGCTACAATGCATAAATTCTACCATCTCAACTAGGACTCCAAATGCTTATTCCTAATTCTGTAGATCAATATCTAATGGAAGGCATGTGTTGGGATGTTTAATAGGTATTCATATGATAAGCTATAAAAATCTATAGTAGTGACATATATATAGAAAACATCATAAAGTAAAGTATAAGTTAGTAATATACGTTAATAAAGCAAAAATATCATACAAAAACACTTTAACTCATCAAATATCTATGAAAACTTCACTAATTCCCAAAAATCACATTGTTGCATGTTTTAGTGAAGTGGGAAACTATTGTTAGACCATTATATTGGCATTTCCTTCATGGTTGTAACACCAACACTCCACAAAAACACCAAACTTGCCTTTACAAAATGTAACACATCCATGGCTCCATAGGAGTCCATAATTGGCATGCAACACTTGACCATACTAGGGTGTTCACTCATGTAATCTTACACTCAATCATCTAAAGAGCCTAATCATAGTAAATGTTACGTCCATCAAGCTATCTCTTTATTCATTCAATTAGAGCTTCATAGTAGAACCACAACTAATTGAATATAGTATAAATTATGTGGTCTGAGAAAAATGTTTTTCATATTATCTACAACTCATGAATAAATACACTTAGATAAAATAGGGAAACATAAATTTTGATATAAACTTTTATATTGTATATGAAAAATACACCAAAAAGCAAAGGAAATCATTATGGTTAGAACTACAACACCACTAGCACATCTCATTGAGAAATTGTTGGCCAGTTGTTGTGGACTTAAGGGTCATTTCAAATGTAAGAGAATTCTTGGGTAATGCCAACCAAGATGCAATAGTACATGAACGCTTGTAATCCTTTGTTAGAAACACATCATTAATTTAACTAAAGGTACTTGAATGGTCTTTCCATTAATAAGGCAAAAAGAACTAAACTCTTACCTAGAAGGGACTAGATATACTACTATGTAAAAAAAAGGTTGAAGGAAGGCGGATCCCTAATCCCTAAAAATAATTTCGCTCCTCAATATTTTTCTAAAGTGAAAAGCTTTCTATTAAAATGTACAATACAAAGATGCAAATAGGATTAAAATCAAAGATTAGATAGATAGAGAGGCTATTGAAAACTTTCTAAAAATATGATCAATCGCAAGAGGGAATTATAACTAGAAAGCTACTAAAAGGTTCAAATGTCACATACCATGTCACATTAATAAATATCAAAATGAATCATTTACTCAACAAGTTAGCAAAGAAGAGCACAAGATTGTAGTGGAATGACTTAATGGTTAGAGCACTCCAAGCTTAAATGGGTTCATTGTTTAATTCAATAGAAAATGGTAAAAGGTTATTGCACCATATCTTCTATAGGCCACAAAATAGTTTTTAATATGGCCCAATTAGTCCTTCTCTAGTAAGCATATGGACAGTCCAAATTCTAAAATCATAAACTATATGATCATTTAATCACTTTAGGCCGATCAATTTGTACACCCAGTTTAGTAAGTTCTTGACCAAAAAAAAGACTAATAGACTTACAAAAAATGCTACATGATATTGGAGAAACTTTGTTGAACAATTTTATATTTTGTAGGATTATTAAAGGGAGAAAAATTGAGAAATAAGTTAGTGTATTGGAGAGTTGAATCAATAAATGAACAGTGAAAATTTGATGATCTCAATTTGGAATTTTTATTCAATTTATTGGAGACATTTGGATTCCACATTAAATTCATTAATCTAGTTAAAAGATACATTCATTTTAGTAGATCCTCTATGATTTTTAGTGGAAGTGCATTGGTCTTCCTTAAAGCTACAAGTGTGGAGCAAAGAGAAACCATCACACTTGCTTTATTAATAGTGCATCTAACTAATTAATTCATGGAATATAGAACTTACATTGTAGTGGTAAAATGGACAACTTCTTGACTCCATGATCTTGTGAACCTATTACGTATCGTTTATTTGTGGGTGATTTCAACATCTTCATCATAGTATGGAACTAATCTTTGATATGAATTTGTTATACAAAATTCAAAAAATGTTAGGTTAGAGAATTAATTTGCAACAAAGGCAATTTATTTTGTTACATAAAATCCACAATTAGAAGGTAAATTAAATGAAACAAAGGAAGATTTTGGGAACTGATATTTACCTTTCGAATATCTTATAATAGTTATCTTTAATGGATAAACAAAGCATTAACATTCCAATAGACTATTGATAACAAATAAAACATAATTGATTGGATGGAATAATAAATGGCTATCAAAAGTGTATTAAATTCTACCCCACTAGTAGAAAATGGCTTTGGTATTAAAAAAATTGCCACTAAAATCTAGGTGTGAACTTATAAGCATGGTGGTTAACCATTAATTTTGAAACTTTACAGGCAAAATTTGTGAAAAGATAATACAAACACAACATAAAAAATTAGCAAGTTACAATAAGGATAGCTACTACTTGGTTTGTTGCTTTGTGCACATAGCAAATAATGGTCAATCTATGGACCATTTTAACTAATACTTATTAGACTATGATTATAAGAATATAACATTAAGGTAGACAAGGGCATCACAATGCAGACTAGTCCATAAAGACAAATCTAGGCTAGAGAAGTACAATTTGATGTAGTAACTTGAATATATTAATCTTATACTTTAATCATGAATAATTTTATTACATCTATGTAAAGGGTTTATTGAAATTATTAATGGAATAGTGATTTATTGACAAATAAAAGGATGTGGAATATTAGAAGTTGATTCACTAGAAACATAAATCTAAGTATTCCTCGTATCTTAGAAATAATAAGATGAATCCAAAGCTAAAATTAAATTAGTGATCGACTTGTTTGAACAAGAATGTTGGGTAATGCTACAAAAAGGTTTAGTTTACCAAGAAGTGAAGGGTGAGCAATAGAAGTGTAGTGAGCTATTGTAACCTTTACTAAATTCCATAATATGAATAGCCAAGCACAATCATGGAATTTATTTTTGTACTACCCAAAACTCCTATAATATATGATTTAGTATGTTTAGTTGTGGATTAACTGACCAAATTGATGGATTTCTATGCTATTAGAATTACGTTTTTCATAGAAAGGTTCACTTTACCATATGATTTATATGTAGTAAGATAAAATGGACTTTTAAATTATTTATCTCAAATAGTGATCCTAAAATGTAATAGAATACCCAATGAGGTTTAGCATAGCTTCCTCCTTAAACAAAATAATATATTTAAAAAACTTCTAAGATTCTTCATGATTTGTTGAGGTATTGCGTACAAAAGTTATGGTGTAATTGATAGTGCCACATACAATTTGAATCCATAAGATATGACTTGGTATTGGTAGTTGTGAATATGTTAACTAAACTAACACATTGCTTCACTACATGAACAACATTTTTGAAAGAAAAAATCACTCTACTATATATTTAAGAAGTTATGAGATAGAATGGAAATTCAGATGATATTATCCCTAATAGAGATCCTATGTTGATCTGGTGAGTATGGTGAAAAATTACATAATGCATTAAAAACTAAACCAAGTTTGATTACAACTTTCCAAAAATGGAAAAAAGGAATTATTAAGAATTTTATTGACATGATAATGCCACGAGTACTAAACATTAGGGGAAAATTGGTAAGTAACATAGGCATGAAAGATTTTACTTATAATAGTAGCTTCTCAACCAATGTTAAAATTCAATATTATCTTTCTTAGGATGCCACAAAAAATTACAATAACAATCGACATTTCAATTTATTGATGGCTATCATTAGAAGTCCTTCAATAAAAAATTTTAGGACAAGTTAGTTAATATGATTTTCTTAAATTAAGCCTTTTAATGAGTGCATTGATTTTTGATAATGCAAGTAACTTTAGACCTAAGTATGTTGGGCCTATAAAAAGTTTGAAAAGGGTTGAAGTTATTACTTATGAACAATCAGTGGTCTCATTAGCTAGATTGTTTGCATAATGTTTTTCTTGTTTGTTCATTAAGAAGATATGTTCTCGACTTATCTTTTGTGATCTAATATGATTTTATGAAAATGAAAACTTTGGCCCTATTTCTCATATTAGGAGTAGCTAGTCCAAATCATAGTGGAATAAGAAATGAGGCTACAAATTACAGTTAACATGATGGTCAAAATAAATTAGATTAATTAAACTAAAAGACATGCAGCCTAAGTGGTTAAAGTGTCAATGATTGTCTATAATGCAAAAATGTTTTAATGCTCTCAAAGAAATTTCTTTTATGAGAGAGATTATGTCATCCTTGCTTAACTTAGTCATGAATTATAACTTTAAAAATGATTTGGGAAAGTAAAAATCTATAATTAAGAAATTTTTTATTTTGCTATTCAATAAAAGGAGTGCCATAGCACCTATAGTTGGGTTTGAGATGCGGCCAAACATTGAGGTCTTAGTGCATTGATTGTGCTAATATGTTGTTAATAACTTTCATAATAAATTTAAATTTCTATGGGTTTGAAGAAGAGAAATAAAAAATAAATTAATTTTATATCATATCATTTTTTTTAAAATGAATTAAAGGCAACCCATCCTCCCATGCTTTTCTATTTAGTTGTGAATGAGAAATGGCATGTGAGAATGATTTTGGAAGATGGAGATTAGCAAGATCATGGACAAGTGACTAAGGAGTAATAGATGCTTGAATAATAGCAACCAAGAATTCCTTTGACATAGAAAAGTTGTTGAATCAGATATAAAAATTTTAATATGGTTTGTTAAAAGTAGACTAATTATGATATGGATCTATGTTAGTTTTCCTTTAAATGTGATGTTATGTGGTGGTCAAGCTTTTGTTATAAACTTGTTGGGGATTGAGTTGGTATTATTAAGTTTTATTTTGTGACCTAGTTTCCTAATCTTTATCATTAGAACGAATGTATTATGTGTTAAATCCAAGAACAAACCATTGCTTAGAACATTTGATGGTGCCATCAACTTATATGCACGATATGATTAGTAGTGTTAGACTGTGATTGCATGAAAAGTGTTATTAATTGGCTTCTTGTGTCATTGTTTTGGGTGCAGGACAAATATGATGGTATTGCAAGTGTTGTTGGCATAAGTGTCTTTCATGAGATCTTTTGGAACAAGTTCTTCAAACGTTTTTGCCATTCGATTTTGCTTTTTCTATTGATGGTGTGCCAACCATCATAAGCACTCTTTATTGGCTTTTGGAATGTCTAGATTTTTAAAACTTATGAAAACCTTCTCTTATCACATATAATAAAGCATTAATCAATTCCATTCACTTTCTCAATAAAACTTTCGCATTATACCATTCATGCATATGTCTAAAATTGTTGTTTGTTACAAATAAAGGATAGAACTTATTGATTTAAGTTGAAAAATATTTGAAGGTTAAGTAATAGTAATGTTAGCAAATGAATCAATTACACAAAAATATTTTAAATTAAACAACACATTCACCATATAAAATGATATCAATTCATCTTTTTATTGTTAGCTTTCTTGCTATGTATTACACACCTTATATACATTGAGTTATATGTGATATATATGATGGTCTCATCTTAATAGTCTGATTTCTATTCATAGTGAGACAAATACATTATAGTATAATCTTACACTGACATTATCCATTATCAACCTTGTACAACACTACTTGCTGATGTTCTTTCTTTGTAATTAGATGAATTATACAAAATTAAAGACTTTATTGCACTCATGCAATCAACATCCTTCATGAATTAGTTAGCAAGTCTTTTGTGAAAAATAAAATTGCAAATAATTACACATATCTTCTTGTGTCATATTGGTAGAATTAACATAAGCATATATTATGGTAGAAATGCTAATAAAAGTTTGTAAAATTACAATATATCTATCACATATGTGAAAAGTAATTATAAATTTATAAGGCTAGGTAAACCTTAAACTTCAAAAGCTTCACATTAACATGATATCATTATCACACTCGTACATATATATTGTTATTATCATATTTATGTTATATTATGATAACAGATAACATAAATCGTAATGGGAACGAAATTGTACTCTTGTTATCATTTATGAAGGAATTTTTAAAGCCCAAGGTTGATTTTGAACTTGTGTGCTATGCATACATGATATAATGTGGTGTCAATTATTGCACTCAAGTGCAACCTCAAATTAGTTCGTAATATAACCCATGGTGACTTTATTAGATAAAGTTGGTATCTCTATTAATTGATTGGATGAGTTGAGGCAACTTTATAAGGGCTACTTTGAGTGATTATTTTAAGTCTATTATGCAAATTTTATATTTTAGCTTAAGAGTTATTTACATCAAGTAATCAATACTAATCTCAAGTTTTGTACAACTTAATATATTTAGATTGATGGGTAATCAAAATGATGACTAAGATTATGGAAGATATTCTTAGAAGTTGTGTGTCATCTTACTCTTCATGTTGGTTGAAGCATCTATAATTAATAGAATTTCAGTACAATTATATACACTAGTGAGCAATTAACATGTCAAATTATGAAGTTTTAGATAGTTAGCACTACAAGTCTCGAATATGTTGGGTTACTAGATAGTGTAGATTAGGCTTTTGATCATCAATTTATAGAGAAAAGTACTCAAACAAATATGTGGATTAAGGAATATAGTAGAGATTATGAAAAACCCTCAAAAGAAGTATCATTCCATTAAAAAATGTTGGCTTATTTTTAGTCTTAGGATAAGAAATTCATAATGGTTAAACAAATACAAGGAATACTAAGATTAATAAGGGCTTTCAAATTGTTGCATTAGTAAAATGGTCCTAGCTAAATAGTAGGGAAGATGGATATATAAACTTATATACATCAGTTTTTTGAAGTATTAGTTGTGTAATAAGAGAATTTTATGCATATAATAAAAGAAAATGCATATCAAAAAGCTTGCATGTTCATTAGTATGAGCTAGAAGATCTTCAATTTAGCTTGCGATGACTTATTGGGATGACCAAGTGCATTTTTTGGAGTGCTACATTAGATAGCTAAGAAATTAAAATTTACTATGGTTTAGGTCCTTTGAAAATGTTAGGACAAAAAAGTCGTTCCCTGGAAATGTAATGTGTGGCCCGTCACTTATGGCTATGTCACATGTTAAGATTTTGTTGGTGAAATCCCAATATTGTAAGGTAATTTTACACCATCCATTAAGCTATCTAATATTCAATATACTATTTTGTTTGAATAAATGCTAGCAAAGTTCTTGCTATTAAGTTTTGCTCCTACTTGTTAAGAATTAGATGAATGTTATATAGTTAAATGGTTATAGATTGTACAATATGATGAATGAGAGGATTAAAGAATGCTGAGGTATGAATATTGTGCACCACAATATTTTTTATTCATTTGGTACAACTGGATAAGAATAAGAGCTAGTACAAAAGTTTGAATAGGCTATGAAAGTTTGGTTCATCGTAAAGTAAAATATAGACAAATTATAAACACTAAATCGCCTCAAGTATTAAGTTATGATGCATCTGGTGTGGCTTGTAATTGTTAGATATAATCATGTGTATTTTAAGGAACAATCTACTATAACAAAATGATATTTATAATAGAAGGGTGATAGCATCATCGCACAAGGATGACAACATGAAAACTAGTGAAAATGGTAAACTATGATCTATTTGACTTTGAGGTTTCATATGACCAATAGTTTCTAGTTGGAAAGCATGAAATGGCTTAATTTGGGGTCATAGAAGAAGGTTATGTTATGTAGAAAGACAATAAGAAAAAAAGAGATAAGGTATAATAAGCATTGGGAAGACTAAGAACTAACTTTAAGGTCTTATGTTTCATTCCAAGTAAGGATTAAAAGGAGAGTAGAGATGCTTAAATAATAATATGCAAGGCAAGCTTAACTTTAGAGTTGAACTTAAAATAATCGTAGAGAATTTAAATTTTTTGACAATATAAAAATAATTATTAAATTGAATAAAGCTCATGAAGAAGTGTCGAATGAGTTTTTTCTACCTAATTTGACATCATTTGTGTTTTATTATAAATTAGCAAATTAAAAAAGCATAAAGAATGACAAATTATTTTTTTAACATTAAGTAAAAATATATTAAAGCTTAAAAATTAGATAACTTGAAGAATGGTAGTTTGACGAAATCAAAGTGACGTAGTGGTCAAACGAGGGAAGATTTAAAATTTAATAATAAAATAATCAAAACTAAACAAAAATTTTAAAAAACAAAATAAACTATTTAAGAATATTGTACTCTAAAATACGTTGGAAATTAGGTTTTACACCCAAATCAAAAGATTAGATATGAATAAAATGTATCATAAGGGTTGCCAAAATCCTTAAAAGTAAAATATTTAAAAATATTTGAAAGATTTAATTGGATGGAGCTCATTGTAGTGACATCCCCTATCATTAAAATAATTATTTAAGAGATGAGATAAATTTTATGTCAAAGTTATATACCAGGATTCTGACATAGTCAATTATAACATCCTCGATCATAAAGAACTTTAAAAAATATTCAAAAAAATATGATAACGAATATAAGATTACATGAAAGTCATCAAGATTAGTTGTTTATTTTGGCTAAATTACATCTACATTAAAACTAGTGCAAATCTTTGAAGTAAATTAGCATGAATAATATTAAATTAATACTTTAATATTAAATAAATATATATATTAAAACAAAAATTAGATATGATAAAGAAATATAATATACAAAAATCAAAGCAATATAAAGGTGTTGAGTGATGTGGTTTAGAGTTATGTAGTAATACAGCTAAATTGAGGCAAATAATTTTAAAAAATAAGATAAATTCTATGGAAAAGCTATATTTTATGATACAAATATTGATTAAAAATAACATCATAAACTATAAAATTAGATATGAATTAAAATGACTCATAAAACATTCCATAACTATAAATAATATATTTTTAAGAATATAAAAAATAAATATTTAATAAGATAAGTCTTAGTGAGATGGGACAGTACTTTTTTTTTATATATCAAACCTCATTTGATTTAATATGCATTACAAAAAATTCTCATTAATACTAATAAATTATTATTCTAATATTAACTACATATTTTTTAAAGCTAAAATAAAATAAATTATAGAAATATAATATCACCAAAACAAAGAAAAGTAAGAATGACAAAAAAAGAGATTTAGATGTACATAGTAACATAACATAATCAAACTAAAAAAGTGAAGAAATGTGATACATTATATAAGAAAGATATATTCCAAGAAATTAAAAAGATCAAGTGCAATATCCTTGATTGTCACATCTTGTACGCATTGTGGTGTGACATAAAATGTGTCAAAAACTTAAAAAATATACTTTTTTAAAAAAATATAAAACAAAATATTTAATTGTATAAAGGTGTTCAAGGGGAATTCAATGATTATTATTATTTTATTATTAAGTAATTAAATGTTATTTTACTATTAGATAAATATTTATTAAAGCTAAAATGAGGTGAGTTGAAGCAATGTAACATAAGAACATCAAAACAATGTAAAGGTCACATGAAAAAAAATTCAGAGCAAGTAATAACCAAATGAATGCAAAAACTGTAAGGAAATAAGATAAATTGTTTGAGGAAGTTGAATTCCAAGATTGAAACTAGATCAAGTGTAAGATCATCATTCAACAAATTAGAAATGAATCAAATCCTCTAGTAAAATGTGTCAAAATTATAATTAAATATTTAAAAATAAAAGAACGATTACTTAATTAGATTGAGCTCATTGACATTAGTCTAATAACACTTATTTCATCTTGATCATACCATAATTATAATTATTATGAATTATTCAAGAAAATAGGCATAAATAGATCAAAAGTTTCATATTAATAAAACCAAATTAATAAAAAAAATTTAAAAAAATGAGATAAATTATTCGATAAAATAGCTCTCCAAAATACTAAGTTGATTGAGTATAGCATTGTTGATAATCAATTAAGGTATGAATCAAAATGTATCTTAAATCTCTTTAAATATATAAAAATAAAATACATAAAAATATTTCATTGAATATTTATTTAGATAAAAACATGTTGAGATGAGTCTAATAGTATTTTTTTTTGCTCTTGATCAGACCTCATCTTAGGTTATTATCAAATATCAAAGTACATAAGCTTAAATAATTATAAATTAGCTTTTACTATTAAGTAGATACATTTATTAAAGCTAAAATTTCAAAAATTTAAGCACAACAGTATAACATAATTAAAGCAAAGTAGACGTCATAGGAGAGGAGAATTAGCCCTTCATAGTAATTTGACTAAAGCAAAACAAAACAAAATCTAAAATAATGAGAAAAATTGTTTGGAAAGGTTTCATTCCAAAATCATCAATGTGAAATTGACTTGCAATCAAAATATCTCATGCCAAAACCAAAGAAAATAAAATACATAGGAATATAAAATAGAATATTTAATTTGATTCATCTCACTAAGGCAAGTCCTACGACATTTGTTCTATGTTGATTAGATGTTGTTAAGAATTACAATCAATTATAATAGTAATAAATATAATTGAAAATACATTATTTTTTATTATTACTTAAATATATATTAAAATTTAAAAAATTAGATAAATTAAAATAATTTAATTTAAAAAAATAATGTGAAGCAAACGTTACACATGAGGAGAATATGATTTTCATAATTATACAACTAAAATCAATGTAAATAATTAGAACAAATTAGATATATTATGGGCCAATATTGCATTTAATTATACTAATTAGATTGAGTGTAATATTCTTAATCATAAAAAACCTTTGATTCAATATTCCTCTTAAATTGTTTAAAAATCCTTACCAAATAGAATATTAAAAAAAATAAAAAAATATTTAATTGAATTGATTTTGTTGATGCAAGTGTAATGATATTTTTTTGTCTGCATCAAATATCCTTTAGAATTACAATAAATTCCAAAAGTAAATAAGCATAAATAATGAAAAATTATTATTTGAATATTAAATAAGTATATTGCAAAGAAAAAAAAAAGATAAATTGATGGAATGTAATATAAGCAAATCAAAGCAATGTAAAGGGTTTCAATTTCGTTAACCAATTTAAAGTAAAAATATGTGGAAATGAGATAAATTTACTAAAGAGTTGCATTGTGAGATGATAAAAAGATTGAATTCGACATCCATAATCACTAAATAAAATAGAATTTAAAATGTCTTATAATGTATACAAATCATTAGAAAAAATATTAAAAATTATAACAAATAGAGCAATTAATTGGATAAAGCATATCGAGTTGTGTCGAAACACCCTTCACTTATCTTGATAAGACATCATTTGGAATTAGAAAGAAATATTAATGTAATTATTAATAATCAAGAATTTTTTTAATTTTATATATATAAATTGAAGTAGTAAAGTGAAAAATTAAAAACAATGTGCAATAACTATATGAAAATAAAGTGGAGGCCACATAAGAGGAGAATTAAAGTTTCTTAATAATATAACCAAATCAAGATAAAACATTTTAATATTTAAGTGGCTTTATATGAGAAAGTTATACTTCAAAATACTAATGAGATTGATCGTAATATTCTAGATCCTTAAATTAGGTGTGAAACTAAGCGTCTGAAAAAACATGTAAGAATCATAACAAAATAGAATATTTGTAAATTAAAAAATTATTTTTTAAATTGGTAAAGTTGCTTGAGTTGTCTCAAATGATATTTTTTCGTCACTATCAAACCTTGTTTAAAATTACTATGAATTATCAAATTAAATAAGCATAAATAATAATAAATTATTATTTTAATATTAGTAAATAGATGTTAAGGCCAAAATAAGAAAACATGAAGTAGCTTAAAATGACCAAACAAATATTACATAAATGACATATAAAACTTTATTTAGATGTATTGTCTAATATAAACCAAATCAAAGCCCCATATTTCAAAAAAATAAGATAGATTGTATAAAAAAGTTGAATCCCAACATACTAAAGAGATATAGTGTAACATCACTAATCATTAAAAGAAGTACAAATTAAAACCTTTCATAAATTAGAAAAAACATAAAAAATGAAATATTTAAAGTTGCCAAAAATAAATATTTATTGGATAGAGCTCCTTACAACTTGTTGAATGACCTAAATTTTAACTCAATCAAATGTTGTTTGCAATTAGTTCAAATTACCAAATTAAATAAGAATAAATAAAAACAAATTATTATTTTAATATTTAATAAATATATATTAAAGGTAAAATAATTTAATTAAAGTTATGTAATGCATCCACATGAATGAGACTAAAAGTGAGACAAGTAACGATTTAAGTTACATAGCAATATAAAATAGTGATGCGATGACATACAAGATATCTAGAAAATTTCATGGTAAATTTGCATTTTGTTTTGTGAAAATTACTTGTGACAACATCAATCTTTAAATAAGGTGCCAATCAAAATATATCTTAAGGAATTAAAAAAAATTAAAATTAATTATATAAAAATATAAAAAATGAAATTAAATTGAATAGAGAATATTGAGATGAGTCTAATGATGTTTTTCTATTCTTGATCATACCTCGAGAAGTGTGCGATGAATTACAAAAAAATATTTGAAAATAATAATAACGTTTTTAAAAAATTAAGTAAACATATAACAAAACTAAAATGAGGAAACATTATCAAAATTAATATAATAAAATCAATGGAAGGTAAACGTCACACAATAGTATAATTAGACTTCATAGTCTTTTGACTAAATAAAAGCGAAAACTTTTAACAAATGAGATAAATTAAAAAAACAAAGATGTATTCTTATAGCCTAAGGCAGTCAACTATAATATTCTTGATAGTCATATCATTCATGAATTAAAATATCATGTAAAGCTAGCTAAATACCTAAATAAATAAGATATTTTAAACTATAATAATGAATATTTAGTTTGATAGAATACATTGAGGTGAGTCCAACTATATCACTTTGTCTCAATTAGACTTTGTTTGAAATATCACAAATTACCAAAATGAATAATAATATATAATAATAAATTTTAAAATTACTAACAAGTAAAAATATGTTAAAGCATAATTGAGGCTAATTGAAGCTATGTAATATATGAAAATCAAAGCGATAGTATGGCTACATGTGGAGATTTAATTCACATAGTAATATAATAATTAAAATAGAAAACTTTGTGAGAAATAGATAAAGTTTTTGGGAAATTTGCAGTCTAAGATACAATAGAGATCGAGCATATATTATCAATAGTCAAGTAAGGCATAAATAAGAATATCATAAATTACATTGCTTCAATTTATCTCATTTTATTTTATTAATTATTTACATAATTTCCAAATTATAGTTTATGTTATTTGTCTTCAATTCGATTTGGTCATATTACAATGATGCTCTAAATAACTCTTGTAGACCATTAAATCAATTTGGTTACATTATATAGCTTCAATTTATTAATTCTAACTTTAATATATTTTTTTTTAATATTAAATTTATTATTTATTATTAGTTATGCTTAATTACTTTGGATATTCACAAAAATTTTAAAATGTGTTTAATCAAGACAAAATAAACTTCATTGGGCTCATCTTGATGAGCTATTTAAATTTAATATTCATTTTTTTAAATTTTTGAATATTTAATTTACTCATGTTTTAGCAAGCTTTAGAGGTCATTTTTATTCATACCATATTTTTCAATCAAGGATGTGGCTCTAGACCATTAGATATAGTTTATGGACTCTTTTTTTGACCGATACAACACCAGAGTTTATGCAAAAATATATAATGATTTGTCTTTGTTAAATTTTGGAGATATACTTGTGTGTTATTTCTTAAAAGTTAGTGTGAGATTTTTAAAAATTTATTCGATGTAATAAAATGATTGAAAAAAACTAATCTATTTAAAGGGATAATGATAGTGTGTTTTAAAATGATAATTTCTATGTGTAAAGAAAAAGTATTAAGGCATCAACTGACAAGTCATTATCACCTCAAAAAAATGGGATTATGGTGAGAAAGAGGAAGACCTTGTAGAGATAGTTAGATCTATGATTGTTAAATATAATCATTGACAATAACCTTGGGTTAAGGAAATTAACATAGCTTTTTATTTAAGAAATTGAATTAATTTAATAACAAATATTAAGAAAACAACATATTAGTTATCTGAAAATAAGAAATCAGATGTTAGCTACTTTCAAGTTTTTCTATAAATGCACTATTCTTATTAATGAAAAACCTAAGTTGAGAAATTGTGATAAAAAAGTGATCAAAGAAATTTTCGTAAGATGCACCATGTTTAGATGACTTATAGAGCTTAGAACATAGATAACTCAAAAGGTAAAGTAAACAATGCATGTAGTGTTTGATGAGCCTTTCCAAATGACAAATCTAAGAACTTAGAGTGCTAGAGTCCTTGAAGAACGTAGACTTGAATAAGGATGAAGGAAAAAGAGAAAGTAAAATAGAAGAAGGGAGTAGTAATAGATTACATAATGATTAAAAGTATTAAGGTTCAAATTAAAAGGAATTAATTATATGGGAAGTTAATGATGTCTATAGTAGAATCTCTTAATGATGTGTGTTATATTGAAGCTATTAATGAACAATTAAATCTGTTTGAGAGAAACCAAGTGTGCCAACTAGTTCTCAGCCTTAGTTATCAATAAGTCATTGGAAAGAAAACATTATTCTAAAATAATAAAGGAGAAAATAGCGTGATCACTAGATGTTGAGGAGACATTTAGTGACAAGACTAAAGGCCATTAAACTTCTCTTAGCATATTCATGTCATAGGAATTTAACATTATTTCAAATGGATATAAGAAGTGCATTTTTAAATGGGTTAATCCAAGATTTGTAAGTCAATCAACTCCAAGGTTTTGAGGCCCATGCACATGTTGATTATGTATATGGGCTTATGAAGGCACTTTATGATGTTAAGCAAGTTTCTGAAGCATAGTTTTACAAATTGATTAATTATCTAGTTCATTGTAATTTTATGAAAGAAAAAACAAATACAACACTATTCCTAAAATCTTTAGATAACTTTTAGTTTCCTATACAAATTTATGTTGATGACATAATTTTTTGGAAGCAGAATTGAAAAATATGATTAAAGAATTTGGTGAGCTAATGGCAAGAGAGTTTCAAAAGAGTATGATTGGATATAGAATTTTCTTTTTAGGATTACAAATTAGACAACAAAAAGATAGGACCTTTATTTCAAAAAAAATTATTTAAAAGAATTACTCAAAAACTTTTGTTATGGAAATATGAAATTTAAAAATTTTAAAAAGAATTAAGCTATCCATTTAGATTTAGAAGAGATAGCAAAACCCAATCATGAAAGATTTACTATAGTATCATTAGAGAGAAGTAAACCTCACATCTCATTTACTAATGGCTTATGTGCTAGATTTTAATGAAATCCTTTGGAAATCTATATGAAGGTTGTCAAATAAATATTCAGAAATTTAAAAGGAATAATAAACTAAGAATTGCTATCTTCTAGGAGTACTCTTTCATGTGATGTTATAGGTTAGAAAGATTCAAAACTTATAGGCTCTAGGGTAGGTAACAAAATTTCCTCAAGTGCATGACAATTTTGATGAAATTGGCTAATTTCATAGTCATGAAAGAAGCAAGTTATATACCCTTATTGACTAGAGAGGTTGAGTACATAGCACCCAGAAGCTATTTTGTTAAAGTTAGTATGGTTAAAATAAACTTCAAGGATATGGTTTAGATCTCTCACATATTCCTATCAGAATGTGTAATAGTAGTTTCTTGGTCTAAGCAAAGAGCCAAGTCAACATTTTAGGTCAAAACACATAGATGTCAGATGTCATTTTATTAGAGATAAATTACCTAAAGGCTTTCTAAAATTAAAATATGTTGTTTCAAAGCAATAATTTGTGGGCATGGTCATCAAATAACTTCCAACAAACTATTTAAAATTATAACTCAACAACTAAGTGTAATGGGAATTGTGTAAATTGCAGTCTTTTTTATGATTCCAAAGGGGGACAATGATCAAGGTTTAGATACAATTTAGAATAGAGACAATGTGTAAGGGAGCAAGTCGTAAGGGACAGTTTACATTATTCATTTTTAATACATCTAATAATAATAATATTTCTTAAATATATGTTATTATTATTTTTTTCTAAACATTTATATCTTATGACCCTCTAATGGGGGGTTTCTTAGGTTTTATTAGCCATGTCATACCTTTTTAGCATTTTCTTCAAATTAGATGGTTTAGTGGGAATTAGGCATTGTTTTGAGCAAAAAGTCATGGACTGTTAAAGATGGTAAATAAGTGCTCTTTAAAGAACCATAACTATATAGCAAGCAAAAAGGGTTGTAAGATGTACAGATCGAATTTAAAAAGGATTTCATTTTTTATGAAAAACATTTTAGCTTATGTACTTTTGATCATAAGGAATATCTTTCCACTTGTATTAATTTCAAATAACACTTAAGCATATAAATTGTTCATTACTTTCTTTGGTTCATCTAAATCCTTTCTTTTATTAAATCTCACTCATGCATTTTTGCCAAATTTCCTTTCGATTAAATAAAAAAGTAAAATTTAACAATACAATTTTATTCATAATAAATATTTGTTTATATAAGTGTGATTGAAGAGCAAAGCACTTGGGCCAATGAAGCTCATTTAAACGTCGAATGCCCTAGCTTTGGTTAGCACTAGAGCTAGGCAATGTCAAGCAAGATCATGGTCATGGTGTAGTCCTAAACCTAGATTTGTAAGACGGGGGAAGGATCGAGTTGAGCATAACTTGAACAAGTGCATAATCGGTCTAATGGACCACGTATATGTCAATCAGGTAAGATATCAGTGGCCTGGGCCATAAAATTTTGTTACACATAACAGGGATGCTACCCCATTTTGACTGATATTTTTCATGGGGATAACTTTTTCTTAAGGTGAGCACATTAGATATCTTGCCATGTTGGATTGAAACATTTTTCTATGTTCAAAGAATCATCACCTAAACATATGTGAATTCCCATAATTTGATCATTGATTAGAAAACTAAGAGATCACCTAAAAGTAAGTGTTATTTCAAGACATAAATCAGATGACAAAAACCTCATCTAATTTTATCAAACTACAATCACTCTCTTCACTATATCAGTAAACCTATGCTTTAATCAAGTGGCTTAGAGGTTTTGATTTTTAATCATACAACTAAGATCATTTTGGCCATTTTTTATGAATTAAATGCTCCAAACCACACATTATGTTATATGATGACACATATTTAATCCTTCTTTTTCTAGCCATCTATAATTCTTCATTTATTATAGTCATTGATGTAATAGGCCAGATCTTCACTAATCAAATCCATGGGCTTTAGTAAAGCCTACCTAATGGCTAATTCCATAATTGTTATTTGTGTCATTGTAGTTGTTTGAAACAACTTTTAAGTTGTTTGGTAGGACATAGTAAATGACTTTTCTTTAACTTTCTAACAATAGTGATCAAACATTTTTAATAAAAATAAAAAAAGTTATTTTGAAATAGATAATGAATGTTAATAAAACATTTAGATCTCAATAAAGTGTTGTATGACATTCAGCTGATGTAAAATCTCTAGGTAGCACACCATGATTGAGTACTACCAAAATTCAAAACTATTCCTACTAAGCCAAACACCTCTATTCATTCATTTCCTCACATTCCTACATAATTCTATGCTTTCTGTGCCTTTCTTTATTGAATAACAAGCACATAAAGTCATACGTTTCATTTGATTTTTTTATTTTTCTTTTTCTTTTCGATTTTTTTGCTAAGCATTTAGGAATTGTTGACTTTGATTTGATCTAATTTAAAAGTTTTGGGGTTGATCTCTCAAGAGCATGAATTATAATTGAAACCACCAAGCAAACAGCTTGAGATCAAATATAAGGAAAAACAATAAGTTGAAATTTTCATCATCGTTGTGTTTTGGACAACTTTGGTTTGAGGTGGAGAAAGGATCTAGTTTGAAATGAATCACCTAAAAATTTTGCTATACTTTTAAACTTTTTATTTTCATATTCTTCTTTAGCATAAAAAATAAATATTATTATTATATAAAGAAATTTTTGTATCAAGTTTTTCTAAAAAAGTCAAAATATTTGTATAAATAAAAGAAAATACATTCTAAAAATAGCAAAAACATTTTAAAGGACAAAAATTCATTAAAGTCTTGTGAGATTCCCATAAACTCCTTTTAGTTCAATGCGAACATGATTGACAATTCATTATTCTAGCAAAATTTCAAGTTAAACAATTTAAATTAATCACTTAAGCTTGCTAATTAATAAAGCATTTAGATAAACCTAACTTTATAATACTCTATTGATCCTTCTAGAATACAAATCTTAAGGAACTACCAAACATATCGTATCCCAATCATGAGCATGATTATCCATTTGCAAAAATTATCAGATTAGTTAATTCTTTCAATTACAAATTAGATACATTTAGATGTATAATCTTGATGTTCATCTAGCTTAATTGTTTGAGTGGACTTATCCAAGGTCAGATTTTCTTCCTTTTTGTCTTATGATTCCTTTAATGCTTCTTGCTCACATCAAAATCCTTCTCTTCTTTCCATGTTAATCATATAAAATAGAAGTATATATGGGGTTTCTATACTAATTAAATAATCAACTTATATATAAATGAACATAAATCCTTCTTTCAACTTAGTAGGAACCTCGACTGGTGTTAGACCAAGATAATCACATGGTTTAAATCTCTTAATCTTAATGTAAGCTCCTTTATCAATACTATTACAAATTGGATGCAAGGTAGCATAGTTCTTATAATGGGGATTAAGAGAAACAAAAATTAAAAATTAGTTTATTAAGTTCTCGATATCAAAATTGCATTATAACTATTTTCTACTTCAAAATGTACTAAATCTCCATTCAGCAATTATTAGTTCTCTTATTCATAACTATATGATTCTTTTATTTGTGCAAGATAATATGCTATACACATATTTGACATGTGATGATGTAATGAGTCTCTTATGTGACACCACTATAAGCTTGATGATAATTATAAGTTAGCATTAATCGTACTGTATGATACTTAGTTCATCAGGCTTCATTTTCCATCACTCATTGTTATACTTGTTTGGTCAAAGACTTCATACTTGTTTCACCATAGATAACATAACCTACATTTTTTTCTTTAATGCCCTTGTATGCTACTACAATTCTTTTACTTACCTAACATTTCTACTTGATCAAAATTCTCTCTTTTTTATACTAGATATAGTAATATGTTGTGCTATGGCCATGTTATTCAATGCCAATTTTTCTTTGTTGGAGATATCAGAAGCAAGCAGAAGTAATTCTCATGATATTATCATAATTATTTTGTAAGATCATTATACTAGTATAACCAAAGTTCACCATAATAACATATTCACAATTGCATCTTGAATGCTTTTGTAGCCATTTGTAGAATATGACAAACCAATATAGTTGGGTGCAAGACTCATTACTAAGCTCTCATTCAGGTTTTTCTTACGAAATACTATGTTACCTTATACCATCACAATATTTGACTCTCAAAAATGACATAACTAGCTTTAAACAAATTTATGAAATAAACATTAAGAGCATTTAATCATTAAAAGAAAAAAAATAACATATATTTGGTAAAAAAACGAAAGTTGTGACAAGGCCATGATAGGATATTGAAAAGCAAAAGATTATGGACTTTTGAACAAAAAGAATAAGATTTGAAATGAACCTCAATGCATTTGCATTAAAACACAAATATCCAATAGTAATAGGGAATTTAGATGATGATATGGCTTTTAGGAAAATTCAACATTTGGTTTTCAAAATATGTGTTTTCATCGACCATTCATGTGCTTTGTTCCATTGTATGAAAGTCATATTTATATTGATAATGTTTTGTTGAAATCATCCCGAAATAATTAAATTATTCTTGCCACTTCTCCAAGGATTTTCTATTATTTATAAAAAAGCTAATATAAATATTTTGTTGCAACAACCTTTAAAGAAATTCTTAATAAAATTATAATATTTCATTGCCATTTGATTTTTCCTTTGATAAGAAGAAGCACAAGGGATAATCTATGATCTTATAGAAGTCCAATGTTACAGTGGGTTGCATCTGGGTATGTCCATTCTCACATATTATTACCTTGCAAAGATACAAAACAAATTATACATCATTATCAATAAACAATTTTTTTTTACTTTGTTTCCTTTGGCATAACATACTAGACATGAATTGAGTTATTAATGAAATTTAGCTCATTAAAATTAAGTCAAATTGATGTGTCATGATTTAAGAAATATATACTTTATGAACTCTTAGCTCTTTTAAAACTATGAATGATGTGCTGTATATGGAAGGGCAACATACAATGCAACCTACATAAGTTTCTAAGCTCCTACTTTTTTCCAAAGTCCAAATTGTTATTGCAAAAAATCTTTTTAAAACATATAGTAAATGCTCACATTTTGATAGTTTTGTAAGGGATTAATCTATAAATAATAAAGTTTCCTTACATAAAAGATAAATTATATAAAAGTGCTAATTCTTAAAAATAAAAGAAAGCTAGGATCACACAAATGTGATAAGAAGAGAAGAATAATATTCTTAACAAGTAGCATGAAATGTATCAAGGCTTCTAAAATGTTATTTGCATAAGCATGATAAATATAGGAGAATCTTTGAATATAGAGAATACTTAGAATGTCATGTAAGAAGGTAGGTTACTTAATCATAAGAATGCAAATTTCTAGGTCATTCACTTATGGCTAGCACAGTTAAAAGTAAGTTAAAACATATTTAACACGAAATATAATACAACAATAGTTATAATACTACTATAATATGGTGAACAAGAAAAAATTGGGTTATCTATTTGAGTTATTTTTTATCCTAGCAATTGGAATTAATGTGTCTTAGATATAAGAAATGGAAACAAATTAGATAGAGGTGGCTAAGAGAAAAAACATTTAAGAGAAATATAAATCTTAGAACTCATGAGTCCATAAAAAAATGATAAGGTGATATGTTTTGACAATTTAAACATGACACTCAATGATGTAAGGCCTTTTAAGGCATTAAAATGTAGTAAGGCTAGACATTTTATCACCTTCTAGTCATGAGCTCTTTTAAGAGCACCTGCTTGAGAAAAAGCCAAGGAAAAGAAGCTAACAACAAGAAAGGAAAAGTGGATGTCATGGTTCATTCAAGAAGAAGATAACACCCACATTTTGTGTAGGCCTTTTCCTAGTTCCTTGAGTAGGGAATCCTTTGTCATGCCAAAAAATCCTAGAAGCATATCAGGATAATAATAATTGAGTAAATATCCATAATTCACACAAAAAAATTTAGACTAACATCTATTGCTCTTTCCTCTTAAAGATAAGATTGTAAATGTTGAGCATTTCCTACCATGATGGTAATAGAGTCAAGGAATTTCAATTTGATAATTAAAATGCTTGCTTATGTTTACAAAAAATTTCGTTCATGAATCAAGCTTAAATTTTACAAATTTACAAATTTGAAAGCAGGAAACATGCTTGACTAAAACTTTATGATGCCATTGTTACTTTGTGGTTGTAAAATTGTAGTTCTTGTTATATTTTAAATTATGTTAATGTTCTCAATTTATGGTTATGTAAAGCCATTTATTCGTTTGAATTATTATAAGTTGTAATTGATAGAAACTATGTAGCTAAAACATTTAATGTTAATATGAGTTATTTTGTGGTTTTGCATGACAAAATCGAGGTTTGAAATGACTAAATTATTCCCGAAGTCATTTGTTTTGGAGGCTAAATGCAGCTTTTTATTGCATGACTTCTCCAAAATAGTTGAATCTTTATGAACATGAAAAGGCATGTCGATTACTAAAGAAAGCAAAAATTTATATGAGAAGACTGTTTCCATAAGAAAATTAGGTTTCCAATGAAATGCAATCTTATTATTGATATTTCTTTTTTATAATTATGAGTACATGTGATAATTGACTAAAGAAAATTGATATTGTCATTTTCATCATAATATGAAATTCATGGTAGAACTATTTCTTGAACATCAATGCTAAAACTTTTTCAATAAAGCTTTATTTTAAGCACATCATGTTTACATAAATATATTGTCATGTTTAAACTTTGAAAGTATATGTTGTAATTTTTATTTAAAATTTTGAAATATCCTATAATACCAAGAAAAATTATTATTTTATGTTAAATTAAAATCATGCATGAACTTGAATATATGATTTGAGTTTTGGTTTTGAATGTTGCTATTGTAAGCCATATGATTATGATTATTGTGGAGATAATTGAGAATTATCACGCAAAGGTCTTTGTTGAATTAAAATTTATATTTGTTTTACGTGACGTCTGAAAACTATATGTCACCTTTTTCAAGAAAGAGTGGCATCAAAATAAGTTTAGACTTTCAGGTACGAGTGGTATGTGCAAGACATTTGCATAAAATGTGAGAAAGGATCTGAGAAAGGGCTTGTGATGGCTTTTACGAAATGCATAGCTAGTAGGTTTGTTGTAAAGAAGTTGGAGGGAATTTGTTGAACCATAGAACAAGTCTAAAGTTTTAGCTTTTTATGAACAATTAAGAAAGATTACGAATTAAAATTTAAAAGGTTAATTAATAAATTTCATTAACTTAAATATATTCTAAGGGGTTATTGTAAATGTGCAAAGGAGCTTTTTAAGATTTAATGCACATTTATGTAATATTAAAAAATAAATTATTTTTTATTTATGTTTATGTCTTTTGGTAATTCTGAGTGCTTTCAAACATGGTCCAACTGAGAAGAGAAAACCATCATTGGTTTCAACTTGATAACCTCTATAAAAAAAATATTTTTTTCTCTACTTTTATATATTTTCTTTTCTATGTTTTTTGTATGTTACATGAGAAAATTTATATGATACTTGTTTTTATTGTGGAGGATGTGACACTTCATCATCGTAGTATCTTGTATGGCAACATTCCATAAAATATATCACATTTTATCAAAATATTTTTTATTCTATTTAAAAACCATGTAACTTAAAATCTCTTCATATTTCATGTTTGTGCTTTGAATTTTTTATATTACATTATTTCAATTTATCTAATTTAGCTTTAATATATATTTTTTAATGCAAAAATAATAATTTATTTTTGTTTAAGCTTATTTACATAAACAATTAGTAATAATTTTGAACTATGTCATATCATTTCGAAACGAATATCATTAGACACAACTCACCAAGATATATTCTATTTAATCTTTAACATTTTTTTTATTTTAATTCAAAGCATATTTAATGATAGAGGATGCTACACTCTATCTACTAATTATGTTGTATCACAACTTTCCCATATAATTTAGTTTTTTCTACAAATTATTTGCTTTTGATTTGTTTTGTTATTATATAACTCAAAGTCACCTCTCATATGACCTTTACATTGCTCCAATTTGGTTATATCACGTTGTCTTACTTTACCAAATTTTAGATTCATTATTTATTTACTTAACATAAAAACAAATATTTTTACTATTTTTCTCTATTTACCATAGCAATGCAAAGTAATTCCGAATGAAGTTTGATAAAAAAAACAAATATTAATGGACTAATCTTGATGAGCTTTATTTCATTTAAAAAATAATTTTTTAGACATTTTAATTTCAAGCATTTTGGTATATTTATAAGATATTTTGATTCATGTAGGATTTAATGATCGATAATATTTTACTTCAACTTTTTATTATATTGAAATACCATTGTGCCTTATAGTTTATCTTATTTTCTAAAAAAATTCACTTTTGTTTGGTTAAATAATAATGTCACACTAAATCAACTCCCAAGTGAACATTGCAACGCTTTTATTTGATATATATCATTGCATTGATTTAACTCATTTGAGCTTTAATATCTATTTACTTCTTTTCATATAAAAGTTTTATTGTTTATGCATTTTTATTTTTGTAATTTGATGTAATTCCAAGCGAGGTTCAATTAATATCAGACAAATATACCTAGACTCATCTTGATATGTTCTATTTAAATATCTTTTCTGTGATTTGACATATTTTTCGAGATATTTTGATGCATACTTGATTTGATAATCTAAGATGTTATAGTAAATCTCTTTAGTTTCATGGAATGCAACTTCCACGCACAATTTATCTATTGTTTCTTATTTTTTTAATTTTGTTTAGCTATGTTAATATGGGAGTGATAGTATCCCCTCATGTGACCTTTGCATCAGTTAGCTTTAGTTATATCATGTTGCCTTAATTGAACTTATTTTTTCTTTATTGTAGATTTACTTACTTTTAAGAAATTATTTATTTTTTATGTTTTTATTTTATCCATAGTAATTCAAAATGACATCTGATCAAAATGAAGCAAGCATCCTTTAACTCATCTCAAAATTAATTAATTATCATTAATGCTTCTTTAATTTAATAATTATTTAAAATTGCAAATGAGAACCACTTGAGATGAAACAAATGTTGTTACACTTACTTGGATAGGCTTTATAACATATTATATCTATTTTAAATTTTTTTAGCTTTTTTTATGTTTTTAGATTTCCTTATTAAAAGTTTTGTTTCATTCTAGATTAAGTGGTTGAGGATGTTATTTAGATTTCCTTAGAATGGAAGTTGCTTTTGCAATTTATCTGAATTTCTTGAAGTTTTTGTTGGACTATTATATTTTTATGCAACTCAACTTCACCTCAAAGGTGACATTTGGATCACATTGTTTTGTTATATTATATTGCTTAAATTTGTCTCATTTATGCTTTACTATATGTTCATAAAATGTTAAAATAAGCATTATTTTATTAAATATATTTTTTTAGATTGGAAATTTGCAATAATTCAAAATTAGAACCTATCGAGAAAAAAAACACTTATTGGAATCAACTTGATGGGCTTTACCCAATTTGATATTCATTTTTACAGCTTTAATTAGTTTATTCTTAATGACTTTTGCTCTATTTAGAACTTTGATTAATATCTAATTTAATAATTAAGGATACTATTATAGTCTCCTCAATAACTTGGAATACTACTTGTGTTATAATTTATCTAATTTCTTCAACTTTGTTTCCTTCAAGTTTGTTATATTATTATATAACCCTAAATCTTCTATTATGTTGCCCTTTATTTCTTTGATTTACTAACAGTACTTTGCTTCATTTTGTCTTGTTTAGGCTTTAATATATATATATATTTACTTAATGATAAAATAATAATTTTGTGCTTTTTGAACTTATTAAAATTTTTAATGTTTTTTGTAATTTTAAATAAGGTCCAATTAAGTGGAAACAACATCATTGTAATCAGGTTAATGAGCTCCATCGAATTAAAAAATTAAGTATTTTTAAATATTTATTGTTATTATTATATTATTTTTTATGAGACATTTTTAATAATATTTTATTTGGTGATCAAGGTTGTTATACTTAATGTCCTTATTATCTTAGAGTACAATTTTGTTATATAATATGACATTTCTTTAACTTTTTTTCATTGATTGTGTTATATTACTATGAAACCATTAGTCTCCTCTTCTTTGATATTTACATCAGTTTGATTAGGTTAAATTACATTGCTCCTTATTATCATATTTCTAGTTAATTATATATTTACTTAATAACAAAGTTTTATTTTATGATTAACTATACAATTATTTATTAATTATTTGAATAAAAATCAATGCCTGATCATGATGAAACAAATGCTCCAAGATTTATCTCATTGAGCTCTATGTAGTTAAATATATATTTAATTGTTTAAATTGTTTTATTTTCCTAAATTTTGACATACTTTACAAAAAAATTTGATTCTTGTGGTATTTGAAGATCAAAGATGTTGCACTCTTTATTTTTGGTATATCAGAATATATATTACTCATAATATATCTGATTAGTTCAAATTTTCTCTTATGAGACCTTTATATTACTTTGATTTGGCTTTGTTACGTTACTATAATTTATCTTATCTTAAATTTAAAATATAATTAATTAATATTGAAGTAATAATTTATATCTTTTATGCTTATCAGTTTGGTAATTCATATTAATTCAGAATTATGTTTGATCAATCCAAAAAAAGCCATTGGTTTCATGTCAACAATAGTTATCTAATAAGATATTTTTTTCTTAAAAAAAGATTTTCTTTTCTTTTGGCATATGTTTTGAGACATTTTGATTAATGCTATGCTTGATGATCAAAGTTTATACAATGAAAGACTATTATTTATTTTAATAAAACTTTTCCGTATAATTTATCACATTTTTTCAAAAGGTTAGCTTCAATTTGATTATGTCACTATGTATCTCAAAATATCCTCTCATTTGACCTTTACATCACTTTGACTTTGATTATATTACATTACTTTAATTGATATAATTTCAACTTAAATATATATTTATTTTAAATAATAATAATAATTTTTTTAATTAATTGTGCTTATTTATTTTTGCAATTTTTTATAAATCGAAATGAGGTCTAATCGAGAAGAAACAAATACAAATTGACTTGTTTTAAAAGATATATCTAATTAGAGATTCTTTTTTTATATTTTCTATATTTTATTTTTTATGATTTTTTTATACTTTATGTTATATTTTCATTTGAACCACAATTGACAACCATGAATGTTACACACGAATTAAATCTTGAAATGTGATATTCTAAAACATTTTATGTTATTTCTTTCAATTTCTTTTGGTTTTTTATATTAATTTGTAACTCTATATCTACTAATGTGATTTTTAATGTATTTGGTGATATCATATTACATTATGTCAATTTATCTAATTTTATATTTAATATAATTATAATAATAATTTATTATTATTTTTGATTATTTATTTTAGGAACATGTAATATTTCTAAATGAGATCGAATCGAGACTAAGTAATTATCGTTAGAATAGACTTGATGATCTCTATTTAACTAAATATTTTATTTTTATATTTTTTTTTCAAATTTTATTTTTCTTAGATTTGACACACATTGTGAGTCAATGTGAATTGTAAAAATTTGATCTCAAATGTAAAAATAGTAACTAATAGAAATTCACATAAACCATCAAAGAACAATTAAGGAGTAGAAATATTTAAAATCTTAAATAGTTAATTCTATAGAGCATGTTTAAATGAGTCCAATATTTCATCTTAATTAAATATTTTTTGGAATTACAATAAATTATGAAAGTAAATAAGTATAAGTAATAATAAGTTATTTTTTTTATGTAAAGTCAATTTATATTAAAAATAAAATAAGAAAAATTGATGTAATATTTTTTGTCCAAATCAAAAAGATGTATGAGAAAAAAGGTAAGAGGTTTAGACTAACATAGTAATGGAACCAAAAAACTAGAGCATTTGGAAAAAAAGATTAGGTAAATTTTGTGTTATTGTTGCATTATAAAATCATAAGAAGATTCAATAAAGTGATCTTTATTATCAAATTAGGTATGAATTAAAATATCTTACAAAATATGCTAAAATAAAAGAAAATAAAATTTTGACAAATATTAAAGAGAATATTTAGTTGGATAGAGCTAATAAAGATAAGTCCAACGACATTTGTTTTTTTCTCGATTAGATGTTTCTTTGAATTACTACAATATACCAAATAAATAAACATAAAAAATAAAAAAATTGTTATTATAATATTAAATGGATATAGCTAAAAACAAAATGAGTTAAATTGAAATAACATAAGGTAACCAAATGAAGTGATGGAAATGTTGCGCACGAGGAGAATTAGAGATACAAAATAAGACAAAAACTTCAATGTAAAATATTTTAAAAAAATAAGATAAATTGTACAAGAAATTTATATTCAAAGATACTAAGAAGGTCAAGTGAAATATCCATGATCATTAAAACATATATTAACCAAAATTTCTCATATGTCATGCAAATTAAAAAAGGTAAATTATTTTAAACCTTAAGAAATAAATTTTTAATAAGACAAAGCTCCTCAAAATGAGTCCAATGATAATAGTTTGATCATATTTTGCTCTTATGTTAAATTATTTTGAATTTACAATATAAATGAGAAAAAATTCTATAAATTTGATATTAACTTAATTTTTCAAAAAAAAAAAATTACATAGATGAAGGAAATTTAGTATAACATGATCAAAGTGATGTAAAGTTCATACAATGGAAGATTTTCAGTTATATAGCATTATTATTGATTCAACGTGATGAGAAATATAAGAAACGTGGTACAAGAAAGTTACATTCTAAGATATTAAGAAAATCAATGGTAACATCCTCCATGATAAAAACCTTTAAAAAGATATTTAAAATAACAAAATTAATATTTAATTACATAGAAATCACTAAGATGAGTTCAATAATGTTTATTTCTTATTTATCGGTCCTTATTTTGAATTAATACAAATTGCCAAATTAAATAGATACAAAATATTATTTTATTATAATGTAAGTTTACAAAAAAGTAAAATAAAATAAATTTAAGTGATGTAATATAACCATATTAAAGTGATACTTTGGTCACATAATAAAAGATTTGGAGTACAAAATAATATAATGAAATCAAAATGATTTAAAGGTAACATTATAGGAAAATTAGAATTTCATATTTTTTTAACCAAATCAAAGCTAAACATTTTAATAAAAAAGAAAAATTTTATTAGATGGTTGCATGCCATGATACTAAGGGGATCAAGTCTGACTCCATTAGTACTAAAATTTGTTATGATTTAGAATGACTTGTAAATTATGGAACTGCTTCAAAAATAAAAAAAAAATATTTGAAAAAATAAAAAATACATATTTGATTAAATAAGTCTCATTGAGATGAGTGCAATGAGAATTATTTCATCTTCATCAATCCTAATTTGGAAATAGTTAGCAAGACTATTGTGAAAAATAAAAGTGTAAATAATTACAAATATCTTCATATGTCATATTGGTAGAATTGACATAAGCATATTATGTAGGAATGAAAGAAAAATTTTGTAAAATTACAATATATCTATCATATATGTGAAAAGTAATCACAAATTTATAATACTAAGTAATCCTTAAACTTCAAAAGCTTCACATTAACATAATATCATTATCATACTCATACATATGTAATGTTATTATCATATTTATGTTATCTTAGGATAACAGATAACATAAATCATAACAGGAGTGGTATTGAACTCTTCTTGTTATTATTAATGAAGGAATTTTAAAAGCCCAAGATTGATTTTGAACTTGTGTGCTACGCATACATAATATAGTGTGGTGTTAGTTATTGCACTCAAGTGTAATATCAAATTTGTTTGCAATACAACCCATGGTTACTTTACTACACAAAGTTGGTATCTTTATTAAATGATTGGATGAGTTAAGATAACCTTAGAAGGGCTACTCTGAGTGATTATTTTAAGTCTATTATGCAAATTTTATGTTTTAGCTAAAGAATTATGTACATCAAGTAATCAATACTAATCTAAAGTTTTGTACAACTTACTATATTTAGATTTATGGGTAATCATAATGATGACTAAGATTATGGAAGATATTTTTAGAAGTTGTGTGTCCACTTACTCTTCATGTTGGTTGAAGCATCTACAATTAATGAAATTTTAGTATAATAATATGCACTAGTTAGCAACTAACATGTCAAATTTTGAAGTTTTAGATAGTTAGCACTACAAGTCTCCAATATGTTGGGTTAAGTGATAGTCTAGATTAGGCTTTCAGTCATATATTCATAGGGAAAAGTACTTAAAGAGATATATAGATTAAGGACTAAAGTATAGACAATGAAAGACCCTCAAAAGAAGTATCATGCCATTAAAAAACGTTGGCTTATTTTTAGGTTTAAAAAAAGGCATTCATCATGGTTAAACAAATACAAGGGCTATTAAGATTAATAAGGGCTTTGAAATTGTTGCCTTAGTAAAATGGTCCTAGCTAAATAGTAGAGAAGATGGATAAGCCAACATATAGACATCAGTTTTTTTAAGCACTAGTTGTGTAGTAAGAGAATTTTATGCATCTAATAAAGAAAATGCATATAAAAAAGCTTGCATGTTCACTAGTATAAGGTAGAAGATCTTCAATTTAGCTTACAATGACTTATTGGGATGACCAAGGGAAATTTTTGTAGTTCTATATTAGATAGCTAAGAGATTAAAATTTACTATGGTTTAATTCCTTTGAAAATGTAAGGACAAAAAAGTTGTCCCCTGTAAATGTAATGTGTGGCCGATCACTTATGCCTATGTTAGATGTTAAGATTTTGATGGTGAAATCCCAGTATAGTAAGGTCATTTTACTGCATCCATTAAGCTATCAAATATTCAATATACTATTTTATTGAATAAATGCTAGCAAATTTCTTGCGATTAAGTTTCGTTCTTGCTCGTTAAGCATTAGATGAAAGTTATATAGTAAAATGGTTATAGATTGCACAATACGATTAATGGGAGGATTAAAGAATGCTGAGATATGAATATTGTACACCACAATATTTTTTATTTATATAGTACAATTGGACAAGAAGAAGAACTAGTACATAAGTTTGAATAGGCTATGAAAGTTAGGTTCATCGTAAAGTAAAATATAGTTAAATTATAAACACTAAATTGCCTCAAGTATTAAGTTATGATGCATCTAGTGTGGCTTGTAATTGTTAGATATAATAATGTGTATGTTAAGGAACAATGTACTATAACAAAATGATATTTATCATAGAAGGTGATAGCATCATCGCACAAGGATGACAACATGAAAACTAGTGAAAATTGTTAACTATGATCTATTTGACTTCGAGGTTTCATATGACCAATAGTTTCTAGTTGGAAAGCATGAAAGGGCTTAATTTGGGGTCATAGAAGAAGGTTATGTTATGTAGAAAGACAATTAGCAAAAAAGAGATATGGTACAATAAGCATTGGGAAGACTAAGAACTAAGTTTAAGGTCTTATGTTTCATTCCAAGCAAGAATTAAAAGGAGTCTAGAGATGCTTAAATAATGATATACAAGGCAAGCTTAACTTTGGAGTTGAATTAAAATAATCGTAGATAATTGAAAATTTTTGACAATAAAAAATAATTATTAAATTGAATAAATCTCATGAAGAAGTGTCTAATGATTTTTTTTCTACCTAATTGGACATCATTTGGGTTTTATTATAAATTAGCAAGTTAAAAAAACATAAAGAATAACAAATTTTTTTTTGTAACATTAAGTAAAAATATATTAAGGCTTAAAAATTAGATAAATTGAAAAATTGTTGTTTGAAAAAATCAAAGTGATGTTGTGGTCAAATGAGAGAAGATTTAGAATTACATAATAATATAACGAAATCAAAATGAAAATTTTAAAAAATAAAATAAATTATTTTAGAATATTATGATCTAAAATACTTTGGAAATCAGGTTTTACACCCATAATCATATGATTAGACATGAATAAAAATTTATCATAAAAGGTGCCGAAATCCTAATAAGTAAAATATTTAAAAGTATAAAAAAGATTTAATTGGATATAGCTCGAGGTGGTAACATCCCCAATTATTAAAATAATTGTTTAAGAGATGAGATAAATTTTACGTGAAAGTTACATTCCAAGATTCTAGCCTAGTCAGTCGTAACATCTTGATCATCAAAAACTTTAAGAAATATTCAAAAAATATGATAATGACTAGTAGATTACATGAAACTCATCAAGATGAGTTGTTTATTTTGACTAAATTAGATCTCGATTAGAATTAGTTCAAATCTTTAAAGTAAATCAGCATGAATGATATTAAATTACTACTTTAATATTAAATAAATATATATATTAAATCCAAACTTAGATATGATAAAGAAATATAATATAAAAAAATCAAAGCAATATAAAGCTATTGAGTGATGTGGTTTAGAGTTATGTAGTAATATAACTAAATTGAAGCAAAGCATCTTAAAAAATAGGATAAATTCTATGGAAAAGCTATATTTTAATATACAAATGTCATTTAATATAACATCATCGACTATCAAATTAGGTATGAATAAAATTAACTTATAAAACATTCCATGACTATAAATAATGTATTTTTAAAATTAGAAAAATAAAATTCAATAGGATAAGTCATAGTGAGATGGGGCAATCATATTTGTTTTTTGTTGATCAAAGTTCGATTTGATTCACTATAAATTACAAAAAAAATTCTCATTAATACGAATAAATTATTATTCTAATATTTAATACATATTTATTGAAACTAAAATTAAATAAATTAAAGAAATATAATATCACCAAAACAAAGGAAAGTAAGAATGACAAAAAAAAAAAAAGATTTAGATCTACATAGTAACATAACAAAATAAAACTAAAAAAGTTGAGGAAATATGTTACATTATATAGGAAAGATATATTCCAAGAAATTAAAGAGATCGAGTGCAATATCCTTGATTGTCACTTCTTGTACGCATTTTAGTGTCACAGAAAATGTGTTAAAATCTTAGACAATAAATTTCTTTAAAAATATAAAACTAAATATTTAATTATATAAAGGTGGTCAAGAGGAATTCAATGTTTATTATTATTTTACAATTAAGTAATGAAATATTATTTTATTATTAGATAAATATTTATTAAGGCTAAAAATGAGGTGAGTTAAAGCAATGTTACATTAGAAAATCAAAGCAAATGTTAAGGTCACTTGAAAAGAGATTTAGAGCTAGTAATAACCAAATGATTGCAAAAACTGTGAGGAAATAAGATAAATTGTTTGAGCAAGTTGAATTCCAAGATTGAAAATAGATCAAGGGTAAGATCATCATTCAACAAATTAGAAATGAATCAAAAACTCTAGTAAAATGTGTCAATAGTATAATTAAATATTTAAAAATAAAAGAATGATTACTTAATTAGATTGAGCTCATTGATATTAGTCTAATAGCACTTATTTCATCTTGATCATACCATATTTATAATTACTGGGAATTATTAAAGAAAATAAAAATAAATAGTAATACATTTTTTTAGTACTATATAAATATGAAATAAAGTTTAAAAAAGGTATATTTAAGTAATGCAATATATTGAAAGTAAAATAACATAGATGTCATTTGAGGATAGAATAAAAGTTTCACATTGATAAAACCAAATTAATAAAAAAATTTAAAAATTTGGTAAAAATTTTGATAAAATATCTCTCCAAAATACAAAGTTGATGGAGTGTAGCATTATTGATAATCAATTGAGGTATGAATCAAAATGTATCTTTATGAAAATAAAATACTTAAAAAATATTTTAATGAATATTAATTTAGATAAAACTTGTTGTGATAAGTCTAATAGTATTTTGTTTCCCTATTGATCAAACCACATCTTAAGTTATTATCAATTAATAAAATAAATAACCTTAAATAATTATAAATTAGTTTGTACTATTAAATAGATAAACTTATTAAAGCTAAAATTTCATAAATTTAATAGAAGCAATATAAACAAATCAAAGCAAGGTAGATGCCATAGGAGAGGAGAATTAGTGGTTCAAAGTATATGACTAAAACAAAACAAAACAAAATAAAAAATGATGAGATAAATTGTTTGGGTAAGTATCATTCCAAAATCCTCAATATGAAGTTCACTTGCAATCAAAATATCTCGTGAAGCTTGCCAAAACTTAAGAAAATAAAATATTTAAGAATATAAAATAGAATATTTAATTTGATTCATCTCATTGAGGAATGTCCTAAGACATTTGTTCTATGTCCATCAAATGTTAAGAATTGCAACCAATTACAATAAAAAATAAACATAAATCATAATAAATTATTTTTTATTATTACTTAAATATATATATAAAAATTTTAAAATTAGTTAAATTGAAATAAATTTAATTTTAAAAAAATTAAAGTGAACCAAATGTTACCCAAGAGGGGAATATGATTTTCACTGTAATACAACAAAAATGAATGTAAAAAATTAGAACAAATGAGATATATCATGGCCCAGTATTGCATATAATTATATTAATTAGATTGAGTGTAATAAAATTAATCATCAAAACAGCTTTGATTCAATATTCCCCATAAATTGTTTAAAAAACCTTATCAAATAGAATATTTAAAAATATTAAAACAAATATTTAATTAAATTGATTTTTTTGATGCAAGTGTAATGATATTTTTTGTCTACATCAAATCTCGTTTGGAATTACAATAAATTTCAATAGTAAATAAGAATAAATAATGATAAATTATTAGTTGAATATTAAATAAACATATTGCAAAGCTAAAAAAAGATAAATTGATGCAATATAATATAAGTAAATCAAAGTAATGTAAAGGTCACAAGGGTGAAGAATTAGAGTTTCATTTTAGTTAACCAATTTAAAGTAAAAACTTGTGGAAATCAAATAAATTTTCGAAAGAGTTTCATTGTGAGATAGTAGGAAGATAAAATTTGACATCCATAATCACTAAAATAAAATAAAATTTAAAATGAATTATAATGTTTTCAAATCATTAGAAAAAATATTAAAAATTATAAAAATAGAACATTTAATTTGATAAAGCTTATCTAGTGGTGTTAAAAGACCCTTCACTTATCTTAATAAGACATCGTTCAGAGTTACTAAGAAATAATAAAGTAATTGTTAATAATCAAGAATTATTTTTAATATTATAAATGTAAATTGAAGTAGTAAAATAATAAATTAAAACAAAGTGTTATAACTAAAAAAAATAAAATGAAGGTCACATAAGACGAGAATTAAAGTTTCTTAGTACTATAACCAAATCAAGATAAAACATTTGACCATTTAAGTGACTCTATATGAGAAACTTATATTTTAAGATACTAATGAAATTGATTGTGGTATTCTAGATCCTTAAATTAAGTCTGAAACTAAGTGTCTCAAAAAACATGCAAGAATCATAACAAAATAGAATATTTGTAAATTGAAAAACTAATTTTGAAATTAGTAAAGTTGCTTGAGTTGTCTCCAATGATATTTTTTATCACTATCAAACTTCGTTTGAAATTACTATGCATTACCAATTTAAAGTAGCATAAATAATAACAAATTATTATTTTAATGTTAGGTATATAGATATTGGGGCCAAAATAACAAAAAATGTAGTTTTAAGTGACCAAATCAATGTTACATAAATGACTTATAAAACTTTATTTAGACTTATTGTGTAATATAAACCAAATCTAAGCCCCAAATTTTAAGAAAATAGGATAGGTTGTACAGAAAATTTAATCCCAACATACGAAAGAGATCTAGTGTAACATCATCGATCATTAAATGAAGTACGAATTAAAACCTTTCATAAATTAGAAAAAAACTTAAAAAATGAAATATTTAAGGTTGCAATTATTAAATATTTATTGGATAGAGCTCATCACAACTTGTTGAACGACATTAATTTCAACTCAATCGAATGTCATTTGCAATTATTTCAAATTACCAAATTAAAAAGTATAAATAAAAACAAATTATTATTTTTAATATTTAATAAATATATATTAAAGCTAAAATTATTTAATTAAAGCTATGTAATGCATCCAATTGAAAGAGACTAAAAGTGAGACACTTAATGATTTAATTTACACAGTAATATAAAAGTGATGCGATGACATACAAGATATCTAGAAAATTTCAAGTAAGGCATAAATAAAAATATCTTAAATTACGTTGCTTCAATTTATCTCATTTTACTTTATTAATTATTTACATAATTTTCAAATTTTAGTTTATGTTGTTTGTCCAAATGTTTCACTTCAGTTTGGTCATATTACAATGATGCTCTAAATCTACACTCGTAGACCTTTAAGTCATTTTTGATATATTATATAGCTTCAATTTATTAATTCTAACTTTAATATATTTTTTATTAATATTAAATTGATTATTTATTATTAATTATGCTTAATTACTTTGGATATTCTAAAAAATTTTAAAATTGTTTAATTAAGACAAAATAAACTTCATTGGGCTTATCTTGATGAGCTCATTAAATTTAATATTCATTTTTTAAATTTTGGAATATTTTATTCACTCATGTTTTAGCAAGCTTTGGAGGTCATTTTTATTCATACCATATTTGTCGATCAAGGATGTGACTCTACATCATATTTGTATCTTGAAAAGCAGATGTCCAATTAAGTTTATCTCATTTCTCTAAATATAATAAGTATGTTGGATGCACTTAAAGGTATTGCTAAGCCAAAGTTTTTCTATAAATGCATTATTCTTATTAATGAAGAACTTAACTTGAAAATTTTGATAAAAAAGTGATCAAAGGAATTTTCATAGGATGTTTAGATGATTTATAGAACTTAGAACATAGATACTCAAAAGGTAAAGTAAATAATGCATGTAGTGTTGAATGAGCCTTTTCAAAAGACAAATACTAAGAACTTAGAGTGCTAGAGTCCTTGAAGAACTTTGGCTTGAATGAGGGTGAAGGAAAAAGAGAAAGTGAAATAGAAGAAGGGAGTAGTAACTAATTAAATAATAATTAGGAGTATTGAGGTTTAAATTAAAAGGAGTTAATTATATGGGATGTTAAAGAAGGTGTTAGGACTCAAGCCCTTTTAAGAGAAATTGGTTGTATTTTGCATTCATGTCTTTCACAAGAAAATTATCTATAGTAGAATCTCTTTACGATGTCTATTATGTGGAAGCTATTAATGATTAGTTAAATCTATTGAGAGAAGCCAAGTGTGGTAACTAGTTCTTAGCCTTAGTTATCAATTAGTCATTGGAAAGAAAACATTATTCTAAAATAAAGGAGATAATAGAGTGAACAGTAGATGTTGTGGAGACATTTAGTAACAAATTAAAGGCCATTAAACTTCTCTTAGCATATTCATGTCATAATAATTTAACATTATTTCAAATGGATGTAAAAGTGCGTTTTAAATGGGGAAATAAAAGATGAGCAAGTCAATAATCTCCCATGTTTTGAGACCCATGCACATGCTAATTATGTAAAAATAAGCTTATGAAGGTACTTTATGATGTTAAACAAGTTTCTCAAGCATAGTCTTATAAATTGTTTAATTATCTAGTTCATAGTAATTTAACGAAAGAAAAAACAAATACAACACTATACTTAAAATCTTTAGATGACTTTTAGTTTCTTGTACAAATTTATGTTGATGACAAAATTTTTAGAAGCACAATTGAAAATATGGTTAAAGAATTTTGTGAGTTAATGGCAAGAGAGTTTCATAAGTGTATGATTGGTAATATAATTTTCATTTTAGGATTACAAATTAGACAACAAAAAGATAGGATGTTTATTTCAAAACAATTATTTAAAAGAATTATTTGAAAACTTTTGTTATGAAAAAATTAAATATAAAAAAATTTAAAACAATTAAGCTATCCATTTAGATTTAGAAGAGATAGCAAAACCTAACTATGAAAGATTTATATTGATCTTATAGTATCATTAGAGAGTAGTAAACATATTTGCTAGATTTTAATGAAATCCTTTGGGAAGCTATATGAAGGTTGTTAAATAAATATTTAGATATTTAAAAGGAATAATAAACTTGGAATTATTATCTCCTTGAAGAACTCTTTCACGTGATGTTATAGGTTACCCATATTCAAAACTTATAGGCTCTAGGGTAAGTAACAAAATTTCCTCAAGTGCATGACAATTTTGATGAAATTGTCTAATTTCATAGTCATGGAAAAAGCAAGTTATATACCCTTATTGATGAGAGAGTTTGAGTACATAGCAGCCAGAAGCTATTTTGCTTAGGTTATTGTGGTTAAAAAAACTACATTGTTATGGGTTAGATCAATAACATATTCCTATCAGAATGTGTAATTGTAGTTTCTTGGTCTAAGCAAAGTGCCAAGTTCGTCATTTTCGGACAAAACACATAGATGTAAGATGTAATTTTATTAGAGATCAATTAGTTAAAGGCTTTCTAAAATCCAAATAAGCTGTTACAAAGCAAGAATTTGTGGGCGTGGTCATCAATTCACTTCCAACTAACTAATTTAAAATTATAACTCAACAACAAAGTGTAATGGGAATTGGGTAAATTGCACAACCTTTTTTATGATTCCAAGAATACATTCTTCATTTTTAATACATCTAACAATAATAATATTTCTTAAATATATGTTATTATTGTTATTTTTTTTATAAACATTTGTATCTTATCACAATCGAATGTGGGGTTTTGTTAGGTTTTATAAGCCATGTCATAACTTTTTAGCATTTTCTTCAAATGAGTTGGTTTAATGAGAATTAGGCTTTGTTTTGAGCAAAAGGTCATGGACTTTTAAAGATGGTAAATAAGTGCTCTTTTAAAAGGATTTCATTTTTTATGAGAAAAATTATGCTTATTTACTTTTGATCATAAGGCATATCTCTTCACTTGTATCACTTTCAAAAATCGCTTGAGCATCTAAATTGTTCATTACTTTCCTCGATTCATCTTAATCCTTTCTTTTATTAATTCACACTCATGCATTTTTGCCAAATTTCCTTTAGGTTAAATAAAAAAATAAAAGTTAATAGAACAATTTTATTCAAAATAAATATATATTTATATACGTGTGATTGAAGTGCAAAGCAATTGTGCCAATGAAGCTCATTTAAACCTCGAATGCCTCAGTTTAGGTTAGCACTGGAGCTAAGTAAGGTCAAGCAAGATCTTGGTCATGGTGTAGCCTTAAACCTAGATTTGTAAGGCAGAGGAAGGATCGAGCCGAGCATAACTTGAACAAGTGCATAATAGGTCTAATGGACCATGTATATGTCAATCAGGTAAGATATCAGTGGCCTAGGCCATACAATTTCTTACACATAAGAGGGTCGCAACACCATTTTGACACACATTTTTCTTGGGGATAACGTTTTATGAAGATGAGCACAATAGATATCTTACCATGTGGGATTGTAAAATTTTCTTATGTTCAAGCCATGATCACTTAAACATATATGAATTCACTGAATTTGATCATTGATTGGACAACGAAGACGTCACCTAAAAGTAAGTGTTATTTCAAGACATAAATCAAATGAGAAAAACCTCATCTGATTTTATCAAACCATAGTCACTCTTTTCACTATATTAGTTAACCTATGCTTTAATCGAGTGGCTGAGGTTTTGATTTTTAATCATATAGCTAAGATCATTTTGGCCTTTTTTTATGAATTAAATATTCAAAACCACACATTATGTGATAAGATGCCACATATTTAATCCTTCTTTTTCTAGCCATTTATAATTCATCTATTATCGTTGCTAATGTAACAGGCTAGGTCTTCACTGATCAAATCCAAGGGCTTCAATAATGCCTACCTAATGGCTAATTCCATAATTGTTGTTTGTGTCACTTTAGTTGTTTGAACCAAGTTTTTAACTTGTTTGGTAGGATATTTTAAATGAATTTTCTTTAACTTTCTAACAATAGTGATAAAAAATTTTTAATAAAAACCCAACAAACTATTTTGAAATAGATAATGATTGTTAATAAAACATTCAGATCATAATAAAATGTTGTATGACATTCAAATGATGCAAAATCTCTCGGTAGTACACTACGGTTGAGTACTACCCATAATTTAAAATTATTCCAACTAAGAATAACACTTCTATCATTCATTTCCTCGCTTTCCTACATAAGTCTATTCTTGCTGTGCCTTGCTTTATTCATCAACAAGCACAGAAAGTCATACATTTCATTGGAATTTTTTATTTTTGTATTTTTGTTTTTCTTTTTGTGTTTTTGGCCAAGCATTTAGGAATGCTCAACTTTGATTTGGTCTAATTTAAAAGTTGAGTTGTGGTTGACCTCTCAAGAGCATGAATTATAATTGAAACAATCAGGAAAATAGTTTGAGATAAAAAATAAGGAAAAACTATAAGTTGAAATTTTCATCATTATTGTGTTTCTAAGAACTTTTGTTTGAGGTGAAAAGAGGGTCTTGTTTGAAATGAATCACCTAAAAAGTTTACTGTACTTTTCAAATTTTCATTTTCATATTCTTCTTTAGCATAAAAAATAAATATTGTTATTTTTATAGAAAAGTTTGTCTCAAGGTTATCTAAAAAGGAAAATGTATTTGTATAAATAATGTTTTAAAAGTAAATACATTCTACAAATGGTAGATACATTTTAAAGCACAAAAATTCATCAAAATCTTATGAGATTCCCATAAACTCATTTTAGTTCAATGTGGACATGATTGACAATTCATTATTCTAGCAAACTCTTATGTTAAACAATTTAAATTAATCACTTAAGCTTCCTAATTAACAAGGCATTGTGATAAACGTTGCTTTCTAATACTCTATTGATCCTTCTAGAACACAAATCTTAAGGAATTACCAAACATATCTTATCCTAAACATGACCATGATTTTCCATTTGCACACATTTTTAGATTAGTTAATTGTTTCAACTAAAAATTAGATACATTTAGATGCATAATCTTGAAGTTCATTTGGCTAAATTATTTGAGTGGACTGATCACAGGTGACATTTTCTTCCCTTATGTCTTATGATTCCTTTAATGCTTCTTGCTCACATCAAAATTGTTCTCTTCTTTCTTCATTAATCATATAAAATAGAAGTATATTTGGGGTTTTAATGCTAGTTAAATAATCAACTTATACATTAATGGCCATAAATTCTTATTCCATCCTCCTAGGATGCTTGATTGGCACTAGACCAAGATAATCACATGGTTTAAATCTCTTAATCTTAATGTAAGCTCCTTTATCGATGTTGTTTCCAAATTCAGATGCAAGGCAGCATAGTTCTTATAATTTGGATTAAAAGAAACGAAAATAAAAAAAATAGTTTATTAAGTTCTCAATATCAAAATTGTATTATAACTATTTTGTACTACAAAATGTACTAAATCTCCATATAGCAATCATTAGTTCCCCTATTCATAACTATATGATTCTTTTATTTGTGCAAGATAACTTGCTATACACATATTTGACGTGTGATGATGTAATGGTTCTCAAATGTGACACCACTCTAAGCTTGATGATATTTATAAATCATTTTGTATAATACTTAGTTCATCGGTCTTCATTTTCCATCACTTATTGTTATACTTGTTTGATCAATGACTTCACACTTGTTTCTCCATAGATAACATAACCTACATTTTTTTCATTAGTGCCCTTGTATGCTGCTACAACTATCTTACTTACCTAACATTTCTAGTTGATCAAATTTCTCTCTTTTTTTGGCTAGATATAATCATATGTTGTGCTATGGCCACGTTATTCAATATGAAGTTTTCTTTTTCGGCTATATCAAAACCAATCAGAAATAATTCTCATGATGTTAACATACTCATATTATATTAACATTATACTAGTATGACCAAAGTTCACCATAATAGCGTATTCACAATTGCACCTTGATTGCTTTGGTAACCATTCGTACAACAATACTAACCAATATAGTGGAGTACAACACTCATTACTAAGCTCTCATTCAAGCTTTTCCTGTAAAGTACTAAGTTACCTTCTACCATCTTATTATTTGACTCCCAAAAATGACATAACAAGCTTTGAACAAATTTATGTAACAAACATTAGGAGCATTTAATCATTAAAAAAATAACATATATTTGCTAGAAAAATGAGAGGTGCAACAAGGCCAAGATAGGATATTGAAAAAGAAAGGATTATGGACTTTTGAATAAAATGAAGAAGATTTGAAAAGAACCTCAATGCATTTGCATTACAACACAAACATCCAATAGTAATAAGGAATTTCAATGATGATATGGCTTTTGGGAAAATGCAACATCTGGTTTTGAAAATATGTGTTTTCATCGACCATTTATGTGCTTTGTTCCATTATAGGAAAGTCATATTTATATTGATAATGTTTTGTTGAAATCATCCCAAAATAATTAAATTATTCTTGCCATTTCTCCAATGCTTTTCTATTATTTATAAAAAAGCTAATATAAATATTTTGTTGCAACAACCTCAAGATAATGCTTAATAAAATGATAATCTTTCATTGTGATTAGATTCCTCCTTCAACAAGATGAAGCAAAAGGGATAATCTATGATCTTATAGAAGTCTAGTCTTACAGTGTGTTGCATCTGGGTATGTTAATTCTTGCATTTCTTTACCTTGCAAAGATACAAAACAAATTGTACATCATTTCCTCATTTTCCTATGTAATTCTATGTCTTGTTGTGCCTTTCTTTATTCATCAGCAAGCACAAAAAGTCATACATTTCATTGGAATTTTTTATTTTTGTATCATTATTTTTCTTTTTCATTTTTTGGCTAAGCATTTAGGAATGGTCAACTTTGATTTGATCTAATTTAAAAGTTGAGTTGGGGTTGACCTCTCAAGAGCATGAATAAAAATTGAAACCATTAGGAAAATAGTTTGAGATCAAATATAAGGAAAAATTATATGTTGAAATTTTCATCATCATTGCGTTCTGCACAACTTTCATTCGAGGTGGACATAGGATCTTGTTTGAAAGGAATCTCCTAAAAAGTTTGTTGTACCTTTCAAATTTTTATTTTCATATTCTACTTTAGCATAAAAAATAAATATTATTATTTTTATAGAAATTTTTGTATCAAGGTTTTTTAAAAAAGTAAATATATTTGTATAAATAGTGTTTTAAAAGTAAATTCATTCTACAATTAGAAAAAACAATTTATAGCACAAAAATTCATCAAAATCTTATAAGATTCCGACAAACTCATTTTAGTTCAATGTGGACATGATTGACAATTCATTATTCTAGCAAACTCATAAGTTAAACAATTTAAATTAATCACTTAAGCTTCCTAATTAACAAAGCTTTTTGATAATCCTAGTTTTCTAATACACTATTGATCCTTCTATAATACAAATCTTATGAGCTACCAAACATATCTTATCCCAAACATGACCACGATTATCCATTTGCAAGCATTTTCAGATTAGTTAACTGTTTCAATTAAAAATTAGATACATAGATGTATAATCTTGAAGTTCATTTGGTTAAATGATTTGAGTGGACTTATCCTGGGTGAGATTTTCTTCTCTTAGCTCTTATGATTCCTTTAATGCTTCTTGCTCACATGAAAATCCTCCTATTCTATACATATTAATCATAAAAATAGAAGTATATCTGGGTTTTCTATGTTAATTAAATAATCAACTTATATAAATGACCATAAATCCTTGCTCCAACCTAGTAGTATCCTTGACTAGTATTTGACCAAGATAATCACATGGTTTAAATCACGTAATCTTAATGTAAGCTGCTTTATCGATGTTGTTTCCAAATACGGAGGCAAGGCATCCTAGTTCTTATAATTGGGATTAAAAGAAAAGAAAAAAATTAGTTTATTAAGTTCACAATATCAAAATTGTATTCTAACTATTTTCTACTACAAAATGTATTAAATCTCAATTTAGCAATTATTAGTTCCCCTATTCATAACTATATGACTCTTATATTTGTGCAAGATAATATGTGATGCGGACATCAAAGCTTGGCGTTGCACGAACAACGGGGGATCAATTTTTATTTAAATTTTCAAAATATTTTTTGAAATATTATGAGGTAAAAAATGATGCAGTGACGTATGCACCGAAACATGGATTCCGGAACATCTTTCGGAATCAAATTCGGAGTTCAAACGGACTCCCAGGAGCCAAAATAGCGCGAAAAACACTTTTCCTGCCGCCGCCTATGGCTGCCGCCTGCCGCGCCATCCGCTGCCAAACCAGACCTGGGTTCGACCGACGAGCCAGACCCGCGCCAAAACTCACCGAACCGCATCGCCGCCGCCATCGTCGTCGCCGTGCCTCCAGCCAACCGAAATTAGGAGTCTTTTTGTATTCCCATGAATGAACTTAATTTTCATTATTTTTAGGTGACTTTTGGTTTACCCATGTGTCCTTTAGTATTCTCATGTTATGAGTCAAATGTCTTTTGTACCCTTATGGATTCCTATATAAGGGGGAGTCCTCTTCTGTTGTAAGGGATTGAATAGTTAATGCAAGCTTCTGAGTTTGTTTGCTTCCATTCTGAGCGTGAGTGCTCTGAGTGTCTTTCGCGTGCCGACTCGTCAAAGCTGTGATACTGGGAGGAGGGACGTGAGGTCCAAGTGGTGAGACGCCACTCCAGTTTTGGCGTGCTGATTCGCTGAAGCTCTGGTACTGGGAGGAGGGGTGCGAGGCCCAAGTGGTGAGATGCCACACCAGTAAGTTATCCCCGACACTGGTTCTACTATCCATCTTCCTACCCCTCCACCAAAATCCCAAAATCTAAAGCTTTTACCATTTCCCTTTCCTTTCCTATCTACACACACAATCCCGTATCTTTTCGTGTCGCCATTCCCCTTTTTGTCCAACATCAATATGCTATACACATATTTGACATGTGATAATGTAATGATTCTCTCATGTGACACCAATCTAAGCTTGATGATATTTATTAATTGTACTATATGATGCTTAGTTCATCAGTCTTCATTTTCCATCACTTATTATTCTTGTTCGATCGATAACTTCATACTTGCTTCTCCATAGATAACATAACCTACATTTTTTTCATTAATGTCGTTGTATGCTACTACAACCAACTTAATTACCTGACATTTCTAGTTGATCAAATTATCTCTTTTTCATACTAGATATAATCATATGTTGTGCTATGGCCATGTTATTCAATACCAATTTTTCTTTGTTGGCTGTATGAAAAGCAAGAAAAAATAATTCTCATGATGTTATCATACTTATATTATATTTACATTATAGTAGTATGACCAAAGTTCACCATAATTACATATTAAGAATTGCATCTTTATTGCTTTGGTAACCATTCGTACAACATGACAAACCAATATAGTGGTGTACAACACTCATTACTATGCTCTCATTCAAGTTTTTCCTACAAAGTACTAAGTTACCTTTTACCATCTTACTATTTGACTCACAAAAATGACAAAAGTAGCCTTAAAAAAATTGAAGTAACAAACATTAGGAGCATTTAATCATTAAATGAATAACATATATTTGCTAGAAAAATAAGAGGTGCAATAAGGCCATAATAAGTTATTGAAAAGGAAAAGATTATGGACTTTTGAACAAAAAGAAGAAGATTTGACATGAACCTTAATGCATTTGCATTACAAAACAAATATCCAATATAACAAGAAATTTAAATGATGATATGGCTTTTGGGGAAATGCAACAACTGATTTTCAAAATATGTGTTTTCATCGACCATTCATATGCTTTGTTCCATTGCATAAAAGTCATATTTATATTGATAATGTTTTGTTGAAATGGTCCCAAAATAATTAAAGTATTCTTGCCACTTCCCCAAGGCTGTTCTATTTTTCATAAAAAGCTAATATAAATATTTATTTGCAACAACCTTAAAAGAAATTCTTAATAAAATGATAATCTTTCATTGTCATTAGATTCCTCCTTCAACAAGATGAAGCACAAGGGATAATCTATGATCCTATAGAAGTCTAGTGATGTAGATGGGTTGCATCTGGGTATGTTAATTCTCACATATTTTTACCTTGCAAAGATACAAAACAAATTTACATCATTATCAATAAACAATATTTTTTTTTACTTTGTTGCCTTTAGCATAACATACTAAACATGATTTGAATTATTAATGAAATTTAGTTTATAAAAATTAAGTGAAAATTGATGTGTCATACATTAGTGTTCATTTCAGAATTATATACTTTATGAACTCTTTGTTCTTTTAAAACTATGAATGATGTGCTATATATGGAAGGGCAACATATAATGAAACTAAAAAATAATTTCTAAGCTCATACTTTTTTCCAAATTCCAAATTGTTAATACACAAAAATCTTTTTAAAACATATAGTAAACGCTCACATTTCGATTGTTTTGTAAGTGTTTAATCTATAAATAATAAAGTTTCTTGCACAAAAGATAAATTCTGTAGAAGTACTAATTCTTACAAATACAAGTAAGAAAGCTATGATGACACAAATGTGATAAGAAGAGAAGAATAATATTTTAAGTTTAACAAGTAGCATGAAACATATCAAGGATTCTATAATCTGATTACCACAATTGCATAAGAATAATAAATATAGGAGAATCTTTGGATAAAGAGGATACTTAGAACGTGTTGTAATAATTGGTGTGTTACTTAATCATACGAATGCAAATTTCAATGTCATACACTTATGGCTAGCACAGTTAATAGTAAGTTAAAACATATTTAACACGAAATATAATAACACAATAGTTATAATACTACTATTATGGTGAATAAGAATAAATTGGTTATTCATTTGAGTTAATTTTGATCCCAGCAATTGGAATTAATGTGTCATAGATATAAGAAATGGAAGCAAATTAGTGGAGATGGCTACGGGAAAAACATTGAAGAGAAATACAAATCCTATAACTCATGAGTCCATAACAAAATAATAAGGTGATATATGTTGACAATTTAAACATGATGCAAAATGATGTAAGGCTTTTTTAAAATTGGAATTAGATTACTGGAGATTTAAAATTTAAATTCATTAAGTTTGAACTCTTTAAATTTATTTATTAAAAATTTGACTATTTAAGACTTTGAATTAAAGTACCTAAGGTTTGTTACCACCTCAAAATATCCTTAAAATATTTGAATGCAACATTCTTATACAATTTATCTCAATTATTTAAAATTTTTACATTGGATTAGGGTATTGGCATGTAACTTTAGATCTCCACTTATGAAATCTTCACATCTCCTTAATGTTGTTTCATTACATACCTTTAATTTTTCTATTAAGATTTAATGCACATTTATGTAATATTAAAATAATAATTATTTATATATATTTGTTTAATATAAAAAAATAATTTATTATTGTTTAAGCTTATTTATATAAATTATTAGTAATAATTTTGAACTGTCATATCATTTCAAAACGAAAATCATTAGACAGAATTCAACAAGATATATTTTATTTATTCTTTACCATTTATTTTATTTTAATTGAAAAACATATTTAATGAGAAAGGATGTTACACTCGATCTGCTAATTATGTTGGATCGCAACTTTCTCATATAATTTAGGTTTTTCCAACAAATAGTTTGCTTTTCATTAGTTATGTTATTATACAGAAGAAAGTCACCTCACATATGACCTCTACATTCCTTCAATTTGGTTATATCATTTTGTCTTACTTTATCTAATTCTGGATTCATTATTTATTTACTTAACATAAAAAAATATTTGTTCATATTTATCCCTCTTTACCTTAGCAATGTAAAGTAATTCCAAATGAAGTTTGATAAAAAAACAAATATCAATGGACTAATCTCGACGAGCTTCATTTAACTAAAAAATTCAGTTTTTAGACTTTTTTAATTTCAAACTTTTTTGTATATTTTATAATATATTTTGATTCATGTAGGATTTAATGATCATTTAGCTTTAGTTATATTATGTTTCCTTAATTGATCATTTTTTTGTTTATTTTAGATTTACTTACTTTTAACAAATTATTTATTCTAGTTTTTTTATTTTACTCATAGTAATTCAAATGACATTTGATTGAAATGAAACAAGCATCATTTAACTCATTAGGAAAAGTTCTATCCAATTCAATATTTGCTTATATATTTTAGAAGTTTTTACTTTTATTGAGCATGATTCATGAGTCATTTTAATTTCTATTTAATTTGGCAGTCAGAGATATTACACTCGATCTTTATTACATCTTTGAAAGAAACTTTCCCTTATAATTTATTTCATTTCTTCAAATGTTTTGGTTTGACTTAGTTTTATCCGTCTATATCTCTTTGAGTTGGTTATGTTATATTGCATCAAAATTATAACTTATTAAGATTTATGCTCATTCCTTATGGTGATTTATGTTAATTTAATACAAGGTGTGATCATGACGAAATAAGCATCACTAGAATTATTTTGATGAGATATATCAAATTAAATATTTTATATTTTTTATATATTTTAGTTCTTAGTGTTTTTGTATGTATTATGTCATTTTTTTATTTATACATGATTTATTGATCAAAGATGCTACACTGAATCTCCTAAGTACCTTGGAAGGAAAACTTCAGGTATAATTTATATTTTTTATTCAAATGTTTTTATTTTAGTTTGTTTATAACATTATGTAACTCTAAATATCATTTCAAGTGACTTATACATTGCTTAGATATTGTAAAATTACAATGCTTCAATTTAACACAATTAAATTTTGAAATATATTCATTAAACACTAAAACAATAATTTCTTAGTATTTACGCCTATTTAAATTGGTAATTCCAATTGTTTACCAACTCGATTGGAAAACATGAAACAATTATCATTACACTCAGCTTGACGAGCTTTATGTAATTAAATATTGTTTTTAAATAGTTTGAACAATTTATTTTCAATGTCTTTGGCATGCATTATGACACGTTTCAATTTATATATGATTTGATAATCAAGGATGTCATAGTTGTCCCGTTTAGTATCTAAGAATTGGACTTTACCATAAAATGTATCCCATTTCAAATTTTTCCCATTGATTTAGTTATACTACAATAAATGTCTAATTCTCCCCTCATGGGAGCTTCACATACCTTTTTTCTTTGTTGTATTATATACATTTACATACCTCTACATATCTTTGTTATGTATTTACTTAAAATCTAAAAATAAATATTTTATCATTTTTGCTTATTTAATTTAATATTTTTTAAAATTCCAAATAAGAATCATTTTAGATGAAACAAATGTTATTACACTTACTTGGATAGGCTTTATAACATATTATATTTATTTTTAAATTTTTTTAACTTTTTTTTATATCTTTTGATTGCCTTATCAAAAGTTTTATATGATACCAGATTAAGTGGTTGAGAATGCTATTTAGATTTCTTTAGAAATTTGGAATGGAAGTTTCTCTTGCAATTTGTCTAAATTTCTCAAAGTTTTTTTTGGACTATTATATTTTTATGCAACTCAACTTCACCTCAAAGGTGTCCTTTGGATCAGTTTGTTTTGTTATATTATATTGCTTAAATTTGTCTCATTTATGCTTCACTATATGTTCATAAAATGTTAAAATAAGCACTATTTTATTAATTATATTTAATTAATTTGGAAATTTGCAATAATTCAAAATTGGAACCTATCGAGAAAAAATAACACTCATTGGAATCAACTTGATGGGCCTTAACCAATTGGATATTCATTTTTATAGCTTTAATTAGTTTATTCTTAATGACTTTCGCTTGTTTACAACTTACTTTAATTAATATCTAATTTAATAATTAAGGGTTTTTTTATAGATTCCTCAATAACATGGAATACTACTTGTGTTATAATTTATTTGATTTCTTCAACTTTTTTCCTTCAAGTTTGTTAAATTATTATATAACCCTAAATCTTCTATTTTGTAGCCTTTTATTTCTTTGATTTATTAACAGTATATTGCTCCATTTTATCTTGTTTAGGCTTTAATATATATTTGCTTAATGATAAAATAAAATAATGATTTCGTGCTTTTTGAACTCATTAAAATTTTTAAGTTTTTGTATATTGAAATAATGTCCAATTAAGTGGAAATAACATCGTTGGAATCAGGTTAATGAGCTCTATCGAATTAAAAATATATTTAAGTATTTTTAAATATTTCTTTTTGTAATTTTGTTATTTTTTATGAGACATTTTAATAATATTTTATTTGGTGATCAAGGATGTCATACTTAATGTCCTTATTATCTTAGAGTACAATTTTGTCATATAATATGACATTTCTTTAATGTTTTTGCTTTGATTTGGTTATATTACTATGAAACCATTAGTCTCCTCTTCTTTGATATTTACATCAGTTTGATTAAGTTAAATTACATTGGTTCTTATTATCATATTTCAAATCAAACTTATATTTACTTAATAACAAAATTATATTTTATGATTTACTATATATTTATTTATTAATTCTTTGAATTTAAACTGATGTCTAATGGAGATGAAACAAATGCTCCAAGATTTATCTCATTTAGCTCTATCCAATTAAATATTTATTTATTTTTTAAAATTTTTTTAATTTTCCAAAGTTTTGACAAAATTTACAAAAAAATTTGATTCATGTGGTATTTGAAGATGAAAGAGGTTTCTCTCTATCTCTTTAGTATATTAAAATACATATTACTCATAATATATCTAATTTGTTCAAATTTTCTTTTATGTGACCTTTACATTACTTTAATTTGGGTTTGTTACCTTACTTTAATTTATCTTTTCTCAAATTTAAAATATAATTAATTAATATTGAAGTAATAATTTATATTTTTTATGCTTATCAGTTTGGTAATTCATATTAATTCAGAATTAGATTGGATCAATCCAAAAATAGCCATTGGTCTCATCTCAACAATAATTATCTAATTAGATATTTTGTTTCTTAAAAAATAGATTCTCTTCTCTTTTGACATAGACATTTTGATTAATACTTTGCTTGATGATTGAAGTTAATAAAATGAAAGAGTATGATTTATTTTAATACAACTTTCGCATACAATTTATCTCATTGCTTCAATAGGTTTGCTTTGATTTGACTATGTCACTATGTATCTAAAAATATCCTCTCACTTGAACTTTACATCACTTTGATTTGATTATATTAAATTGCTTTAATTGATCTAATTTTAGCTTAAATATTTATTTACTTTAAAAGAAAAGAATTATTTTTTATTATTAATTCTTATTTATTTTTGCAATTTTTTATAAATAGAAATGAGATGTAATCGTGAAGAAATAAATAGTAATTGACTTGTTTTCATAAGATATATCTAATTAGACATTCATTTTTTATATTATTAAATATTTTATTTTAAGAGTTTTTTTAATACTTTGTGATATTTTGATTTGAACCACATTTGACAATCACGAATGTTACACGTGATCCACTTCACCTCTTGAAATGCAATATTCTCAAACATTTTATCTTATTTCTTTCAAATTTTTTAGGTTTTTAATATTAATTTGTAACTCTAAATCTACGAATTTTATTTTTAATGCATTTGATAGTATTACATTACATTACTTCAATTTATCTAATTTATGTTTAATATAAATTTACTTAATATTATAATAATAGTTTAACAATATTTATGATTATTTATTTTAGTATCATGTAATATTTCTAACGAGTCGAGATAAGGTAATTATCGTTGGAATAGACTTGATGATCTCTATTTAGCTAAATGTTTATTTCTATATTTTTTCAAATTTAATTTTCTTTTGCAATGTATCAAAATAAAATTAAAAATATTTAAAAAATGATATAAATGGTACATGAATGTTGCTTTATAAGATATTAAAAAGATCAAGGGTGACATGCTTGATCATCAAGACATGTATGAATAAAAATATCTCATAAAGTATGTAAAAATAATAAAAAAATAAACTACATTAAAAGTTCCATATATATATATATATATATATATATATATATATATATATATATATATATATATATATATATAGTTAGAGGTTGTCAAGGTGAATTTGCCATCGTTTCTTCGGTATTAATCAGACATTGTTTCAAGGTATTGTAAATTTAAAAACTAGATGAACATAAATAATACTAAATTTTTAATTTTTATTTTAATTTGAAATATATTAATGCTAAACAATGGTAAATTGAAGAAAAGTGATATAACCAAATCAAGTATAATATTCTAACATTTGTTGAAATGAGAATATAGAATAGCCACATTCAATGGTACTAAAAAAATCGAGTGCAACTTTCTTTATCATCAAACAACGTATGAATAAATCTTTCTTATAAAATATATTAAAAAAAATTGAAAATAAAATATTAAAAAATGTAGAAAGAATATTTAATTTGATAGAGCTAATCAGATCATATTTAACACTACTTGACCCTTCTTGATCCACCTTTATTTTGCATTAATGCAAATTACAAAAGTAAATAAGCTTACCTAACAAACAAATGTAATTCTAAGAAAATTTATATTAAAGTTGAAATGAAATAACTTGAAGCAAAATGATATATAACAAAAATAATGCGGTCTAAAGGTTACAGAATGTGGGATTAAGAGTTATGTAGCAACAATCACAAATCAGTGAGAACAAATGGAAGAAATGGGATAAATTTTTTGAGAAAGTTGTATTCCAAAATAATAATGAGATCAAGTTTAATGTTCTTAGTTGTCAAATTTGGCACAAATAAAAAAACTTTGTAAAGTATTGGAACTTAATAAGAAAATATTTTAAAAAAACTTCGATTAACTTCATAGATGAAACACTAGCAATGTTTGTTTTGTGTCCAATGGACATCCTTTTTAAATATTGTAAATTATAAAAGTAAATAAAGATAAATTTTAATAAAATGCTTTTTTTAATTCATGTTAGTACTTGGATAATATAAATGAAAGTGGAGAAATATAGCCAAACCAAAGTGAAGTAAAAGTGACACTCAAAATGAATTATAGAATTATAGTAAAATAACTAAATCAAAGTAAAATAATTTAAGAAATAACAAAAAGTTTGTGAGAAAATTACATTCCAACAAAAAATGAGATTAAGTATAACATCCTCAATCATCAAATCTAGAAGGAATCAAAATTCCATATAAATTAAGAAAAAACACTAAAAAATATTCTAAAATATAAAAATAATTATTTAAATTATTAGAGATCATCGAGATAAAATTGAAAATAAACTGGTGAAAGTAGAAATTTGAAGAAATGAGGTATGAGTAACAATATCTCATAAACCATGCCAAAAAAAATTAAAAATACTTTAAAACATAAATACTAAAGTGAATAAAGCACTTCTAGATGAGTCCAACAACATTTTTTTTCGATTAGACCTAGTTTATAATTATTGAAAATTATTAAATTAAAAAATAGAAATGGTAAATTTTTATTATAATTTTGAGAAAATATATATTAATAAACTAAAATAATTTGAAGGAAAGTAATATATAACAAAATTGTTGCCATATAATGGTCACATGAGGGGGATTTAGAATAACATGGTATTATTACTAAATTAAAGCAAAAAATTTTAGGAAATGGGATAAATATATGAGGTTGTTGCATTCGAATATAGTAGGAAGTTTGAGTGTTATATGCTCAATCATAGAATCAAATGAGAATCAAAATGACTCATAAATCATGTCAAAACTATAAAAAGTAAGATATTTCAAAAAATATATATTAAATTAAATTTGTTTGAGCTCATTGAGATTACTCTTAATACAAAGCTTTGATATGGGTTGCACCTCTTTTGGAATTTTGGCAAATTACTAAAAAAAATAAGCATAATTAATAATCAGATATTATTTTGGCATTTAGTGATTTTGTAATAAAGTAAAAACAAAAAAATATTATGCAACCAAATCAAAGCGATGTAAATGTCACTAGAGAAAAATTTAGAAAAATGAGTTTAATTATACATCGAAGGATCATTCCAAGTGGTAAAAAGATCAAGAGTAACATCTTCAACTGGTAAATCTGGTATGAATCAAAATGTGTTATAAACCATGCCAAAACTAAAGAAACTAAAATATTGGAAAGATTACTTAATCAGGTTAATAAGTCAAGTAGAGTCCAATCACTCTTACTTTGTCTCCATTAGACCTAAACAAGAATTCCCACAAATAGCTATAGTAAATTTGCATGTATAACAACAAAATTTTTTTATTATTTTAAGAAAGTTTATATTAAAATTAAAATGAGAAAAATTAAAGAAAAGTAATACATGACATGATCAATTTGATGCAAATGTCACATGATGTGAGATTTAGAGTAACATCGTAATATAAGATAAAGAAAGGAAAAATATTTAAAGAAATGAGATAAATATTTTTTGGCAAAGTACATTTTGAGATATTAGCTAGATCGATTGCAACAATCTTGATCATAAAATTAGATATGAGTAAAAGTTTTTGGTTCAACTTTCCAAAATTTGAGAAAATAAAATTTCTTAAAAATATAGAAAAACAATATTTAGCTGGAAGGACCTTATCAAGATGAGTCCAATGACATTTATTCCATCTTCAAGGAGCCTCTACTGGAATTACAACAAATTATTGAATTAATTCAACATAAAAAATATTAAATTCTTATTTGAAAAATAAATAAGAAAATGCATTAAAGCCAAAATGAAATTGAAGCAACATAATATAATCATGTCAAAGAAATTGAATGGTCACATAAGAGGTGAATTGTGATTTCATAGTAAAGATATCAAGTGTAACATCCTAAATTATACAAGAAAGTTATATTTTAAGATACTAAAGTTACAAAGTGTAACATCAGCAATCATCGAATTATGTAAAAATCAAAATATCATGTAGATGTTGCCAAAGTAGAAAATGGAATATTTAATAATATAAATAATTTAATATTTAATTGGTTGTTATCAATGAAGATAAAACCAACAATTTGTTAGATTTATTGTTAATTAGAAAATAAAATAAGCATAAATAATAGTAAATTATCATTTTAAAATTTAATAAATATATATTGATGATAAATACGTAATTTTATGAAATGAAATTTGACCAAATAAAAGGAATCCTACGATCGTGTGGGAGGTGATTTAGAGTTACATAGTAAAATGGCTAAATGAAAGTGAATCCATTGAAAACAATACAATTTGAATCAAAATTACCTAAAAAGAAAGTTGAAACTAAAACTTAACATATTTAAGAACCTAAAAAAAGAATATTTATTTTTGTTGAGCACATCATGGTGTATTTAAGAACAATGTTTTGTCTCGATTGATTCCCTTTTGGAATACAAAAAATTAGCATATTAATCAAGCATAAATAAAAAGGGATTATCATTTTAATGTAAAATAAATATTTATAAAAGTAGAAATAAGATAAATTTAAGTAATGTAATAAAACAAAACCAAGGTAACGTAGAGGTCGCCAAAAAAAAGAACTATAGTCTCATAATAATAAAAATAAATCAAAGCTAAATATTAGGGAAAAATGAGATAAATTTTAGTATGAAGTAGTATTCCAAGATATTCAGTATATTGAGTGTGACATCGTCAATCATAATATAAAATATGAATTAAAATGTATTGTAAACTTTTCTAGAGTTATAAAACATAAAATAGTTTAGAATATAAGAAATGAATATTTAATATTATAAACCTTATTCATATGAGTATAACAACATTTGTTTTTTCTTTATTTGGCATTATTTGGAATTATGATGAATTAACAAGGGAAATAAGAATAATTAATAATTCATTATTTTTAAGTGTTAAATAAAAATAATTTTACCTATAATATGTGAAGGTCATACTATTATGACAATTTTAGGAACAAAACATTTGAAAAAAGTAGAAAAACATTTATGATAACGTTGCAATTTAAAATATCAAAATCATTGAGGGGAATAGTCTAAATCATTAAATCAGGTAAAAATAAAACTTCCCTTATTGCATGCAAAAAAACTAAAAACCCATGTACTAAAAAATATAAAAAAATTTAATTAGTCAACTCTTATTGAGACGACTTCATTGATTTTTGTCTCATATTTAATAGAATTAATTTGGAATTACTTCTAGTTATAAAACTAAATTAGCATAAATAACAACAAATTATTTTTTTAATATTAGGATAAATACATATTAGTACTAAAAGGAGATCTATTTAAGCCATATAATTAACTGAATCAAAGAAATGTAATAGTCGTACGATAGAAAATTTACTATTACGTAGAAATATCAAAAACTTAAATAAAATATTTGAAGAAATGACATTAAATGAATGAGAAAGAAATATTTAAAGATTCCTAGTATATTAATGGTAGGATCCTTGATAATAAAATCAACCATGAGCTAAAAATTTGAAATAAATAATATAAAATCTCTAAAAATTTACAAAAATAATTAAAATAGGAAAATAAATATTTATTTTGATAGAATTTATGAAGACAAGTTTTATGATGTTTGTTTCTTTTGTATCAATTTTGTTTAGAGTTACAACAAACAACAACTAGAAATAGTTATAAATAATAGTGCATTTCTATTTTAATATAAGGTACATACTTGTTAAAGCTATATTGAGATAAATTGAATGAATATAATATGACATTATTAAAGAAATATAAGGGACATAGTATAGGAGATTTAGAGTTATATAGTAATATAACAAATGCAAAGTAAAAGAATTAAAGACAAGTTAAATTATGTTGAAAAGATGCTTTGTAATATATTAATGGGATAGAGTATCACATCCTTGATCATCAAATTTTGTATGAATTTCGTTGATTATTAAAGTATGCAAAAATAAAAGAAAATAAATATTAAAAGCATATAAAAATAAATTTTTTTATTTTATAGAGTTTATCAAGATGAGTCTAATGGGCTCTATCTTTTAAATCCTATTTTAATAGTTAGTCGATATATTAACATTAAAATAAGATAAACTAAAGGAATATAATATGACTAAAATAAGTAATTATAAAAGACACACAATAAGAGATTTGTAGTTCATAGTCATATAACCAAAAGATAGTAAAACATTTGAAGAAAACAATGCAAATGGTATGGTAAAGTTACAATCTTAGATACTAATGAGATTGAAGGTAAGGTCCATAATTGTCAAATCAAAGATGAATCAAAATGTATGAAAAATGTGTAAAACCCTAGAAAACAAACTTATAAAAAAACCTAAAAATTAATTTTGAATTGGCTAGAGCTTATTTAGAGCACATAAATGGCATTTGTTTGTTCTCTATTTGATCTCATTAAGAATTCTATGAATTACAAAATTATGTTAGCATAAATAGATATAAATGATTCTTTTAATACTAAGTAGATCTATATTAAAATTAAAATGAGATAAAATGAAGTGGAACAATAGAACAATACCAAAGTGCTATAAAGGTCACATAAAAGGATAATTAGAATTTTGTAGAATTTTAGTTAAATAAAAAACATATTTGAAGAAATGAAAAACATTATCTAAGAAAGTTATATTCTAATATGTTAGGTGATCGACTGTAACAACCTTATTGATGAAATATTATTTGAATCAAAATGTTTTATAAAACATGTCAAAACCTTAAAAGATAATATATTTAAAAATTTTAAAATAACTATATAATTTAAAGAAGCTCATTGAGATAAGTCTAAAGTTTTTTTTCTTCATCTTGAACATATGTCATTTAGGATTACTATAAATTACAAAAATAAATAATCATGAACAATGATAAATTATTTTTAATGCCAAGAAAATATATTAAGTTGAAATGAAATACGTTTAATTAATGTAGTGTAATCAAGGCAATGTAATATAAAAGTTACATGATATGGGATTTTGATTTATGTAACAATAAAGCAAAATTAAAGAGAAACATTTCAAAAAATTAGATAAGTTATGAGATATAATTGTTTTACAAGTTATTACGGTTATGGAGTGCAACATGATCGATTGTCAATGTAGGTATGAATCAAAATATGTCATAAAATATATAGAAATAAAAAATATAAATATATAAAAATATATAAATGAATATTTAATTAGATAATGCTTACCATGATGAAGCCAATGATGTTTACTCAAATCCATCAGACCTTATTTTAAAATAGTGAATATTACTTATGCAAATAAATAAGAATAATAATAAAAACTATTTTTTAAAATATTGAGTAGATACACATGAAAGTTGAAATAACATATGTTGAAGCAATGCAATATAACAAAACAAATATTGATGTAAAGGACACATGAGATGGAATTAGAGATTAATTGCAATACAACCAAATCAAATTGAATTGTTTGAATAAATGATATAAATTATATCATAAGGCTAAACTCCAAGATACTAAGTTGATTAAGTAAAAATTCCTCAATCAACAAATTAGTTACAAATAAAAAATACTTCATAAAACGTGCCTAAATACTAGTAGATAATATATTTATAATAATATAAAAACGAATATTACTATGATAATGCTAGTTAACACGATTCCAATGATGCTTATTTCAACTCCATCAGACCTTGTTTTTAATGACTATGAATTACTAAAAAAATAAAACATAAATAATAATTATTTGTTATTTTAGTTTGAAGTAAATATATTTATTAAAGCCAAAATACAATAAATTTATAAAATATAATATAACAAAGTTAAAGCAATATAATGCTCAAATAAGATTAGTGTTAGAGCTTTAAAATAATAGATATAAATGAAAGAAAAAAATTAATGAAATAAGTTACATTGTAAAGGAAAGTTGCATGCTCGAGACCAATTGTAGTAGCCCAAGTGACCTATGCATACTTATAAACTTCTTGATAAAATCTATCTAAAAGTGTCGTTATTAGTATACCCTAAAACTATTAATGTTTTTTGTTCCTAGTCCTTTACGATGTAATCCTTAAAATGCTATTATGGTAAGGCATACACAAACAAATTGAAATCTCTTACCAAATTCATAGACACTTACAAAAGATGATATATAGAGGCTAATCATGATTTTTTTAGCAAAAAACTTCCCAAGGCAAGTCCAATATATTATGTACATAATTAATAAGAAATCACAAAATAATACATCCCTTTTCATGTTTATTTGTATATAAATTTTTCATTTTTCCATAAAATGTCACAAAAGGAAATTAAATAGATAAAGATTAAACATGTATATAGAACAATACTGTAAATGCTAGAGGATGTGATGCAAATACAAGCAATCTTCTCATTTGCAAGTAGAGAACTAGATGCCAATAATAAAGTCTTTAAGGAATATGAATTAATTTTTATATGTGGTACATGATTTTTGTGTGAAGAAACTGCAGCCAAAATATTTGGGTATGAATATTACTTTAGATACAAAATGAGGAACAATGAAAAAAAATAAGAGGAGAGTGCTTAGTAGCAAGTGTGGATTGCTACTAGTGAGCATTGTTATTTCGAGCTATGTTTTCTCCAAAACATTGGGCCTAAAGTGTGGGAACATAAAACTAAAAAGGTCAAAAACAAGTAAATGTATATGTTTAGATGTTAAAGATGAAAGCGTTATAACCCACAGAATTATATTTTATTGTAGCTAAGACCTTTAGCTAGTCTAATGCTGCTTTTCCAAGTAAGTTTATGTGTTTGATTCTACCATCCCTCCATTCTATTTTCCATATTTCAAAATTATAGAATGGCTCTAATATCTCTTAGAGTTTCAAAAATGAAGGAAAAAATAGATATTATAAGGATCATCATCTTTAGGATTTCTAAAACTAATTTCATAATTTCCATTCTATATTTTTTTGAAAGTGATATTATGCTTAGGTAAGTGCTTCTAACATTTAGGAGTGTGATTTGTATGCCTTAAGAAAGTCACATAACTTTATTTTCCCAAAGGATTTTGGTCTATATAAATATTTGTTATGGTTTCTTCACAAAAAAACCTAGAAGAAAAAGAAAAACTTCACTTTCAATATATTTGTTCATTAGGGTTTTTTTCTTCCCTAATAATGTCATCTACTACATAGAACGCTACCATTCTTAGTGGATGTTAGTGGGTTATTGGAATGACTAAGATCTTATTTCTTGCTTCTTTAGAATTCCAAAGATTCATGCTTTATAGACAAGATGCATTGTGGGCTTAATGAAGCCTTTTTTAGGAAAATCATTTTTAAAGAAATTCTAAAGAACTTTTTCTAGACTCCTTGAATATGACAAAAAAAATTGTTTACTTGCACTGGCTCTGCAATAATAATCTTTTAAATGTTTTAGAATAATAAGTTTTATAGTGATGATAGTGCAGTCTTTTCTTCATGATATGGTCTAGGCTACCATAAACAAAATTAAAAGCCCTCTTCATAGGGGCATGATGAACTACTAGTAATTCTAACATGTCCTCCAATTTCGTATGTTAAGACACTTACTAGTAATCCTTTTGGAATAGAAATTTTTTTAGCCTAATTTATTTAAGTAAACTCTATACATTGGAAGCATTTCTACCTTGTATTTGAGAACATATTGTTAAATCCATTTTTTCTATAAAAACTTCATGGGGAAGTTCCTTTAATGAATTTAATGACCTTTTGTGTTCTTTCTTGACAAAATCATATATTTTCATTTGTTTATGTTGTTTTTGCAAGTGTAAGCTTGCATTTTGCCTCTATTTTGCTAATTAAATAGTTAGCATCTTTGTTTCACTTTTTAATTTAAGATTTTGTAGTATTGCTACTCGATGTGTGGGAAAAAGTAATCTTCTTGCATAGAAGATGTCTCATTAAATAGCTTAGTGTAAGAACGATAATTTGTAAGAACATTTAGGATGTATAATAATAGATTTTTGTTCTTTCTATTATTTCACAGATGATCAAAGAAGCAGTTATGGACCTCATTAGCAAGTTATTGATATTTATATGATATATTTGAGTTATGAGCAAATTTATTAAGTGTATGAGGCCTGTAGGAGATTTTTTTTGTTAAAAGGAGAGTGTGAGTAGAACATTTCATGCAAAAAATATTAGTGTTACTTTTTCTAACTTTGTAAATATTTTTATAATATTTCTTGTTTAAAGCATTCCATGGCCATTTGTATGGCAACTTAAGGCTTTTTGTTGCAATTTATAATTCTTATTTTTTGCCTTTTGGCTGTATGATTACTAATATTCAATTTTATGGCTATAGTGGTATTTTTATGGAGATTTGTCCATATTTATATGGAAAAAGTGATCAACAAAACTACTATCTCTCTCATTTATATTTTTTATGATTATATTATGTCCATTATTTATAAGAAACTCACTAAAATAACAACCATTTGTTTGTAGATAATTTATTTTAAGTAATTTTGTTATAAAATGTTATGTTTGCTTTTTAATCAATCTTAAGAGTGAATCCTATTCACTTCTTAAGTCATATTTCAAAGCTTTTTATCATGCACATACATTTTAAAATTTTCAGCATCATTGATTATTACTTTGCGTTCATAATGTTTGCTACAATATTTTCTTATACGTTCGTCATTTTTAGATTTTTCCTGATAATATTTTGATTTGAAGATACCTAGCCAATCTCCTAGGAATCGATCTACTCCTACTATTATGTAACTATTTAGAGGAGGAAATTATGAAGGAGTTATTCTTTGGCAATGTACTTTTTCCTTCTAACAAACTAGATATCTTGATTGTTGAAGTGTAGATTTCCTTTCAACCTAATATTTGCTTATATGCGGCTTAAAAGTTTAAATAAATTATGAATAAAGGAGCATGTGTAACAAAGTTTTTTAAGAAAACTACGAATATCTTTTATTGTTGATAACTTATCAAACAAGTTTAAGAAAGACCTACTTGTATAATTTTGTGATTTAACTCTTCCATTTCAAAAATTTAATCTAATGGAGTCCAAGATTCATTTCGTTACTACTATCTTTCTTCATAGTACAAGACTTCTTGCAAACATATCTAAAAGAAAAACTTCTAAATGGCTTAACTATTTAAGATTATTTTGGTTAAGTGTAAGAATATCATTTGTATAAGTTGCTATTAATTTATAATGACTTTTGAAGATATGCATTTCGTTTTGAAATATAAGTAATGTATTTTTTAATCCAAAAGGCATAACTGGCCACTCATAATGCCCATTAGGATCTATAAATGCTACCATATTATACTTTCTATATCTTTTATTACCCATTAAAAACCTGAATTTATACCAAATTTTCTATACATATTGCTATTCTAATTTCTATGGAGTGGATTTTTTTTGCTATGTATAATATAATAACTAACTATGGTATTATCATTTAATCATTTATGATTAAATGACATTCAAGTCTTTCCTTGTATTGTTTCATAATTGTTTTCTAACTATAGATGAAGTAATTTTATTAACACTCTTGCTTTCCCTAATTAATCCTAATTGTTAAAATTCTTTAATATGCATTTTATATTCCTCTAAGTCTTTTGGGTAAGGATTTGTTTGTTTTATTAATAACTAAATTGGGGTAGACTTTTTTAGTTTACATGTTATCTAGTTTTTGTTTCAGTGTTTTAAAGGATCATCTCTTATATGATTTATATAATTTTTTAACAATATTGTGCTAAGTTATTATCATTTATGTAGGTTTTTGAAAAATCACATATTTTTATTTCTTTTTTCGAATTATAATCCACCAATTATTTTAATTTATTTAGAGTCCACTTGGAGAGTAGATAGTTTGGTGTTGGAATTTTTAGAAATTATTAGTTAATTATCTTGATAAGTTTCACCCCATCATAAATTCTAAAAAACATTAATCAAATTATAATTTCTACATTGTTGAAATTTGTTTGTTTAACTATGCCATTGGCATAGGATACCTTTGTTGGTAAAAGTTTTTATGGTAATTAGTTAGAATTTTATCAATTATTCTTTCATTTATTATTGCACCTAATATTATTCCTTGGTATGTCAGTGTTCCCATAAATTGATGAGGAATCATTTTTATTTAAACATGACTAGACGTTGCCCCATTATTTACTATAATGACAAATGTGATGGCCTGACCAACTTCAAATTAAAATGTGTGGATAATTATAATGAAGTTATTTTATCTATATTGTGTATTGATGGATTCAAATCCTATATAGTTGAATAAGTCTTTTATGTCTAAAGAAGTATTATTTTCAATTTGTGTTTTTCTTTTAACTTATACTGTGGTAGCTTAAACTTTAGTATCTTTATTCCAATGTGCTACTGCATAATGGTTTCAAGAACTATCTTGATCTTTAATTTTAAATTATTTTCTATGATGTTACAGCCTTTTGTAAGATTTTCTGTTAAATTATATCCTAATGTTTTAGAACAAAACTTGCATAAGTGTTGGTTAAACTTCATACATATTGTTTTATGTCTTTTGATTAAATATTTTTTACATTCATTTCCCTTTTGTTTATTAGTAATATTAAAACCCTTAAATTCATGGTCATACTATTTTTCTTGTTTTTTAAATTTATAACTTTTAGAGAGACATTATGTGTCATGATATAAATTCTAATGGTTATTGTTATTAATATCTGAAAGATCAAGGTCTACATTTTTAGTCTAACTTCGTTAACTAAATAACTATAGATATCATTACCTCATTTTGACTCATTTATGTCAAATTGCATAATATCATACTCTACTTTATTGTCTAGTTTTGTATACATGTTTAAGTTTTCTCCATCTACAATCTTATTTTGATTTTGTAAGGCAATGACTTATTTCTCTATAAATGATGCACTTGCATTTTTTTGGTAGGAGGTTTTTGGGTTCTAAACCATTTTTCATATTTTCTCCAATGTCTTTCTTTTTTATAATATTTGGATCTTCTTAATTATCTCTTACAAATGCTAACACCATAGTATTCTTTTATCCTTCACTTATGACAATAAGTAAAGCTTTTACTTTATTTATTTTGTTTCTATTCCATTCATTTTTATTTCAAATAATTAAAGATGAACATAGTTAGAGAATCAACTCCTAAGATACTCTTATAACTTATAGATTCATTACATTTTACTCTAATTACTACTCCTAATGGTTGAGAAATGTTTCTAAAATAATTATTGCTTAACATGTCATCCTTAAACTTCTACTTGTTTATGCAGCTAAGTTTAAATAGTCTTTACTAGAAGGTGCGATATTAATGAAACTAGTTATTATTAATGTTTTAAATCTTGTATAACTGATCTTACATAATTATATGCCCTTGGCTAGTGCATGTAATTATGATGGTTTGTTGAATTTTGCTGGTAACATTAGAAGGATTATCTGTTACTTGTAACATTTGTTAAAAATCTTAGGGATATGATAATTCCCAATTATCAAATAATCATTTGAATAATTCTCCATGGAACTTCTAAATGAATTGATCATTTTATATTGTTTCGATGTTTTTAAATTAATTTAATACATTTGTGTCATCTATTTCCCCTACGTTTAGTAATCTTTACCATTTTTTAGGATAAGTGCTTCCTTATGATACTATGCATCTTTAGTTCTTTTTTTATTTGGCTATCAAGTAGCATAGCTCTTTCCCTTATTCCTCTTGTTCTTAACAATGTGAAATTATTACTTTCTACTCTAAGTGATGTTAGTTGTGGTCTTCTTGTTAATTTTGTTTAGTTTGTGTACCAGAAGCTATCAAGATAAAAGTACTTGAGGTATTTGCTATCATAGCACCACAACTTGCTATATTCATTCATAAGAACTGTAATTAATCCAATCCATATCATAAAAGGAATTGGATATTTTCTTTGATTCAAGGTTAAGGGCGAGGGTTAGAATCAAAGAAGGGGTACCATGATGCTTCAAAAATTGCAGATATTTTGAGATAGGGAGTATTATGGCATTGAAAAAAAATTCGACGTCTTCAACATTGGATCTACAATCTCCTCTCCAATCATAATCTAGAAATACAACATATAAAGCTCCTTCCTTTTCTTGTACTTCTTCATTTATATTAAAACATTCTATTACATAATGGGTAATATCTTTAGAGTAAAAACAATTAATGATTATCTGAATCCTCACATCTTATAATAGCACAAGGATTAGAAACTCTTCAATTAACCATGCCATGTCAACCAATAAAATATCATGTTTCGTTTGGGATATATGTTTTGCTGGTTATACTCAAGAGATACCCCTCTGTTTTCCTGAAATTTGGTCACTAAATACCGCTTTCAATTTGATAATTTTAATCATAGATGATGTGAAGAATTTAATGGTATCTAGTTCATTTATGTTATATATGTTCACTACCAAATTTGATAATTTACCAACAAATGTTTTATAAATGAGGGTGTTCTCCTATTTGAACCATATCTACTAGTTTTATGGCTATTTCTATATCATTAAAAATGTATCTTGTTGGAATGACATAATTTGGTGCTGAATAATATATTTGTCCTTCATCATTGATGTATACTTTTAAACTTCCAAATAAAATCCATCTAAGACTATTATTACCGATATCTACTACAATTGGTCTTCTTATATGTAGCCCTTTTTTATGTAGTCAATTAAATGCTATGATAATGTGGCTTATATGCAAAAATAGAAATATTTCATATATGATATTTTGGTGCCTTTCAAGTTATTAATACCAAGTGAACTTTCACATCATTTTTGTAGGAAACTTATTTTTCTTTGTAATTCCCTAACAACCTTATCTATTTTTTTTCCTTTGAAATATATAATTTCTTAAGGTGCTAAATTTAGATTTTAGTCTTTGAAATTCTATAATTGTTTTTCAACATTTACTAATAGTTGTCTTCCAAAGTTTTTCCCCTACAATTGTTTACCCATTTATTTAAACTATTATATTTTTTAAGTATTATTATTTTCTATAAAGTTCTTAAAATTTTTGTTTACCTATTAGACTAATGTGAAAGGTATTTTGGGTCATCAACTATAACATATGACAAGCCTAAAAGTTTAAAATAGCCCTTAGCCAACTTTGCTCATATAGTTGAACTCATATCTTCAAATGAGGTATGAATAAAAACATTTTATAAAACATTTAAAAAAATACAAAAAAATAAAAATAAAAAAATAATAAAATTAATCATTAATTAGATAGAGCTAATTGAGGTGAGTATAATATTATTTGTTTCATCTCCATTAGTCTTTGTCTAAAACCACTATGAATTACCAAATTCAAAAAATAAATGATAATAAATTATTATTTTAAAATTAAGTAGATATATTATAAAGCTAAAATTTTATAAATTAAAGAAATATAATAAAATCAAATGAAAGAGATTTATAGTTTACAAAAGAAAATACTTTGAGTTTCAATATACTATAACAAAATTAATGTCAAAGTTTTTATAAAATTAGAAACATAGTATAGTGAATTAACATACCAAGATACGAAGGGGATGTAATGTAATATCTTTAATTATCAAATTAAGTTCAAATAAAAATACCACATAAAAAATGTAAAAGTCATAAAAAATATTTAAAAATATAAAAATTAGTATTTAATTAGATAGAGCTCAATAAGATGTGTCTAAAGTTGTTAATTTTTTCCCAATTACATGTTAGAGCTTCAAAGTAATATAACTAAACTAAATCAAAATATTTAAAGAAATGAATGAAGGAGAATGATAAAGTTGCATTCCAAGCACTGAAGTGATTATACGTCACACACTTGATCATCAAATCAGGTAAGAATCAAAATATATCGTAAAACATGGAAACATTTATGAAAATAATACATTTAAAAACAATAGTAAATTTTCATTTGTTTATACTTTTATCAGATCATTTAATGATGTTTATTTTATCTCAATCAGACCTCATTCGGAACTATAGCAAATTACAAAATAAAATAATCATTAAAAAATTAAAAATTTGTATTATGATATTAAAGTGAATTTTTATTAAACTAAAAGGAGATGAATAGAAGAAGAGATTTAGAACTAGATAGCAACATAATAAAGTTAAAGAAAAGAACTTAAAGAAATGAGATAAATTATAGTAGAATGCTACATTCTAATATAATATATAGATTAAGCACAACATATTTGATTTTGAAATAATTATAAAACAAAGTTTCATGTAAAGTGTAACAAATTCTAGAAAAAATAATTAAGATTATGAAAATCAATTTAATTTGATAGAGCTCATGTGAATGAATCCAACATCATTTGTACCATCTTGATTACACTGAGTTTTGAATTACTGTAAATAAAAAAAATAAATAAAATTAAATAATAATAGTAATAATAATAAGTAAATATATATTAAAATAAAAAATAAGTTAATTAGAAGTAATGTAATATAAATAAATCAAAGAGATGTAACGGTCACATAAGAGAAGTGGAGTTTCCTTGTACTATTAAAAAATCAAAGGAAAAGATTTGAATAAAATAAGTTAATTTGTGCAAGAAAGTTGGTTTTAGCAACATTAAGGAGATTGAGTATAATATTCTTGATCATCAAATCAAGTACAAATAAGTATGCCTCACAAACTTCTCTAAAACTATAAAAAATAAAATATTTAAATAGAATGTATATTTAATTGGATAGAAAGCAATGATAGAAGTCCAATGGCTTTTGTTTCACCTCGTTTAGATCATGTTTAGAAATATAAAAAATTACAAAAGTAAATAAACTTAAAAAATAATACACTGCTAATGTATTATTACGTAGAAATATGTCAAAGCTTAAATGAGAAAAATTGATCTATTATACTATAATGAGATAAGAGCAAACACATTTACAAAATTATTTTAGATAATAGCAAAAATAAATATAGCATATTTGATTATTAAATTAAATATGATCAACTTATAGTTTAAAGTATGCCAAAACTTTAAAGAATAAAATATAAATAATGTTAAATTGAATACTTAATTACATAGTGCTCATCGAGATGAGTTAAATAATATTTTTTTTATCTTAGTGAGAACACATTTCCAATTAACACTAACTCTTGGAGTAAATAAGAGTTAATAATAGTAAATTATTTTTAAATAACAATTAAATACTTACTGAGGACATGTAGTAGTCATGGAAGAAAAGAATTAGAGTTTCATTGTCATATATCTATATCAAAGAAGAATATTTTAATAAAAGATAAATTAAATAGGAAAGTTGCATTCTAATATACTAAGTAGATCTAGTGTAACCTCCTCAATCATCAAAATATATATGAATCACAATATGTCATAAAACATATAGCATTATTTTTTTTTTCAAGATGAGTCTAATGTCTTTTTTATTATCATGATCAAACATTTTTTTTTATTACTAGAAATTACTAAATAAAAAAAGCTTAACTAAAAATAAAATATAAATATGAAATAAAGAGGATATATATTAAGGATAAAATGGGATAAATTTAAGCAACATAATATAACTAAATCAAGGTCTTGTAATTATCACAAAATACAAGAATTGAAATTTATAGTAGTATAACACATTAAAAACATAACATTGAGGTAAGGAGATGAATTTTATAAGAATGTTGAATTTCAAAGAACTGGAGAGATTGAGTAGAACATCCTCTATCATCAAATCAGGAATGAATGAAAATATCTAAAAAAGATTAAAAAATCCATAAGACATAAGAAATTTAAAAAATATAAGAAAGAAAAATTATTTGCATAGTTGTCATCGAGAGGGGTCTTATGATGTTAATTTCTTCCTCATCAGATCTCATTTGGATTTACTATGAATTATCATATAAAAAAGTGTAAATATTAATTAGTATTTACTTCATATTTGGTAGACATGTCATAAGACTAAAATGAGGTGAATTAAAGTAATATAATATATCCAAATCAAAGCGGTCGAAAGGTCACATGATAGAAGAGTTAAAGTTACATAGTAATATAACCAAATAAAAAAAAATTTCAAAAAATGACAAGAATTATGTGATAAAGCTACATTCTAAGATATTAAGGGGATCAAGTATAAAAGATTGATAACTAAATTATGTATGCATGAAAAAACCTCAAAAAGAATCCTAAAATCATAAAAATGAAAATTTAAAAAATTTTAAAAATTTTAAAAATTATTATTTAATAGAGAATTCCTCAACGCGATGTGTCCAATGACATCTATTTTGTTCGATTTAGGCCTCATTGGGAATTATTAAGAATTATAGAAATAAATAAATGTAAATAATAATGAATTGTTATTTACATATTAAGAAAAATAATATTCATTTTGAAAAATGTTAAATTAAAGGAAAGAAATATAACCAAATTAACATGATGTAAAGGTTAATGATAGAAGATTTAGAATTACAAAATAATTTAATAAAATCAATGAGAAACATTTTAAGATATTATGTAGTTTAATGGACAAAGTTGTATACAAAGATATTAATGAGAATAAGTGTAAAATAAAAAAAGAAATATTTAATTAATTAAAGCCCATTGAGATTAGTCAACTAATTTTGTTTCAACTCAATCAGACTTAGTTGTGAATTACTTTAAATTAGCAAATAAAATATGCATGAAAATAATACATTATTATTTTAACATTTCACAAATATATAATAAAGTTGAAATAAGTTGAATTTAAGAAATATGTTATAACAAAAAAAAAACAAATGTATCGTTCACTTGGTAGCAGATATAGAGCTTTATAATACTGCAACCAAATCAAAAACAAAAAAAAATTATGTATAAGATATAAATTATATAAGAATGTATCATTGCAAAATGTTGCTTTTGAGTGTAACATGATTGATCAACAATTGATTCACTAATAAAAATGCATAGTAAAGTGAGCTAAAAGTATAGAATATAAAATTTTTAAAAAATAAAAAAAAGTTTTAATTAGATATAGCTCATTGAGATGAGTCCAACAATATTTGTTTTCTCTTTATTTGACCTCCCTTCAAATTCCTTAAAATTATAAAAATTAAAAAGCATAACAAATAAAAATTATTATTTTATCATTAATTTTACATATGATAAAATTAATGTGATAAATTGAAGTAACACAATCTAAACAACCAAAATAATGTAAATATTGCACAAGAGAAAAATTAGAGTTTCATAGTAAAATAATTAACTAAAAGTAGAAAATGCTAAGAAATGTGATAATTGGACAAGAAAGTTCGATTTTAAGATTCTATGGAGTTTGATAGTGACATCCATGATCATCAAATATAATAAAAATAATGACTCAAAAGTGTAAAAAAAATAAAAGTAAAAATATTTTAAAAAATAAAATTTAACTCTTAATTTTGTTGTAGTTTGTTGAGATGAGTCCAATGACATTTGTTTCATATCTATATAATATTATTTGCAATTATTGTGAATTATCAAAATAAATAAGCATAAAAAATTGCAAATTATTATTTTTGTAGTTAGTAAATATTTATGAAAGTGATAAAAAGACAAATCTAAGAAATGTATTATAAGAAAAACAAACAGTTGTAATGGTCACAATGGAGAAGAGTTAAGGCTTTATAGTAATATAGCAAAATAATTTCAATAAATTTTAGAAGATGAGTTAAATGTTATGAGAACTTACATTCAAAGGCATTAAGTGCATCGAATGTCACATCCTTAATCAATAAATCAAGAGTCATAATAATTAGCATGAATAATAATAAATTATAATTTGTATATTATGTAAATATATATTAATGATAAAATGATATATATTAAAGCATTACAATATAACAAAACTAGAAGACATGTAAAAGTCACATAACATTAGAATTTGATTTAAATAGTAATATATATAAATCGAAGAGGAAACTTTGAAAAGAAATGGCAAACTTTATAGGAAAATTGCATTAAAAAATAACAAAGATATCAAATGTAACACCATTAATTATCAAATCAAGTAAGAATTGAAATTTCTCACAAAGAATTTCAAAACAATGGTTGATCAACATTTTAAATTTTTAAAAATAATATTAAATTTATTTGTTCTAATTTAGATGGGTCAAACAACATTTTTTTATGTCCATTGAACCTTATTCAGAATTGCTTTTAACTATGAATGTAAATAATCATAAATAATATTAATTAGCTTATTAATATTAAAAAATCTATAATAAAGCTAAAATGAGTTAAATTTAAGATGTAGAATAAAACAATATAAAAAAGATTTTATAAAAATTAGGTAATTTATGTATTAAAGTAGCATTGCAAGATAGTAGAAAGTTTTAGTGTGACATCCTCAATCATCAAATTTGGTATGAATCAAAATATCCCATAAAATATTTCATAACTATAGAAAATGAAATATTTAACAAGAAAGAACCCTTTTGGATTACTCCAATAATAATAGTTTCATCAAGATCAGACCTTGGAGAATTACAATGAATTATTGAAATAAAAAAAGATAAATAGTAAAAAAAATACTATTTAATTTTAAGTAAATATGTATTAAAAGTGAAATGTTATAATTTGATAGAATGTAATATAATAAACTCAAAGCAATGTAAAGGTTACACAAAAATTGATTCAAAATTCTATCGTAATATAATGAAATAAAAGTAAAAACTTTTAGAAATTGAGAGAATTTCAATGAGAAAGTTGTAAGATATTAAGCAAATCTCATGCAACATTCTTAATCATCAAGTTAAGTTCAAATCAAAATTTTGCATAAAACATAACAAATCTCTAGAGAATAAAACAATTAATAACATAAAAAAGAATATTTAATTTTATAAAGATTTTTGTGATGAGTGCAATGATGTTTGCTTCATCGCTATCTAATCTTGTTTAATTTTATAAGGACAGTTGAGACAATTTTTTGAATGCGTCATTGGTTCCATTAGCTCAAGAAGGGCAATTGTTTTCTCTAATGAGTAATTTTTGTTTCTTATTGAGCTTTTATTTGATGCCATACTTATATTACGAGTGAGGATGACATTTAATATGAGTGACTTGATTAACAGTTTCAATAGAAAGTATGCTTCTATGGGCATCGTTATGTTGTTTGGTTTTCCTAACCTTTTCTTTGTTTCCTCTCTTTGAGCATTTCTATGCATTGGTGAACTGTTCCTCCTGATATTGGAGTAGCCCAAAATTTCTTGCTCAACCCTTGGAGTTTCAAGCAATTGAAATTCAATTGTTGTCTAACTTTGTTGAGTGAATCTTCTAAATCAGACATTGAGGAAACATGACTTTTTTCCTTTATGAGTTCATATGCATTTTGTAATCATTCCACATCTAATTTAAGGTTTTCTATGGCTACATAATTGTTAATTTAATTATTTTAAGTTTCTTTAAAGAGTCTTTATATAATTCCTTGTCTGATGAATCTTTAATTTGATCCATAACTAAAGTTGGGATTTATGACTAAGACTCAAGAGCTTCACCTATAGGTTCCCTTTTTGACATGATTTCTGTCTCACTTTTGAAAGTAGTTATAAATTTAATTCTCACAAGTGATGGTTCTACCACCTCATACAAAACATCCAAAGATTTATTGGCCAAGATGTGGCTCTAAGATTTATGATTTAAAAGATTCATGATGGGTATCTCGAGTAGATTTAAATAATGTGAATAGATTCAAATGATCTTCAAATTGCCTCATGCTAACCAACCCATGTCCATAGTTTTAGAGTTACTTTGTTAATGCAAGTCATTAAGTCCTAAGATTTTTTCAGAGGTTATATCTAATTTCCAACCCTTACAAGAAACAACATACCACTTCATTTGGATTTAGATGCACAATCTTTTAGAATTCAATCACCTCCCATTAAGCATATATAGAGTGCAGGATCACACTAATTACTAAGCTTATGCAACTCCATATCCCTAGGGATTATTTGTAGCCTAGTAATTATCTTAGAAGTCAATTAAGAATAGCAATTTCATTATCCTTGAAAGATCAAGCATAGCATAGACTATCACATTTAACTCTACTAATGCATGTCCAAGAATATCACCTTAATTTGCATATGAAAAAAACCATCTACCATCTGTAAGTATCATATGATAATTCTCATCATGTTCAATTCCATAACCAATCTATCATGAACCTATTAATCCCTAATAGACTCCTATCAAAGCTTGTTAGCATGGCCAACACTTGCACCATTCTTAGCCTTCTTTTCAAGTAAAAATCAAGGATCTCAAACTTATCTTGAAATCATGAGCACTAAGAATTATAGAAACGATCTAGGTCATCTTAATGTCATAATCATGCCTCACATGGCCTAAATAAGGCTTCATGATCACATTAGCTAGGCATACATGAGGCATGCATGAGTTTTTGGTACAAGAATCATTGCTAGGTTTGGTTGCGAATGAAATTTAAAAAATAGTGTTCTTGTCCTAAACTTAGATACCTATAAATAATAATAAAACAAATATTTTTCCTAAGCCATCATTGTTCTTTCTTGGGAAAAATCATAGTCATGATACTACTGAATGGAAAATTATACATAGCATCATCCACACAAAGTCATGGTATTGTTCTAGGAGCTTATGAGTTCTCCATGAGGTAAGCTTAAATAATTTAGTTCTATTCATAAGTTCTAGTTACCACAGTTATGGAATGTATTATGGCTTTTCTAGCAAGTACAATACATAGTCATGGTTAATGGTTCTTGTTTTCATTTTACACTTAAACTAAATTCATAGTTCATATGTAAAACATTTTAAGGTCCATCAATAAAATAAATTATTGGAAATATAAGTAATAATAAAAATGACATCTTTAATCAAATCTTTGTTTCATTATTTGTTCCTTCAAAACGAAGCACAAAACCTTGGTAATCATGACTCATTTTTTATGTATTGATTAATCTACCCAAGTCATGAGATCCATTCAAAAATACATTATTTATTATTTTCAATGAAAATGTTCACATAAGTGATTATGAATCATAGGTAGAGCAAATTCTAAATATTAAATAAGATAATTATGCAATTAAACATGGCATAACTTAGATCCACACCTAACCAAGCAACTAAGTAATGAAAATCACATTATTATATCTCAATTATGACAAAACATGTTAATTTACATATATCTATAATCAATTCTCAAGTAGAAAGAACAAATATCAGATTTTAACCTAGCTTTGTTATCACCATGTTTCATTTCTCCAAAATAAAATTTTTGAGCAAATAGATTTATGTTTTGTATGAATGGAGCATAGTATAACTCATCATAATCATATAAAACTACTATCACATTAATTCTTGAAACATTATTCAATTATTGCCCAATGTATAGCAAGATTTATTTCCATTATTAGGATATACTTTAGTAGTACATTAACATGACCATAATTGATTTCTTGGTAGTCACACCAACACAAAAAGTTTTGTTTAGTAAAAAAATAATTTTGCTTATGAGAAAGAAGGATCAAACAACATTCTTTGATTTTTTTCCAATCTATTTATGTGCATGTATTGAAAATAATTTCTCCAAATAGCTTGCTTAAACTTTTAGGAATTATCCAAAAATTGATTTCACTAAGGAAGTTTGGTTTTATCATGGGAGGACATATTGAATACAATTTGTTAATTATAGAAGTGATGATTTAATCAATAAATATAAAAGTTAAGGGCCACAACTACATAATTAAAACTTACAATAAGAATGTTGTTAAAATTTTTCTTGCAAATGTCCACATAAGATCTATTACAATTCAAATTTAGTAAATGACTCATCTACCCCATTATGATCATTTTTTGCCAAATTTGGTTCTCATTCTTCACTTATGGTATGCTTTTAAATTTTTTTTTTGATTTCTATCCTCTATATTGTTAATTTTGGAGATATGTTATTTTAGTTGGGGTCTTAACTAATGGCATTTTTCTAATAAAGACAAAAAATTATTAGACTCATCTCAATAAGCTTTATCTAGTTAGAGATATTTAATATTTTTATATTATTAATTTTCCTTGATTTTAGTAATATTTATGAGACATTTTGAATTATGCTCAATTTGGAAATAAAGTATGTTGCACTTGATATCCCTAGTAAATTAGAATGCATCTTTACAATACATTATAACCCATTTCCTAAAATCATTCACTTTTTTTTGGTTATATTAATTTGTAACTCTAATTCTCTTCTCTCTTAGTTATTATATTACTTTGATTAGGTTATATTACAATGCTTCAATTTATCTCGTTTAGGCATTGCTATATATTAAGTTAATAAATAAAAATCAATTTGTGGTTATTTTAATTTTCTTTAGAAATTTGTAATAATTCCAAATGTGTTTGCTCAAAATGAAACAAATATCATTAGACTTGTCATAATGAGCCCTATCAAATTTCTTATTATTTTTATTATCTTTTTGTAAAAGAAATTATTTTCTATTATTCTAGCAATTTTTATGAGAGATTTTGGTTCATTACTCACTTGAAAATTTTTGATAATATGCCCATCCTCTTTAATATCTTTGAATGTAGTTGTCTAATAAAATTCACCTCACTTTTCAAATTTTTTACTTTGATTTTTTTGTAATACTATGAAACAACTAATTTACTCTAATGTGTCTCTTAACATTTTTTGTTTGGTTATATCACACTGCCTAATTTTAGCTTATTTTTACATAAATATATATTTACTTAATATTAATATAAAAATATGTTATTATTTATTTTTGTTTTTCTGGTAATCACTAGTAATTCAAAACAAGGTCTAGTGGAGATGGAATAAATGTACTTACACTCTTGTCAACTACCTCAATCAAATTAAAATTTGATCTTTAAATCTTTAAATATTTTTTCAAGGGTTTTGGGATATTTTACAAAATTATTTGATTTGTAACTAATTTGATGATCAGGACGTAAAACATATCATATTTCTTTCGCTTTTTTTCTTTGATTTGGTCATATTACAAAGAAAATAAAAATCTATCATTGTTTGACATTTGCATGGGTTCCATTTTGTTATATTGTGATGAACCATTGTATCCCATTTAAGCTCCAATTTTTTAATTAAAACTAAAATAATATTTTATTATTATTATTTAATTATATTGTTATTAATGATAATTATAAAGGAGGACCATTCAAGATAAAGGAAAATGTCGTTGGACTCACCCCAATGAGCTCCTTGTAGATAAGTATCATTTTAATACATTATTGTGTTTTGGATATATTGCATTTCATTAAATTTATCATTTTTTATTTTAATATGAATTTACTTAATATTGAGTAATTTATTTTTCTACTTAATTGTATTGTTATTTAGTTGTAATTATTATCAAGCTCTAAAAGAGATGAAACAAATGTCACTAGACTTGTTTCGATTTGCTCGACCTAATTAAATATTTAATTTTAAAATTTGTAAATATTTACCTTTTTTTAGATTTTGAAATATTTTAGAAGGAAATTTGGTTTATAATTGATTTAATGATTGAGGATGTTCTACTCAATCTCTTTGTATCATGGAATGCAAGCTTTTCACATAATTTAAATAATTTTTCAACTTTTTTGTTGTGATTCTTTTATATTATTATGTAAGTCTAAATCTCCCCTTATGTTATTATTACATTACTTTGATTTACAGTAAGTACATTTCTTCAATTTATTTTATTTCTTCACTACTATTTTTTAATTATCATTATTTATTTTCAATGAATTTTTTGTAAGTCAAAATGATGTTCTATAAAGATTATTCAAATGTCATTAGAGCCCTCTCAAAGAGTTCAATGCAATTAATTATTTATTTTTATATTTTAAAATAATTTATTTGCCATGGTTTCTATATATTTTATGATACCCTTTTTGTATTGACTTGATGATTGAAGAAGTTACACTCAATCTACTTTGTCTTTAGAAATGTTTCATTCCTAAACTATTTTTTTATAATTTCAAAGTTTTTCTTTCATTTGGTCATATTATTGAAAACTCAAAATCTCATCTTATGTGAACTATCACTTTAATTTCTTATATTACATGCCTTCAATTAACCTCCTTTCACCTTTAAGATTTTTTGATTAAGATTTTTTAAAACAATTGTTTTCTAGTTACACTTATGTTATTAATAAATTCAAAGTAATTCAAAAAGTGGCAATAAACAAGACAAAATAAACTTTATTTGACTCATCTAAAATAGATTTATCTAATTAAATATCATTTTTACAATTCTAAAAAATTTTATTTTATATATTTTTAAATATTTTAGTAAAAATTTTGATTCAGACTACTTTTATGATCAAGTGAGAATCCTATATAAATTATCATATTTCCTCAAAATTTTCATTTTAATACTATTATATTGTTTTGTTTTTCTAAATCACCTCTCGTGTGACATACACATCCTTTTGATTTTGTTGAGTTCTATCACTTCAATTTATGTCTTTTCTATTATAATATATATTTGCCATATACTAACACAATAACTTAGTATTTTTGGGTTTATTTACATTGCTAATTTTCTATAATTCTAAAGAGACATAATTGTGATGAAATAAAAAAATTGAATTCACCTTGATAAAGTTTGTCTAATTAAATATTTATTTTTATATTTTTAAAATATTTTTTTCTATTTTTTTGATGAAACTTAGAAATTATTTTGCATTATAATTAATTTTTCTATGAAGGATGTTAAACTTTATCTCCTTGGTACCTTGAGCTCAAATTTGTAGTGTAATTTATCTATTTTCTTCAAATTTTTCCTTTGATTTAGTTACATCACTAAGAAATCCTAATTCTCTTCTTATGTGAGCTTTATGTCTTATTGAAATGGATATAATCTACCACAACCATTTTTATTATTTCAAATTTGATACATATTTAATGTAGTAAAATTATAATTTAAATTTTCATATTTGAATTATTTCATTAATTTATGGTAATTATAATTGAGATTTGATCAGAATTAAACAAGCATCTAAAACTCATTTGAACAAGCTCTATCCAACTAAAGATTTGATTTAATTTTCTCAAATATTTTATTTTTTAGGTTTTTGACATATTTTATAAGATATTCAAATCTAGGCCTAACTTTATAATCATCAATTACACTCAATCTTCTTATTGTCTTGGAATGCAACTCTTATACAATTTACCTCCTCTTTAATTTGTTGCTTTGATTTTGTAATATGACTTTGTAAATATGAACCTTCCATTGTCTAACATTTAGATTGCCCTTGTTTTATTATTACATTACTTCAATCAATCTCCTTTCAGCTTTACTTTATAATTTCTTCTTATTAAAATAATTTTTTTTACCTAAGTTGACTTATTATTTTAATATGTCGTAATTCCAATCTAGATTTGATCAGAATAAAACATGCATCATGAAACTCATCCTAATGAGATATGTCAATTAAAGATAAAATATAACTTTCTTAAATATTTTAAATTTTAATTTTTTTTGCATGTTTTGGAAGACATTACAATTTGTACCAAAGTCTACAAGTGAAGATCACACAATCAATCTCCTTGTTACCAAGGAATGCAACTCTCCCTTAAAATTTATTTAACTTTCTTAAACTTTCTTCTTTGATTTGGTTCTATTACTATGAAAATCAAATCTCCCCTCATGTGACATTTACATTGCTTTGATTTGTTAATATCATGTTATTTCATTTTGTCCCTTTTAAGCATTAATTTATCTTTTCTTAGTATTAAAATAATTATTTATATTATGCATATTTTATTACTTAGTTAATTTTTTATAATTCAAAGCGAGGTGCAATCAACTTGAAATAATTTCATTAGCCTGAGCACAATAAGCTTTATCTAAATAAATATAATTTTATTTTTTAAGTATCTTTTTCTATGGTTTTGACACCTTTAAAAAATACATCAATTTGTGCCTTAATTGATGAAAGAGGAAGATGCACTTGATCCCCTTAATATCTTAGAATTTTGCTATCTCATTCAACGTGTCTCATTTTTCAAAATTGTTCACTTTGACATAGTAATACTATACTATTCAACTTTAATTCTCCTCTTTTGTGTCCATTAGATCATTGCAATTTGGTTGTATAAGATTACTTACATTAATCGCATTTCTAGATTAACATTTGCTTTCTTAACATTAAAGTTTTAGTCTTTTATTATTTACATATAATTACTTTTGTAAAAACAACAAAACAAATTGCAAACTACATTTGATGGAGATCAATAAGCATTGTTGGACTCCTTTTGACATGCTCCAAAAAATCAAATATTTCTTTCTATCTTTTTAATTTTTTTTTCTATTGTAACATTCTATTTTATGAATTTTTTTTCTTTCTATCTAGTTTAATGACAATGGATGTTACACTCGATCATCTTAATACCTTTAATTAAATGTTTCCAACACAATTTGCCATATTTTTTTAAACCTTTTTAGTTTTATTTATTTATATTACTACCTAACCGTAAATTACCCCTCCTGTGAGCTAAGATCATTTTAATTTTTTTATATTACATTCCTTTGAGTTCTTCTTATTCCACTTTAATAATTGTTTAATTATTTATTAATTCATGGTAATTCTAAATGATGTCTGATCATGACAAAACTTACATTAATTAGATTTTCTCAAGGAGCACTATCTAATTAGATTGTTTTATATTTTTTAAATATTTATCTTTTTAAGATTTTCGCCTGCTACATCAGAAAATTCAATTCATACTTGACTTTAGAATCGAGGATTTTACAATCAATCTCCTTTGTATCGTAGAATATGACTTTACCACATCGTTTATCTTATTTCTTAAATTTTTTTTCTTGATTTTAGTTATATTGCAATAACACCTTAAATTATTTCTCATGCAATTTTTATGTTGTTTTTAATTAGTTAGGTTATATTACATCAATTTAGCTTTTTTAGCCTTCAATATGTTTTTAGTAAAAATTAAATTAATAATCGATTATTTTTCATGTTTTTTTTCTTTATAAATTTCTTGCAATTCCAAACTTAGTTTGATAAAGATGACAAAAAAAAATTATACTTGACTCAATGAGGTTTATCAAATTAAATATCATTTTTACACTTTTAAATACTTTATTTTCTAAGGTTTTTGCTTGCTTTAGAAAAAGTATGGATAAGTACTTTATTTGTTAATTGAGGATTTTACACTCGATCTCCTATAACATTGACATCATTTGTTCATTCTCTTACCTTTAATTTTGTTATATTAATATGTTACCCTAAGTACCCTTTCATGAACTACTAATTACTTTGATATGGTTATATTACATGTTGCATCAATTTATATCATTTTAGCTTTAACAAGTAATTTCCTTACATTAAAAAAATGGTTTGTTATTATTTAAGGTTAATTATTATAATAAATAGTAATAATTAGAAATGACCTGCAATCAAGAGGAAACAAATCTTGTTAGATTCATCTCAAATAGCTCTATCCAAATAAATATTCATTTATATATTTTTAAATATTTTATTTCCTTGTGCTACGAAAAAGTTTACGAAAATTTTTATACATTTTAGATTTTATGATTCAGAGTGTTATACTTGATATCCTTAGATTCTTAGAGTGCGACATTCTTATATGATTTGTCTCATTTCTCAAAATATTTTCCATTGAATTAATTATATTTGTTTTAATTCTTAAGTCACCTCGTGTGGGTCCTTTACATATCTTAATTTAGTTTTATTACAATACAATAATTCATCACACTTCAACTTTAATAAATATTTAAGAAATATTAAAACAATATTTAGTAATATTTATTATTAATTAAATATTTTATTTTGTAGTAATTTCAATCGAGATTTGATTGAGATTAAATATACATTGTCAGACTCGTATTAGTGAGCTTTATATATTTAAAAACAATTATTTTTTTATTTTTTATTTCTAGGCTTTTTAATTGTTTTATGGCATATTTAAATTTGTACTAGATTTAGCGATCAAGGATGTTATACTCCAACTTTGTATTATAGCAAAATTCAACTCTTTTGTGTTATTTATCTTTTTTTCAAATATTTTGCTTTAATTTGTTATATTTCTATGAGACTCTCATTCTCTTCTCAAGTGAGTTTTGCATGACCTTGATTTGGGTATGTTACATTAGTTCAAATTATCTCATTTTGACTTTAACAAATATTTACAAAAGAATAAAATGATCATTTATAATTATGTTTTCTTAAATACATTGATAATTTATAATAATTCAAAATGATGTATGATGAGGATGAAATAAATGTTGTTTTACTCATCTGAATGATCTCAATTAATTTAAATATTTATTTTAATAATTTTAAATAGTTTATTTTCTTTAGTTTTGTATGCTTTATAAAGAAGTTTGATTCATACCTTAGTTAATATTTGATGGTGTTGCACTTGAGCTCTTTATTATTATGAAATGCAATTTTCTTATTAAATTTATTTAATTTTTTCAATTGTTTTACTTTCATTTGGTTATATTACTATGTTATTCTAATTCCCCTCTAGTGTAACCTCTATGTTGCTATCATTTTTCATATTAGATTGCTTCAATATTTTCATCTAGACATTATGACTCACTTAACTAATATCTAAATAATAATTTATTGTTTTGTATTTTTAATTACCTCAGTAATTCATACTAATTAAGAATGTTATCATATAAAAATGAAAAATCCATCACTGGAGTCAACGTGAACAACTTTATCTAGTTAAGCATTCCATCTTATATTTTTTAAATATATTATTTTCTATGCTTTTTGCATGATTTTGCTTATTTCTTACCAGATTTGAGGGAAATGGATGTTACACATGATCTCCTTATAACCTTGAATTGCAAAGTTTAAATATGATTTATCTTAATTCATTAATTTTTTTAATTTTAATATATTATTATGTGACATTAAAACTCTAATACAACATTTAGATCACTTGGAATTAATTATTATATGTTGCCACAATTTATATCATTGTATCTTTAATATCTATTTTTATTATTATTAAAACAATAACTCAATTTTAATTAAATTTTTTTACATTTGTAATTGATGATTAATCCAAATATGTTCCATTTGAAATCAAAGCAATGTCGTTGGATTCTTGTTTGCAAGTCTACCTAACTAAAAATATATTTTCATATTTCAAATTTATTTTATAGTGTTTTTGCTCATTTTATTAGATATTTCAATTGCCAAATAATTTAGCAATCTAGTATACTACATTAATTCTCATTAGTATTTTGGATTGCGACTTTCCTAAATAGTCCATCTTATTCTTCAAATTTTTAACTTTAATATGGTAAAATTACTATGGTAATGTAAATATCATGTCAACTGACTTTCACATCGCATTGATTCGATGTATTACATTGTTTAGATTATGTGATTTTTGGTTTAATAAATATTTACTTTAAAACAAAAAAATTTACTATTATTTACTCTTATTTACTTACGGAATGTCTCGTAATTCTTAACAATGATGGATTAAGACAAAGAAATGTCGTTGGACAACTTTGATGAGTTTTATCAAACTAAATATTCATCTTAATGTTTTTACATGTTTAATTTTCTATTTTTTGGGATGTTTTAAGAAACATTTTAGTGTATAGCTGATTTGATGATCAAGTTATTACACTTGAAATGCTTTATATCTTACAACATAACTTTCATGGATAATTTGCCATTTTTAAAATTTTTTTATTTAATTTGTTTGTATTACTATTTAATTATAATTCTTCTCTTATGTGAATTTAACATTTCTTTGATTTAGTTTTATTTTATTTCTTTAATTAGTTTTGTTTTTTATTTAATATAAGTTTTTTAATATTCAAATGTTAGTACATTTTTATTTATGTTTATGTTTGTAATTCTTTGAAATTTAAAATTAGGATTGATCGACATTAAACAAATGATGTTTGACTCATCTCAACAAGCTCTATCCATAAAAAGTATTTTATGTTTATAAATGTAGTTTATAAGGATTTGGCATATTTTAGGAAATACTAAATAGTAAATTATAATTTTCAAATTAATTAAAAATGTATTATAGCTAAAATGACATCAACTAAAGTGGCATATTTTAACCATATGAAAGTAATTTCAATGTGATATTAGATAAGATTTGAAGTAATATAGTAATATAACCAAATCAAATTAAAACATTTGAAGAAATTTTCAAATTTTATTAATATTTATTTACTTTTGAAATTTGTTGCAATTCTAAACATGTTTTGATAGAGATAGACAAAATGTTATTGGTCTTATCTTGATGTGCTCTATCTAGTTAGATATTATTTTTTATATTTTTAACGCTTTTATTTTCTTGGATTTTGACATAGTATATGAAATCCTTTGATTTGTATATTATTTGACTATGAGCATGATACATGAATCTCTTTAGTTTTATAGAATGCGTGTTTCTTAAAAAATTTATCCAATTCCTTCAAAGTTTTTCTTTAAATTTGTTATACTATTGCATGTCAAAATTGACTCTCCTATTAAAATTAATTGTATTGATTTAATTTTATTACAATATTTCAATTTATCACATTTCATCAATAATAATTATTTATTTAATATTAAAAGGAAACTTTATTATTATTTATCATTAATCACTCTATTAATTAATCAAAATTTCAAAGAAGTTTTGATTAAGACTAAAAAGCATCATTGACTCATATAAATGCACTTGATGAATTTAAATTTTGTTTTTATATTTATGATTGAATTATTTTCTAGTGTTTGGTTAACTTTATGAGAAATGATGACTGAAACTTTATTTAATTAGTGGAAATACTACACTCAATCCCCTTAGTATCGTCGAATGCAAACTTCTTTGGTAATTTATTTTGCTTCAAATTTTGTTTTTGATTTTGTTATATTATTATGTTACCCCAAATCTGATAACCTATTTCTTTTAGTACTTCAAAGTAATTCATATTGATATTTAAATGGGATGAAATAAATATCACCAAACTAGTTCCAATGTTCTCTAAATAATCAAATGTTTATTTTGAAAACAATAAATATTTTATTTTCTAGGGTTTTATTTTTTTATAAGATGCTTAGGATTGTACCTGATTGGATGATTATGGCTGTTACACTTGATCTCTTGAATATCTTTCAATGTAACTTTCTCTCAAACATTGTCTCCTTTTTTAGCTTTTTCACATTGATTTTATTACAATATTATGTAACTCTAAAACTGTTAATGTGTCATTCGATAGCTTTCATTTTCTTATATTACATTGTGCAAATTTATTTTATTTCTATTTTATGTTGTTTTTACTTAACATTAAAACATAATTTATTAACTTATTTTATTTATTTTAGTAACATGCAACAATTTTAAAAGTTGTTTGATCGAGAAAAAATATTGTTAGAGCTACCTGGATGAGACCTATTCAATTAACTATTCCTGTAATATATTTAAATATTATTTCTATACCTTAAATGTGCTTTATATGTCATTTTTATTTGTAAATTTCTTGATAATTGATGATGTCTTATTTAATTTCCGTAGTCTTATGTAGTGGAACTTCACCACATACGTTATCTAATTTTTTCATATTTTTTTTAAATTTCGTGATATTACTATGTAAGTATAAATCTCCTCTCTTAAATCCTTTACATCGCTTCAATTTGGATATTTTATATTTTTCATTTAATCTCATTGTAGGTTTACAATAAGTTTACTTACTATTTAATTAATAAATTGTTATTATTATTTATTCTTATTTAATTTTGTAATTCATAAAAATTTGAAGCAAGGTGTGATCAAGATGAGGTAAATATCACTGGGCTCATCTCAACGAGCTCTATCCAATTCCTTTATGTGAAATTTTGATTAATACAATATCTAACAATTGATGATTTTACATAAGCTGCCTTTAATCCTTTTAGTGTAACTTTCACCAACAATTTATTTCATTGCTTCAAAATGTTTACTTTGATTTGTTTATATTACTATATAATGCTATGCCTCCTCTATTAATATCTTTACATCATTTTAATTTTGTTAAATTACATGGTTTTATATATCTCATTTTAGATTTCGAATATGATTCTTTAATGTGATAATAATAATTTATTATTATTTTTTCTTATCTACATTAATAATTTGTAGTAATTTCAAGTGAATCAAATCAAGACGAATACTTCGTCATTGTAATTGTGATGAGGAGCACTACCGAATTAATTATTGAATTTTAAATTTTTATTATTTTTACTTTCTTATGTTATCACATGTTTTATTAGGCATTTTGATTCATATCTGATTTGTGATCGATGATGTTAACTACCATATCTTTAGTTATAATTTATAAAAAATGTTTGATTAATAATTAGCTTTAAATTATTCATTTTGAAACAAGATTTTTTTATTTTTTTCAAATGTTTCATTTTGATTTTGTTATGTTTCAATATAATTCTAAATCTTCTCTTATATGACTATGTTGGTTCCATTTTGTAACATTACATTGCTTCAATTTCATTAATGTCCAATATAATATATATTTAATTAATGGTAAGAAAATAATAATTATTATTTAATTTTTGATGCATTTAAATATTTTATTTTCTATTTTTTTGGCAAGTTTTATGAGATGTTTTGATTCATATTTAATTTGAATATTTCAGTTATAACACCAGTTCTTTTTAGTATCATGGAGAGCATCTTTCTAATACAATGTATTTAACCTATTCAATATTTTTATATTTTTCTTTAATAAGTAATTCTAAATCTCATATTGTGTGACAATTACATTTCTTTCATATAGTTATATTATATTTCTTCAATTTAAGTATTTTTTAGCTTTAATATATATTTCCTTAATATTAAAATAATAATCTATTATTATTTATTTTTTTATTTCTTTTTATAATTCGAAGTAATTCAATAATGTTCATGTGAAATGAAGAACACGCCATTTGGACTGACCTTAATTGCTCTATCCAATTTATCATTAATTTTTATGATGCTAGATTTTTTTCATTTTTATGGTTTTGACATACTTAATGAGGCATTTTGATTGGCATAAAAATTTAGCAACTGAGGAGGTTACACTTCATCTTTCTAATATCATAGAATGTAACCTCCCTATATACTTTACTACGTAACTTTAATTCTTCCTTGATATGACATTTACATAACCTTTATTTGGATACTTCATGTTGCTTCACTTTACCTAAACTCTACTATAGTATATATTAATTTAATATTACAACAAGAAATTGTTATTATTTATTCTTATTTATTTTAATAATTCACAACATTTCAAAACAAAGCCTTATCGAGATGCAGCAAATGTCACTAAACTCATCTCCACAAGTTCTATCCCTTTGTTAGACATTTCATAAAATACCTTTTCGGACATTTCATTTCATACATTATTAGTATGTAACTTTAATTTTCTCTTATGTAACATATATGCCTTTTAGTTGGTGATTTTATATTAGTTTAATTTATGTTAGTTTAGCTTTAATAAATATTTAATTAATGTTTGTAGAATAACTTGTTGTAATTAGTGCTTATTATTTTTTAAATTTGTAGTAATTCTAAATGAGTATTGATAGAGACGAAATAAATATCATTAGACACATCTTGATAAGCTTTATACAATTAGATTTTAATTTACACACACATATATATATATATTTAAATCATTTATTTTTTAGTGTTTTGGTGTGGTTTACTAAACATTTCTAACAATATTTTAATTTGATTTTGTTATCATGTTATTTAACACTAATTCTCCATTCTTTTTACCATTGTGTCTTTGAGACGGTTATATTTCATTGCTTCAAATTGTTTTAATTTAGCTTTAATTATATTTACCTAAAAATAAAGTAATTACTTGTTATTATTTTTTCTTGTTTACTTCTATAACTATTAGAAATTCTAAATTATGTTTGATTTAGATATGCCAAAAATCATTAGATTTATCTAGATGTTATATTTAATTAATTATACTTTTTTGTACTTTTATATATTTTATTATCTGCTATTTTTGAATGTTTTATGAGATATTTTTATTTCTGACTGAATTGAAAATAAAGATTACCACACTCAACCACTTTATTATCTTGGAAAACAATTTTCAGCAAAAATTATCTAATTCTTATCATTTTGTTGCTTCCAATTGGTTACATAACATTTTAACTCTAGGTCTCTTCTTTTGTGGCCATTACATCACTTTCATTTGGAGACATTATATTGCTTCAATTTAAACCATTTTAGCTTTAATATGTGTTTACTTAACATTAAAATAGTAATTTATTATTTGTACGATTATTTAATTTAGTTATTATGTCATATTTTGAAATGAAATTTTATTGAGACAAAACAAATATCATTGTAGTACTCTCAATGAGCTGTATCAAATTAAATATCACTTTTAACTTTGGTTAATTATTTTATTTTAGCAAATAATACGTGTTGCATATCAAATTTCTCATGTAATTTATAATATTTCTTAAAAATTTTATTGTTATTTGGTTTTATAATAATGAAAATAATATTCTCCTTTCCTATGCCTTCTATACTATTTTGATTTGGTTAAATTATAGTGAATAGAATTAACACATTTTAGTTTTAACTTATACTTACTAAATATTAAAATAATATTTCAATTATTCATTTTTTTTGTTTAATTTAGAAATTCATAGAAATAACAAATGAAATCTATTAGAGATGAATCATAAAAACCTTGATTCATTCTTATGAGGTTTATCCATTTACATATGGTTTTTTAGTTTTTTTTAAAAAATATTATTTCCATAGATTTTTGAACTTGTTTCAACATAATTAACTTAAACTCCCTTGGCAGTTACATCTCTTTGATTTGGTTATACTATATTGCTTCAATTTATCTCATTGGCAACTCAAATATGTATTTTCTTAATTGTAAAATAACAAATAGTTTTATTCATTCATTTTTATTTATCTGGAATGATGTCATCTAGAGCAATGCTTGATTGAGAAGAGACAAATGTCATTGGATGATCATGGCCAATCTCTATCTAATTAATCATTTATTTTTATAATTTTCAATGCATTATGAGATTTTCATTTAAAATTGTTTTTGATGATAAGGAATGTTATAGTCAATATCCTTAGTATCTTCAAATGTAACCTTTCTAAATAATTTATCTCATTTTCTCAAATATTTTAGTTTGATTAGTTTATATTACTATATAACTTTAAATCTTTTCTCATTAATTCTTTACGTTACCTTGATTCGGTGAGAATAAATTGCTTCAATATTTCTCGATTTATCTTTAATATATATTTCTTTATTATTTAAAAAGGAATTATTTTTACTTATACTTATCTGCCTTAACAATTCTTAATAATTTCAAAATAGGTCTGATGAAGATCAAACAAATATCATTTGTATCATCTTAATCATCTATATCTAATTAAATATTCATATTTTATCTTTTTAAATAATTTATTTTTTATATTTTTTGTATATTCATATGACATTTTTATTTGTGTTTGATTTGACAATAAAGGATGTTACACTTGACTTGCTTGTGACTTTATAAAAGAAAGTTTTGGCATAATATTTCTAATTTTATCAAATTCTTTTCTTCTAATTGGTTATATTGTTATTTTACACTAAATCTCTGTTTGTGTCACCATTACAAAATAATGATTTAGATATACAACATTATTTCAAGTTATCTTATTTTAACTTTAATGTGCAGCTCATATCAAAATAATAATTTATTTTTATTATGATATTAATTTTACGGATATAGGAATTCAAAGCAAGGTCCAATCAACATTATAAAATCATCTCTGTACTCATCTTGATAATCTATATCTAATTAAATATTCATATTCATAATTTTGAATATTTTATTTTTTAAAGCATGCTTTATAAAATATTTTTATTTTATTTTACATGAAAATTGTGGTTGATATCAACAAATTGATTATTATATTGGAATGTTCCTTCATCATAAAATTTATCCCATTTCACTTTGAACTAGTTATCTAACTATGCAATACAAATTATCCGCTTATTTAACCTTTACAAGTCTGTGACTTAGTTACGTTACATTACATCAATTTAGCTACTTTGATCTTTAATATACCTTTACTTAAGATTAGAATAATGATTTATTATTAGTTTTTCTTATTATTATAGTAATTCATAAATTTTCAAATTGAGGTAAGGCTATGAGACTAAACTAGTGTTGTTGAACTCATCTCAACTAGCTCTATCCAATTAATTAATTATTTTCGTATTTCTAAAAATTCTATTTTACAGAATTTTGTGAAGTTTTGTTAGATATTTGAATTTATCATTGAATTGGTAATAGAGGCTATCACACTCAAGTTCCTTATTAACTTATAATAATATTTTCTCATATCTTTTATCTAATTTTTTATCATTTTTCCTTTGATTTGGTTATATTAGAATGTCACTCTAAATCTCCTTATATGTGAATTTGACATCGCTTTGCTTTTGTAACACTAAATTACTTTAATTTATCTCATTTTAATTATATGTATACTTAAAATTAAAATAATAATCTATTTTTTAGTGTTATGCCATGCTCTAAAGATATTTAATTTTTTTACATAATTTAATGACAGATTGATGATATACTCAAGCACCTTTGTATCTTGGAAAAGAACTTTTCCTTATGATTTTATAATTTTTTAAAATTTTTTATTTTTTAGGCTTCATTATTATGAAACACTAATTCTCTTCTAACATCATGTTTTCATGAGAGTGATTTGGTTAAATTATATTGAATCAAATTTTCTCATTTTAGGTCTAAAATATATTTACTAGACAAATATAACATCACTAGCTTAATGAACTCTATCAAATTAAACATTAATATATTTTTTATTTTTTAAATACTTGATCTCCATTAATTGTTTTTATCATTATGAGATATTTATGTTTAAATGCTTCTTATACGACAATTACAATGCTTTTATTTGCTTTGACTTATCTCATTTGTAGCTTTAATATATACTTAATTATTCATAAAAAATAATATATTATTACGTATTTTGATTTAATTTTGTAATATGTTATGTTTAATATTTATTTTTTATTGAGAAGAAAGAAATGCCATTGGACTATTTTCATTTAAATAATTTTTTTTTAGCATTTTTATGAGCTTTTAGGTGGCATTTTGATTTGTACCTAATTAGATGAGGAAGGATGTTTGACTCAATATCCTAAGTTGCTTAAAATGCAACTTACCCAAACCATTTGTCCCATTTTCTCCACTCTTTTACTTCAATTTGGTTAGATTACCATGTAACTCTAAATCTTTTCTCCTGTGACTATTAGGTTTCTTCCTTTTGATGACATTACATTACTTCAATTTATCTTTAATTTCATTATGTTTTTGCTTTAGTTTAACTATTTCATCTTTATAATATTTTTACTTATTGTTGATAAAATAATTTGTTATTATTTGTGCTTATTAATATTTGTAATTTGTTGTTATTAAAAGTTTACTTTTATAGATATGAAGCAAACATTATTGTACTCAATGTAACATGTTTTTTCTTATTAAATGTTATTCATTTTTTATTTGTTAAATATTACTTATTTTATTTCTTTCAAATCCTTTATAAAGTATTTGAATTTGTACTTGATTTAATCATCTAGGATGTTTCTCTAGATTTGTTAAGGACCTTGTAATGTAATTTTATCAAATAATTTATCTCACTTCTTGAAAAGCTTCACCTTTGATTGGTTCTCTTAATATAAAAGTCATAATTCTTTTATTGAATCATCAATATAGCACTTTTATTTTGTTATTTTATAATGATTCAAATTTTCTTATTTGCGTTTTTTTAATTACATAATGTTAAAAAAATAATTTATTATTATTTATGTTTGCTTTCCTTGGTAATTTGTTAAAATTTGAAGCGAGGTCAGATAGAGGTAAAAAAAATGCCATTGGACTTTTGTTGGCAAGTTCCTTCAAATCAAATATTCATTTCTTTACTTGAAAATATTTATTATTATTTTTTTTGAATTCTTTTCTAGACATTTTCATTCATACCACCTATAATGATTTTTATGCTTCACTTAGTTTCTAAAAATGCAACGTTCTCATAAAATTACACCTTTTCTTGAATGTTTTGCTTCAATTCTTTTGTACCACAATGTTTTGCCAAATATAATCTCATATGACCTTCTTTTATAACTTTTTTATTTGGTTATATTACATTGCTTCAATTTATATAATTTTAAATTTAATATATATATATATATATATATATATATATATATATATATATATATATATATATATATATATATATATATATATATATTTAATGTTAATATATAAATTTATACTTATTTAATCTTTTATTTTAGTAATTTATTGTAATTGAAAATTTTTACTTATTGAAATAGAAAAAAAACTTTATTGGACATTTCAATTTGCACAATATTTTGATCTCTTTGGTAGCTTGTAATTCAGGTTCCCAAAAAAGTTTTTGTTATTTCTTCAAAGTTTTAATTTTGACATGGTTATAGTACTATGGAACTCAAAGTCTCCTCTTGACCAAACTCTTATATTTTGTCATAATACATTCACTTAATTTATATTATTTTATATTTAGTAATTTTTTACTTAATGTTAAACAAAATTATTGTAATTTATTCTTTTTTGTTTTCTAAATTCATAATAATTTTCATTGATTTTAAATTTTTAAGTAAGAAATGATGTTGGACTCGTCTCGATGACCTATCTTTTGCTTGATATTCATATCTCTCTTTTTAAAAATTTTATTTGTAAGAAATTTGCAAAGTTTTTGAGAAAATAATTTTTTTACCTTGTTTGATGATTGTTGAAGTTACACTCAATCTCCTTAGTGTATTAAAGTGCAACATTTACATAAATTTTATCTCATTTCTTTAAATATTTTTCATTGATTAAGTTATATTATTACAAAACTCTAAATCTCCTCTTATGTAACGTGTACAACACTTTAAGTTTTTTAATATTTAATTACTTAAATATAATTGTTTTTAGACTTCGTATATCTTTACTATAATTTGAAATGAAATAAATATTGATTCGTTTTTTTAGATATTCATTATTTGATTTTTAAAGATATTACTTTTTAGTGTTTTAGAACTTTTTCAAGACTTCTTGAATTGTACTTTATTTGATCATTAAAGATGATAGACTAAATCTCCTTGATGTCATGGTATACAACATTCTTGTACAATTTATCTCTTGTCAACAACTTTTATACTTTAAAATGGTTATATTACTAGTTAACTCTAAATCTCTTCTCTTTTGACAACTATATGGCATTGACTTAGTTAAATTATGTTATTTAATTCATCTTATTTGAACTTTAATATATATTAAATTAACATAAAAAAATATTATTTACTATTATTTATTCCTTTTTATTTAAGTAGTTGATGCGAATTCAAAAAAGGACTAATTAAGACCAACAATTGTCAATAAAGTATTCTCAGTTAGTTCTATGAAATTAAATATTGATTTTTAAATTTTTAAAGATTTTATTTTTTATGGTTTAACACATTTTAAGAATAATTTTGATTCATGTATAATTTAAGGATTGAGAATATCACTCTAGAACTTCTACGTATTTTTTGATGTAACTTTTCAATAAAATTTATTTTTAATTCTTCTATTTTTATGTTGATTTAGTTATATTACTTTGTAACTCTAAACCTTTAATCATCTGGCCTTACATTGATATGATTTTGTTTAAATATGATGCTTCAATTCATCTAATTTCAACTTTAGTCTACATTTATTTAATATTAAAAATGCAATTTATCATTATTTAACTTATAAATTTGTGCAGTCATAAGAAACTCAAAGTAAAGTCTATCAAGACACAAAAAATGTCATTGGGCTCATTTTGATGACCAGTATGAAATTAAATAATAATTTTTTTTTTGAATATTTTTCCTATTTGCTTGTTTGGAATGCTTTATGTAACATCAACTTGTACTTAAGTTCAAAATCGAGGGTGTAACATGTGATCTTTTTAGGTTTTATAGTGCAATTTTTTAATATATCACATTTCTTTCATTTTTTAACTTTACATTTCTTAGATTTGTATATAACTCTTAAATATCCTCTCATGTTGCCCTTAGATCACTTTGAATTGGCTATATTATATTGCTTCAATTTATCACATTTCAACATAATTATACATTTAGTCAATATTATAATAATAATATAACATAATTTATGCTTTTGTTCTTTGATAATTTAAGCCATTACTAAATGTGATATATTCAAGAAGAAACAAATATGTTTAGACTCATATCAATGATGTCTTACCCAATTAAAAATTGATTTATTATGTTTTAAGATATTTTATTTTTTTCGAAATAAGCTTGCTTTATGAGCCTTTTTTATTCATATATAATTTAACTTTAGTTTGTATTACACTCAACCTCTATAGTAACCTAGAATACAACTCTTCTATATAATTTATATAATAATTAAAGTTTTTTTCTTTATGGTGAAACTCTTCTCTTCCCATGAGATGTTTATAATTCCTTGATTAGGTTATATTACATCGGTTTAATTTACCTTATTTAAATTTTATTATGTATTTACTTAATAATTAAATAATACTTTACTATTATTTATGATTATCTACTTTGGTAATTTATTCTAATTCTAAATGTGGTTTGATTATGACAAAATAAACATCATTACACTTTTATGGATGATGCCTATTTTTTAAAAATTAATTTTTAATTTTCTAAATGTTTTATATTCTATTGGCCTATGATATTATTTTAGATTTCCTCAATATCTTGGAATGTGATTTTTTGGTATAATTTGTCCCATTTTGTTCAAATTTCTCACTATCATTTGGTTATATTATTGTTTTACTTTCAATCTTCCCTTGTGTGTCCTTTACAACTTTTTAAATTTGTTTAGTTGCATTTCTTCAATAAGTCATATTTAATTTTTTTTTAATAGATTATTTCTTTGGTTTAATGTCTTTTATGAGTTAATTTTATTTTAGACTTGCTTTGGAAATCAAGGATGACACCCTTGATCTTCTTTGTATCTTGAAATGTAAATTTCTCATACAATTCACATCAATTTTTCAAATTTTTCTCTTTGATTTTGTCATATTACTAAGTAACTTTATTTCTCCTCTCATGTGATCTTTAGATCATTTTTATTTTGCTATGTTTTTGTTATTATAATTTATCTTATTTAAATTATAATAAGTCTTTACATAATATTAAAAAACATTTTTTATTTATGCTTATTTATTTTGGTAATATCTTATTCTAAATGATGTTCCATTGAGACAAAACAATTTTAACTAGATAAGACATGATGAGCTCTATAGTTTTAAAGATTTAAATATTTATCTTGTACTACTTTTTCAAGCTTTATGAGTTTTTTTGTTCAAATTTAATTTGATTATTATGGATGTTACTTAAGACCTCCTTAGTGTCTTGGAATGCTGCTTTCTTATGCAAGTTCTCATTTATTCAAATGTTTCACCTTAATTTTTTTATATTAGAATGCAACTATAAATCTCCTCTCATGTGGACTTTATATTACCTGAATCTGATCGTATTATATTGCATAAATTTTTCTTATATTAGCTTTAATCTATATTTACAAAACATTAAAAAAACTTTATTATTATTTAAGCTTGTTTAATTTGATAATTTCCAATAATTTCAAATAATGTGTAATTATGATGGGGCAAATATTTTTAGATTTGTATTAAAGGACACTATCTAACTAAATAATTTTTTTTTATTTTCTATAATTTGTTCATAGTTTATAAGGTTTATGATTTGTACTTCTTTTAATGTTCAAGAATGTTATAGTTCATCTCCTTAGTATCTTACAATGCAACTTTCCCGTACAATTTGACAAACTACACACTTTTCACATTGATTTTATTATATTAAGTCTACTCTCACGTGACATATATAAAATCTTTATTTAGTTATGTTATATTGTTTTAATTTACCTAATTTTGATTTTATATACATTTACTTATTATTGAAGTAACAATTTATTATTATTTATGTCATTTATTTTGTCAATTTACTTTAATTTTATCCATGTCATAATAGTGATAAAGAAAATATTATTAGACTTTCTCGAATGGGTACTATCTAACTACAACTTAATTTCAATATATTTTATAAATATTATAAATTATATGGATTTTTCATGATGTAAGAGACCTTTTTATTCTTATTTCATTTCACAAATATGTATGCCGCACTCAATCTCCACGTATCTTAGACTTTAGCATTTCACATAATTTATGGTATTCCCTCAACTGTTTCCCTCTAGTTTTTGTTGTATTACATTGAAACACTAGTTCTCTAGTTTAGAGAACTTTGCATCTTTTTGATTTATTTTTCTTACATTTATACAATTTATCTTGTTTTAGATTTAATGAAATATTAAAATAGTAATTTATTATAATATATGTTTATTTATTTTGATAATTGGTAGAAACTACAAATGAGGTCTTTTGAGATGAAACAAGTATCATTGCACTCAACTCAATGATCTCTATTAAACTAAATATTAATTTTTTTACATTTTTTAAATATTTTATTTTCATGATTATTGGAATCATTTATGAATCATTTCATTTGCACTTTATTTGAAAATCAAACATGCTACTATTGATCACGATGGTTTCTTTCAATGCTAATTTACTATACAATTTCTTATTTGTTTAGTTCTTTCACCAACATTTACTATTTTATCATGAAACTTTAATTCACCACTTAGGTGTCTTTTACATCATTTTAATTTATTTATATTGTATTGCTTCAATTTATATAATTTCTAATTTATTTTTTTTTATTTTTAATTAAAAATAACTTATTATTGTTTATGATATTTGTTTTATGAAATAAAAGTTGTTGGACTCATCTTAATGCATATATCAAATTCAATATTAATATTTATAACATTAAGTATTTAAAAATATATAAATGAATATTCGGTAGAGTATGGCTCCTCCACATGATTCTAACAACATTATTTTCTTATTAGTCAAGAATTTTTTAAATTATTAGTAAATTATCATTTAAACAATCATAGATTGAAAAAAATAACTATTTCAAAATATTATAATTTTATAATATTGTCGAAATGGCTAAAAAAATTAATATAGTGTAATATAAATAAATAGATAAAAAAAGAGGTCACATGATAACAAAGTTAGAATCTTATAAGATATAATGAAATAATGGTTAGAAATTTGAAGAAATGAACTAAATTTCATCGCAAAAATTTCTAACAAGATAATATAAACTTCAATTATAACATCCCCTACAATCAAATCAAGTATGCATAAACATATCTCAAAAAGATTGTTAAAAGTAGAGAAAATAAAATATTTTGAAATAAAAAATTGAATATTTAATTGGATAGGCTCATTGAAATGAATCCATCATTTTTTTTAAACCTAATTGCAACTTGCTTAGAATTATGATGAAGAACCTATGTTAGTAAGTATAAAGAAACAAAATTTATTATATTAATATTGATGAAATTTATATTAAAATTGAAAAGGGATAAATTCGACCACTATAATTTATCAAAATCAAAATAGTGTAACATTCACTTGATAATAGACATATAGCTAAGGTTAAAATCCATGACATCTCGAAGGTATAGTGTTAGTGCCCAACCATCACGTCAAAAACAAATAAAAGGACTCCTTAATTTTGTCAAAACACTATTTAAAAATATAGAAATGAATGTTAGTTATGTAGAGCTGATCAAGTTGAATGCAATGAATTTTTATTAGCCTCAATGAAATCTCAATTAGAATTAACGTGAATTAAAAAACAAAATAATAATAAATAATATTAAATTAATATTTTAAAGTTTAAACGAGATAAATAGAAGAATTATAATATAGCTAGATCAAAGTGATGTAAATGTTTCATGCGAGAAGATGTGAAGTTAAATAATAAAATCAAGAAATCAAACAAAAAGTGTGAATAAGTGAGATAAATCGTATGAGAAAGTTATATTCCAATGTACTAATGGGGTGTAACATCCTCAATCATGAAATTAGATATGACCTAAAATATCTCATAAGATATGCGAAAAGTTTGTAAAATATAATATTCTAAAATATAAAAATGAATATTTGTTTGAATAGAGTTCATCGTGACAACATGAATGATGTTTGTTTCTTCTCGATCAAACCTAATATGGAATAACAATGAATTAAAAGTATTAATGAACAAAAATAAATTTTCTAATGTTAAGTAAATTTTTATTAAAGTTAACATTTGATAAATTTAGCCATTATAATATAATCCAATCAAAGCAATGTAGTGGTCATGCCATAATGTATATAGAGCTAATGTTAAAGACTGAGATACCATGGCAGTCAACTGTAAAATCTTTGATCATCAAATTAAATTTAAATGGAAATATCTCCAAAATCAAGCTAAAATAATTGTAAATGAAATGTATAAAAAAGTAAAAATAATTATTTAATTGGATAGAGCTGATTGAGACAACTTTAATAACATTTTTTTGCCTCAATAATATCTCATTTACAACAACATTACAAAAGTAAATAAGCATAAACAACAATAAATTATTACATTCATATTTATTAGATTCGTTTTCAAGTTGGATTGATATAAATTGAAATAGCAAAATACAACAAAACAAAAGTTATGTAAATGTCATAACAGAGAAGATTCAAAGTTACCAAAAAATTCATCAAATCAAATAAAAAAATTTGAAGAGATAAAAAAATTTTATAAAAAGTTATATTACAATATATAGATGATATCAAGTGTACCATTCTCAAGCTTTCAATTAGGTATAAATCAAAATGTCTCATAAAGCATGTAAAAACCTTTGAAATAATTTTTTTAAAAATTTAAAGGTAAAATATTATTTTGATAGAGGTCATGTAAGCAAGTTCAATGATATTTATGTCAATCAAATCTCATTTAGAATTACTAAGAATTATAATTCTAAACAATAATAAAATATTATTTAATATTTGGTAAATATATATATTAAAGCAAAAAAGTCAAAAAGAGATTGTGTTTTAAGAGGTTGCATTCCAATATACCAAGAAAATCACATGTATCATCCTTAATATTTAAATGAGGATCTAAAATTTCTTGTAAATAATGCAAAAACCTTAAAATAAAAAATATTTTGAAATTTTGAAAATAAACATTTAATATGATAGATCTCGTCAAGATATTTTCAGTACTGTTTTTCTTTGCTGGATTGGACCTTATTTTAAATTTCTACGACTTATAAAAATAAATTAGAATAAATTATAACAAATTATTATTTTAATATTTTCATAATAAATGTTAAAACTATAATGACATAAAGTGAAGAAATATTATCTTACACAATCAGAGAAAAAATAATTAATTAAATTAGATAAATCATACTTTAAAGTTGTAACATCTTTGATCATCAAATTAGCCCCTAACAAAAATAATTTACAAAATATGCCAAACCCTCGAAAATAAAATATTTTAAAGTATAAAAGTACATATTTTATTGGAAAAATTTGGTGGAGTAATAGCAATGATTGTTCTATCTCTCTTTGATATCATTTTGAAATACAATGAATTACTTAAATAAATAATCATAAATAATTATAAAGTTCATTTTAGTATTATGTAGATATATAATTTTTAAATGATATAAATTAAGATAATGTTATATAACAAAATACCAATTATTTAATTTTCAATCTAGAGTAGAATTAGGGCATTCAAAATAATATAATCAGATCTAAACAAATTGAAAGTCAAACTTGAGCAAACCTATCGTTTCATTGCAACATAATCAAAATAAGTTAAAAAAACTTAAAATATGAGAAACTTTGTATAAGAATATTACGTTTTAAACTTGAACAAACCTATCGTTTCTTTGCTTCTTTCTTCTCCATTTCTATCTTATTATATATTCTTCCTTTCATTATATTCTCTCTCTCCTCTATTTTCCTTTGTCATTTTCATTATCATTTGCTCTATTAACATCTTTCTCTCTATTTATTTCTCTTTAACTTTGTCAATCCACCACTAAATGTTTGCCCTAATCACCATCAATCTTACCCTCTAATTTGTTCCTCATCTTCTTTCCCTCTTCTCACTTTTCTCTATTCTTTAATTTTCATCTATTTCTCTCTATTTCTTTTTATATCTAATTAAATTTTTTTATATAGCTTTATCTCTCTATCATGATTTGTTTTCTATTTACATCTTGGTCAATCTTTGTTTTCTTATCCCATTCTTTATAAGTCATTTTATTTTTTCTTTCTTCATTCTTTTCTTTTTTTGTTCTTCTATTATCTTTCTATGTGCTCACTTTCTCCCTACTTTTCCTCTAATAATTTAAATACGTATGTCTCTCGCAAAATCTTGTTTTATCTCTTACACATTGGCTATCTTAATGAATCTACTTGTCTCTATCTATCGCTTTTCACTCTTTATTAGCTAAAATTCTTTATTTTTTCTTTTCTCCACTCTCTTATTGTCAACTTTGTTATCTATCTCTCAACTTTACCACTTTATCTTCTCTTCATTCATTTTACTACTCTACATTTGTGCGACTCTTTTATTATATTTCTAATCTTTTACCATTCCAACCTTATCATTGGACCATTTTTATTATTCCTTCCTTCAACTCTGAATATTACTTCACATTTTATATCTTGAAAAATTCCCATTCCCCACACTATTCTCTCTAACTCTCTCACTCTCTTTATATCTAATACTTGCTCTTGTATTTTATCTCTCTTGTTTTCTCTATTTTCTTTTTTGTGTTAACTTTTTCTTCCATATCCCTCTCCCCATTATTTTTTTTATCTCTCATATTTATAATTCACTCTCATCTTCTCTTCCCTTTGTTGGTTTCTCTTCCTTCTAGTCACTCTTCTCATTTTATCTCCATGTCATAATCATCTATCATTCTACTTTTTATCTTCTTATATCTCCTCCTATTTCCCTCTCCCAATTTTTATTTTGCCTCTCAAACCCTTACAGTCATTTTCCTTTATTTTTTTTTCTTTTCAATCATGTCTCTCTTTCTTTATATCTCATTTCATCACTTCCTTAATCTTTGCTATCTCAGTTATGCTTTCACTTCTTTATCCTTTCTTATCTTATTATCTCTTCTTTCTTTCTCTTTTGTATCCCATCCATTTATAATATTCTTGTAACATCACTCATTGCTCTTCTCATTTAATCAATTTCCAATTCACCTTCTTTCTTTACAATGCCTCTATATCTCTTTAATTATCTCTCCCATCTATTAATCATGCTTCTTTATCTTTTATTCTTCTAATTTTGTCACTTAAAGATTAAGTAATTTTTCTTACGTCCTGTTAACTCTTTCATTTTTTCTTCTTTTATTCTGTTAATGTTTTCTTAAGTTTTTCTTTTTCTTTTTTCCCTAATATTTTCTTTAAGACTGATCCATATTCTTTGTTAACTAATATTAACCACAATACTATTTATTGAATAATATTATTTATTTTAAGAATATTATTTTAGAAAGATTATTAAATATTATGAAACAATTTTTGATCATGAAGTTAATTTTAGAAATTATTCTTGAAAATTTTATGAGTAAGATAATTTTTACAATTTAGTTACCTATGAGTCACGTTTAATGTTGGTGATTACCATTAAGCCCTTTAATCTTATTAATAATTGCTACAAAAATATCTTAATTATACAAGAAGAATTAAGCAATATTTAAAGATTATTTACTAGAAGAAAAGTAATAGGAATTCACTACTATTAAAAAAATTTAAGTATTAACTAATGATGTTTCATCACCATTATCACAATAATAGTTAGTAACAACAAAATAATGGATATTTAAAGAAAAAGTTAATTATACTACTAATAAGTCAACTATGACAAAACTATATGACATAGTTATTTGAATTAATAATCAAATTAATAAGAATTCTAATATGAAGATGTACTTGTAATTGTAATTAGAAAAGTTTTGTAAACAATGAGTTATAATTATTATTAGATTCAATTGCAGTGATTGTCATGAAAACAATAATCATTATTATACTCATAGCTATTATTTGTCTTTTCCTCTAAAATTCAATTTTTATTATAATAAGTGGATTATAACAAAAAAAATAACAACCATAATAATAGTTATACTTCTTAATAATGTTTAAGTTATCTTTGTTATAACATAAATTATGGCTAAATTGTGACAAGTATATTTTTACTAAAATTTTTGGAAGACCAACTCTTAATACATATTATTAATAATTTCACTAAAAAGTATTTATTTTCTCTTATATTTGAACTATTAATAACAATTAATTATTTTTTCATTTTCAATTTCATAATAAAGAATTATTTAAAAGAATAACTAACAGGCAATCAAGACAAAAACCCATAATTAATTTGCAGTATTTGCTATTAAAATAGAAATAGAAATATTAATTTTGAACAAAAAAATATTTCAATGAATTTATTGTTTATTAAAATAATAATTAATTTTGCTTATTCAAATTAATATTTGTTAAAATTCTTAAAGGGAATTTTTTAAAAATAATAATTATTATTAATCATTATTGGTTTCCTTCACAATCAAACCCTACTATTTGTGGTTATTTTCCACTCTATCTTGTCTCCACTTTTAACTTTCTTTGTCTCTTCTCTTACTAGCTTCACAAAATCTATCCTCTCTTTCATTTCCCAACAATAACTTTCTCTTCTTTATTTCTTTTGATCATTTTTCTCTTGTGCTTCTTTGCTTCTTCCATTCTCTTTTCTTCAAGCACTTTCTCACAAATGAATTTCTAGATACTTTCCTAACTTTGTCATGCATTCATAAATAGAAAGAGCAGTTGAAAAAAAAGTATGAATTAAAAGAAAAATTTAAAATATCTTAAATAATTTAATAAAGAAGAAAAAACGGATCAAGAGATACAACAACTATTATTTGAAATGTACTAATTTTTAAATTCCAAAAAAATTAAAATTAACTATAAATAAAATAAATTATTTTAATTATAACTAAGAAAAATTTAAAAATAATAAAAGCATTATAATTATATAAAAGGTTTATTAATAATTTTTATTATATTTTAAAGTAGTTTCTTAATTAGTTATTGTTATTATTTAAATAATAAAAATATATAATATTTAGAATTGTCAAATTTTCAATATTAAAGATAAAAAATTAGTCATTTTGAATGTAACTTAGAATAATAAAATAATTACATGAAAATTAATTATAAATATCATAATCTTGTAATTCTTATAATAAAATTATTATCATCATTTTTAAAAGTTATAAATAGTATTTGATTTTTATTATTGTTTGTGTATAATATCAATATTCTTCTTGACTCATTATTATTCTCAATGAATAAAATGTTCTTTACAATTCTTTTAGAATTTTTTAATTTTATGGTTCATAATGGTTTTTTCTAGAAGTCATTAAGATTAGTACTATAGTATTATTTTTTAATAATAATTACTTCGAACACTTAAAATATGGTTTTACAATATTTTTAAAATATGTTAATAATGTATTTAAAGAATTATTTAATAACAAAGAATCGAGCAAAAAAGATACAATTTTTAAAAATGGATAACTTTCAATACATTATACTTTTTGACAAGAAACTCTTTATATAACTATATAAAAAAAATAATATTATTAAGCTAATACATTTTTTGATAAAAACTTATTAAAAAGAAAAATAAATATTAATAGTTTTTCAATTTGATAACGATGAATTAGATATCATAATTAGTTCAAAATTATATATTTAAAAAATTTGTGGTAAGAAAACATATTCATAATTTGATAGGTGTTTCGTCATTGTGCTTCTTTGCAGTACGAAACTCCCAGATGTATTACATCCCTGTAGTGCATGCAACATGCCGTCATCCTCACACCGCATGGGCGGTGCCAAAGAATCCAAGAAACACTACATGAAAGACAGCCCTTCACATAGACCAGGATGGAGGCCAAGCATGGTGACAGCCCCACGTAGCTGATAATTGCTCCAAAACTCTTGCACACGCGGAGACTCCCACATTATATGTTGCGGCGTCTCCTCGGCATTATACCCCTAAATGTAGTTGCTGCTTCCAGCGAGTTCCCTGCAAGCCAGCTAGACTACTGTGGGGAGATGGTCCCCCACCATACGCCATAGAAAGAAACGCACCCTAGGAAGAGGCTTCACTTTCTAGATCCTTTTAAGATGCTCTATGTCCTCATTATGGCTCCCCAAGTAATCTCTAGTTCTTTTGCAATGTAGCTAACCTGTGCCACTTCCATATCGGTTTGCAGGAGGGTGTCGCGATTGGGGTTCTAAGCCCGGGGAAAATGCATAACAAGTTCATACAATAAGTAGCTAGCCCAAGCTCAGAACCTGCCCTCATTCCAAGCACCTGTCTAAGCAATGTACTCGCTTATGTGTTTTGGCTAGTCAACGTCCATGTTGATGATGGTGGGCCACCAGCTGATTGGAAGCACATCGAGCCAGTTATCTTCTACAATTTACCATCACCAATTCTCCATCCAAAGTTGGCCAGAGCATACGACATGACTGCAGTGACGAGTCTGCATGCATTGGAGGCTCCCTGCGGTGCCCTAACAATGCTTCTTACTACACCGTATTTCGTTCTCATGATCTATACCTAGGAGTTTTACTCGTGACCAATCAGTCTTTCACATTGCTTCATGAACAAGACCGACTGCTACATGCGCATGTCCTGAATGCCAATGCCACCCGCTTCTTTAGGCAGAGTGACAGTATCCCAATTCGCATAATGCATCATCCTTGAGCTGCTTGCGCCGCACCATAGGATGTTCCTGATCTTCTTCTCCACTGCGTCAATGGCATGCTTTAGCATGATGTAGTGACTCAATAAGTGACTCGAGACAACATTCAAGACATAGTTGATCTTAGCAACTCTGCCAGCAAGTGATAATTGCCTGATATGCCATTTAAAAATCTACTCGTCAATCGTCTGGAGCATGAGGTTGATGTCCTCCTGCTTGATCATTTTCGCCGAGATGGCAGAGGTTATTCCTAGGAGCCATTCACAGCTTCCTCGCAACCACCTTCCTCCTTTTAGTGCTCATGGCTTTACTGAATAAGACCTTCAAATTCGTGAAGTTAACCCTCATCACCGCAACCTTACTGAATTCCTGCATGGTCTTATTGATCGAGCGTGTAGCAACACGCATTGCTGGTGCATACACAAGGATGTCATCTACATAAAGCAAGTGTGAGACTAGCAGTGCATTTCTTCCACACCGAAATCCGAGCTATGATCTCATTTCATATTCATGCATGATGTTTGAGAGATACTCCGTCGTATTCGTGAATAAATATGGCGAAAGTGGGCACCCCAGACGCAAGCCACACTGCGCCACAATCCATGGTAGTCGAGTTCCATTGAGTAGAACCCCATACCTCCAATACATGATGCTTGCTTCAATCCAATCACAACAAATCCATGGGAAGCCCATGACCTTCAGCATGTTCACCACAAAATCCCATCTCACTGTATCATATCCCTACTTTATATCTACTTTTATTGCTACGAGCCCTGCCCTTATAGAGGATGGGTGCATACGCGAGGCCATCACTTGAGCTATAAAAATATTGTCCGCATTGCTTCTTCCTGGTACGAATGCCCCTTGCTCACTAGATATGATATTAGGAATTAGCGGTTTAAGCCTCTCAACCAGGATCCTCGCAATTACCTTATAGATAACTTTGCATAGGCTGATTGGCCAGAATGATTCCAGCTTACAGAAACCTTGGATTTTTTGTATGAGGATAATGAGTGTCTTTCCAAGTCCTGGGCATTTGCTTCATGTCGAGGAAAGTAAGCACTGCATGAATTATATCACCAAGTGTAATCCCTCAATAGCCTTGGATGAACTCGGGAGTTACGCCATCCAAGCCCAGTGCTTTATTCTTCCTGATGGCTCTAGTAGCTGACACGACCTCCGCTTAGTCACTTTACTTTCCAACATGGTTGCCTGTGTGCTATTGTTCTGGCGTGCGGCACATGCTGCAAAGGAGGAAGTATGCTAGTCACACTACACCATTTCCTCTAAAAATAAGGTTCAACAATTGTGCTTATGCTTTCATGCATGGTCACCAGGCTGCCCGAGCCATCTTTCATATGGGCAATGAAGATATTACATGTTCGTGCAGTAGCAGCCATGTGGAAGAAGCAAGTGTTGCGGTCACCAAACTGAGCCTAATGAATTTTTGCTCTTTGCCACCACATCTCTCCTCTAGCGTGTAGCCCGCGGTGGAACTCCAAGATCAATTGCCCAAGGCATCGATGTTCCTCAGCATTCCATCCCTCGTGTGACTCCTTATTTTGCAAACTGTTAATACTGATCTCTAATTTAGCATTGCCACTTATGATGTCCCCCACTTTCGTCTTGCTCCACTTGCACAGTGCCACAAGTGATCTATGGAACTTTGTCGATAGGCCCTCCATTTGATTCCCCTTGGTGTGCCTGCTCCAAGGTTGGTGCACAAACCCAGCTACCTTCGAGAATTCTAGCCAGATGCTTTTAAATTGTATTTTGTGCTTGATTTCCTGTTTGTGCCCGCCATCCATGTCAATGAGTAGTGGATAGTGGTCAGGGCCGATTCGTGCCAAGAGCGTCACTGAGCTGCTAGAGAACATGTGCATGCTTGTAATGTTCATTAGTGGCTCGTCCAACCTCTCCAGTATCCTTTCGCCATCCTCCTTTCCGTTGCACTACGTGAACTTATTTCCAACATACATTAGGTCAACCAATTGAATATCCTGTATCACATCCACAAATTCTTCTTGCCAGTTGCTATATTGGAATTTCCTTCCACCCTCTTCTCGCCTTGCGACATTATAAGGTTAAAGTCGCTCAAAACTAAAAGGGGGCCATCACTCATGGCTTCCTCCCTTAAGAAGTGCTATATCTCCCTTTGTTTGTGATTCTCCTTTGGGCCATAGACCCCACAACACATGAGTATGACTCCCTCTTTCATACTAACCTCGAACAACACCACATCCATCGACGATCTTATGAGTTTAACGTCCAGCTGGCACCTCCACAGAAGTACAATGACTGCAGACTTCCCCACCGAAGGTTTTGTCACATAATTCAAGTTTCTGCCTAGCAGCAAGTTGGCATCCCTTCTAGTGAAGCTTTGTGCTCCCGTCTTCACAAGGGTTAGCACATCAAATTTCCCTTATGTCACAAATCACTCCAAATAGCTCCTCGACTTCTTCCCCCGAATGCCCCTAATGTTCCATAATGCGATTTTGGTCATTTAAGAGGTATTTGTTACACCACCATCGAAGCGTTTGCCTCAGCCTCCCCCCTTCAAGGGTCTAGACGAATGAGTCACCAATCAGGATATTCTAAGAACACCGTCGTATCACGATGCCCAACCACCCCATCTTCAAAGAATTGTAGCACCCCCGACATATTGGTACCTCCATGTCTCTCTGCCTATGGTAATTCATTGTACGTCACAGCCCCCACAGCGAGTTAGGATGTTTACTACACTCCATGATGTGCAGTGAGGACGAAATCCTCCTAGATCTTACAATGATAGTAATCATCATATGTGCGTTGACCTCTAGGTCCTTATCATTTGCCTGCATCAACCCCTTCCCTTTTGATCCTTCCCCTTATTAGAGAGCTACTTCTCTTAAGCCATTTCGGCAACCTCCCCCACCAGCCTTATTCGGTTCATTTTCCATCTCATGTACACTCTGATACACCAAATTGCTTGAGACGTTCCTCTGTGCATTTGTGGCTTGTTTCCTTCGCCTTGGTTGCATCAACATCCACGAGCCAAGGTTCTCCTTTTCGGAACTCTCCTCATCAATCAGCTTGGATTCTTTGCTCACTGTATTATGGGGTGTCCCCTCACCCATAGTGGTCTGACCAACAGATATTCCTACATCTGGGATTTGTCTAGAGTGCACAGGAGTCACTGCAGGTGGCCCTTGCGAATGTTGGTTGGGATTGCAAATTGTCACAGAGTTGCCTCACGAAACTAGGGACAAAGAGGTCTTTCCAAAGTCATACAGCGAAGTCCTGACATCCCCTACCGGAGGCACAGGCACAGCGATATCCGGCTTCCTAAGGTTGCACTGTTTGATGAGGTGACCCGCATGGTCCCATACAAAAATAATTTTTGGCAACCCCCCATACTTGAATGGCTGAAAACGATCTTCCTATTGCCCCTCTCAACCACGTGCTCGATTTTAATGGCTTTGATAAATCCATCTTGAAGGACACTCAGGCGAGGTCGATGTTGCTTTTTTGGCGTCAACCCGTCTAGAAGAATTGGTTCAAAAAACGAATTAGCGATCCTTAGTATGTTTTCAACCTCTAAATATATTAAGGGGAGGGCTGAAAACCGAACACAGAATGGGGCACACATCGCCGTCATTTCATTTCATCGAAAGTTAGGGCACCACATGTCCAAGCCCATGGCCTGGCCAACGACTAGCCATGGGCCACCCAGACATATAGCATTTTGGGACTCCATAGATTCAAAGTGGAGGCAAAAGCAGCCTGAAGAGATGTATAAGATTCTAAAATTCTTATAATGCCCCCAATGCCTCTATAGTACCCGAGCAATAATAGAAAAAGGAGAGTTTTTCCATACACTCGACCCACCAAATTGTACCTATGAAACTTAATAAGCCTTTAACAAGCTCCGTTCGATGTGATGATCTCATTGTTATCAACATAATCGACCATGCTTGCTTGCCTGGCCTTTACATCTATGACAACCAGTTTAACATAGGATGTCACTGCTACATTTGACATGATGTTCTTGGATGTTAACGCTTCCTTGAAACTGACACGGTTTACTTGCATCGCCATGCTAGTAACTGTCGGTGGTGCAGTGTAGTCCAACGAGGGAGCCCGCTGTGCTCGAGTGTGCCATCTGCATCTTTACCCGAATTCACCTTGCATGTTTCGTAGGCACGAGCCATACTTGGCTTGGAAGTATCTATGTCATGTGGCAACTTCACATTCTCTCCATTGTGGACGCAATTACCACGTGTCATGTCTGAAACACCACTGGCTAAACTGTCCAAGTTATCTCTAAATTTCCCAGTATCACCCAAGGATTCACACGACAGCCCTCCCCGCTTGCAGTCAGTTTACTTCAAAAGCAGTAGTGGGGTAGCAGTGATTGCACAATCTTCTAGACTTACTGTATTGCCACTCGCAGAGTCAGTGGAGATATTCGATATTATAAGCTCGTGTAATAAGTGCCCATCCTTCCTATCTATTACTCACATGCCTATAAGTAAACCATTTTTCTCATTGCCACCAGTAGTTCTCCCTACAGCAATCACAACACTTTCCCTTCCAGGAGAAGCGCTTCCACTGTTTCTAATTTTCCTATTGCTTTTCCTCCCTTTTGAACCGCAATGATTCAGTTTCCACAAGTAGAAGAGAGCACCAAAATACTGGATGGAGAGATCAGTTGTTGTCCCTACGTCAGGTGAGCCGGACCACAAATAACTTGCAATCAACTTCTACTAAGTTTGCATGGCAAAAGTTACATGTTCCGCAGCACAGCCGAAGACTTTAGTAGTTTTCCATCACTATAGTGCTCAGTTGCTGAAAAAAGTTTGGGTTCCAAATTTTAAATTTGAAATCAAAATGTCGGCTTTGTCTACCTCAGAACAGTGATTTGATATCGACACCCAATACCTTAATCAAGCATAAAAAATTCTAGTGAGGTACCTTAACGCTTTCCGTTATTCCGAAGTCAGAGATCTATTCCAATTATGCCACTTTGCTCTTTAACCACATCCGCAACAAAATCGTCACTGTCTTCACAGCCATCAACCTTTCGTCTTCAAAGGTAGTCGTTAGAGGAGATTCGCATTAAAAAAGTCTCCCCGTTGTGTAGATACTCGAGGTCTACTCCAGTTGGATCGTGACCAGACCGTTCACTCCAATCTCGTGGTTTTAAGATTTCTTCAACAGAAGTGAGCTCATTGGATTTGTCCCGACTCCGTTGCAGTTGTCGTCATCATCGTTTGAGTAGTTTCGAGTTCGTCGCTCTATTTTCCCATTTATCCTCCTTAACTCAAAGCCTTCTCTCTTTACATTTATACTCTCCACCTCATCCTCTTCCTTTTTTTCCTTTTAAGAGAGTATATCTTTTGTCATTCACCTCTCTCCTTCACTCTCCTTGTCTCACCCATTCCCTCTACTAATTTATTATTTTGGCTCACTTACTCCTTACTCACATTTATTTATCAATTTTATCTCTCTACTTTACGTCTCCCTGTCCCTTTTTTAACCACATTCTAAAAAAGTAATCTCCGAGAACTTCCTAGATTTTATCAACATTTTATTATAAAAAAAGAGGTTATAAAAAATATTAATTAAAAGTATTAAAGGAATCAAAAAGTAGAAAGAGTAAATAAAGAGACATAATTACAAATGCCAAAAATAATTAAGTTAAATAAGATATGTTGTTATAAATATCATAACAAATTTTGTTAAGAAGAAAAAGAAAGAATCTACAAAAACACTAAAAAAATATAAGGAAAATATTAATTTTGGAAAGGAAAAAAATTACAAATTAACTTAAAAAAATGTTATTATGTAATTGATAATTAATAAATATAAGAAAATAATTTATGCATTATAATTATATTAAATATTATTAATAAAAAAGTTTTTATAAAAATTTTAATTACTTTCATAGTTAAGTGTTTTTTTATTCTTCAAATAATATTAATAATATATTTTACTTACAATAAAAAAATTATAATATGAAAGATAAAAAGTAAAAGAATAATTACTTGACAATTAAATATAGCTATGACAAACTTCAAAATTATATAACAAAGTTTTGATTACCATTGTTTAGTGTTATGAATAAAATTTTATATCAATTATTTTTATGTAACAATATTAGCATTCTTCTTGGGTCATTATTATTGTTAAGGGCAAAAATATTTTTTAAAGAAATTTTAAGCATGTCATCATTTTAAGGTTCTTAATGGTTATTTTTATTTAATAGTTAGTAAAATTAATCAGTATAATATTATTTTATTATAATAAATTTAAATAGCAAGATAACAATTAATTTTCATAATTACTCCTCCTAAAATATTATTTTCTAATATTTTTAAAATATGCTATAAATTTGTTCGAACAAATATGTAATAACAACTAATAGAGCATTTAAAAATGAGTTTTTCACATCGGATAACTAATAATACCATATAGTTATATAGAAGTAACTATTAATATAATTATGATAATAAAAACAATACTATAAAACTATACTTTTTTGATAAATATTTATTAAAAATAAAAGAAATAACAACAATTTTTTAGTTTAGTTATGAAATATTAGATATGATAATTAATTAAATATTTATGTAATTAAGATAATTGGTAGTGAGCTTAATTAATCATAATTTATGTATTAAAATTATAAATAAAAATTTCCTTTTGATTTAAATAATTACTAAGATATTGTCAACTATTATTAATATTTCTTCTTATACTTGTTTTTAATGCAACTAAAACATAACAATAATAGCAAGGCCCGATCTAGTTTATCATAAATAAATCTTATAATAAGTTTATAACTAATCAACATGGATTATAATGTTTTCAATTTAGCTAATACCATGAATCATTCTTAATAATTGTCATAAAAAATTATTAATATCTATGTGTTTTTGTCACTATTCAAAATATCTACTAAAAATTAATTACTATTTTAGTAATATAAAATTTTTTTACTAATATTGAACTAAAGTTAGAAATTAATTATTAATATCAATAGCAGGTTTCGTAGTTACATATTGTTGGTTAGTTCATGTAATTAAGAAAAATATATTCTATAAAGGATGATTATATTAAATTTAATTTTTTTAATAAAAAAACTACTATTTTACGAATTGTGATATTACCATTATATAAATTTCATATTGTAAAAGTTTAATAAAATAAACCTGTTTGCAAAAATTTTGTAATATTTAAATATTTAATATTATTCTATTGTTAATAATCAGTTAAATTTTTTTTGTTATGATCCTTATAAATAATATGTATAATTAGATACTAGAATTGCTCTATTTAAAAAATAACTATAATTTTTAGAACATGAATCCTATTATAATTATGAAATACGTTATCTAAGGATTACTCATTTTTTTAGTGAAGTAGAATAAAGAGATGCTGAACAATGATTATAAATAATAACACTAGAATAATTGGTATCTTTGAGAAATTTTTAACTTAAATAAAACAAGGAAGGCATTATTAATTTAACTATCATAAATAACTTAGCAAAATTTTTTAGTAACAACTTTGAGTGATAAGATGTGTAACAAGAATAATTGTTCATAATTTTAATTAAGTTATTATTATAAAGAATTAATTATGATAGGTAAAACCAATAATAATTAGAATTATTTTTAGCACATTAAAAATATTATATATGTATTTATTTTTAGTGTTGCATTTTGTAGGAATATAAATATAATTCTTTCCATCCCAAATTTGTTATAATAATTAAAAATTAATGATTTTAATTCAATTAATTTAATACTAAACTAAAACAATAAAAGAAATTATTTATAATATTGTTCCAAATTGTCAATTGAATTTGAAATGATGTGAGTTACAATTTTAGGAATTATAATAATAGTTTTTTAATAACTAATAAAAAATATTTTAAAGAATCATATCTATAATTAATAATAGTGTTAATTATAAACAAATATTGTTATAATTCTTATTCCTTAGAAATTAATATTTTTAATATTGCAATAACAAATATTGTAGCAAAATGTTTTCTTAATATTTTTTTCTTGTAATTATATTTTTGTATTAGATTATTTATCTTGTTTTTAGTTTATTGAACCTATTCTTCCTTTGTCTTTTTGGTATCCAAGTCCTTTAATATTTGTTTATAATGCTCTTGCTCTTTCTCTCTCACTAGAAGTTTTTATAGAATCTACCTATCAATATCTTTATCAAAAAGTTTATTTGTTTTCTTACTCTTCATCTCTCTATTTCTGTCTCCTAACACTCCTTTATTGCTCTTATATGTATGTGTATGTGTGTTCCCGTTTTTCGTTATATTTAGACTCTTACTCTTTCTATTGCTTTTTATCTGTTTATTTGTTTTTCTAATTGCCTTTATTTATTTGGATATTTTATCTACCTCAATGCCATTCTTTACTATATTCCCCATTCATTATTAAACTCTTCACATATAGTCTGTCCCTTTTCTATATCTTCGTTTAATCTCTATCCATTTGTTTTCTCTCTCTCTTTTCATCTCTTCTTGTAAGCTAAACTCATTGCCATTGTCTTTTGCTTTCTATCGCCCTTACATTCTCTTTTAATCCTATTTCAAAAGGCATATTGCTTATTTTAAGAATATTTTTCTCATGCATTTTTTTATTAAAATTAAAATTTATTTTTTTGATAATGCTAATTTTAAAACATTATTCTTAAAAGGTTTTTGTGGAAAGAAAATGTTTAAATTTTAGTTTTATTTTAAATCACATTTTATTTTAATAATTATGATCAAGTCTTTCATCTTATTAATAATTCATATAAAAATATCTTAGTGATAAAAAAATAAATCATATTTTAAAATAATTCTTTAGAATAAATTTAATAAGAATTCATTGTAAAAAATAAATTTTCGAAATTAAGTAAATTGTTTTTCAACATTATCATAATAATATTTAGAAACCTTAAAATAATTAATATTTAAAGAAAATGTTTATTATACTATTAGTAAATAAATTATCAAAAAACTATATCACATATTTAATGTATTTAAAAATAAATTAACTAGAAGATTAATGTGAAAATTTTTGTGTGATTATAATTAAAAAATTCTTCTTAACAACTAGTTATCATAATTATAGGAATAAATTTAAGTGCTGGTCTCAAAAAAATATAATCGTTACACTCATAGCGATTGTTTATTTTTCTTCCAATAATGAATTTTTATTATAATTTTATGAAAACAAATCATAATAATCGTTTTTTGTTAATAAGTTTAAATTTACCTTTTATGAAGAATAGAATTATGATGGAATTGTGAAAAGTATATTTATACTAAAATAAGAAGAAGGGTAATTCCTAATACTTTTCATCAATAATTACACAAAAAGACTACTTATTTACTATTATGTTTAAATTATTAATAACAATTAAATATTCTTTATTTTCAATAACATAATTAAGAATTATTCGTATGAATATCTGGTAAACACTCAAGATCCAAAGAAATAGTTAAATCTTAATATTTATTATAAAAATAGACATTATAATATTAATTATTAATAAAACATATTTCTATGAATTTAACTTTCAATAAACATAAAAATTTATTTTGTTTATTCTAAGAATTTTTAGATAAAATTTTTTACGGGAGTTTTAAAAAATAAATAGTAATGATTGTGAATGATAGTAAAAAAATTATTTATTAAAAATCAATAATTCATAATTGTTTCACTAACTATCACTCATCTCACACCTCTCTATACCTTTCATTATTAATAAGATCATGTATCTATGAAAATTTCTTAGTCTCTTACACTATATCTTGCACTTTGTCAATCTTTTTCTATTTATGTCTCTTCACGTACTTTTGTCCCCATATTAAATGAATTCATTGCTTTTGTCTCCCTTTCTCTTTATGAATTTTCAATATCTTTCTCACCTCCTTCTCATTTGCACTTGCTCTCCTAAACTTTGAACTCATTCATTAAATCTTTCTTGCTCTACTATGTCTCACTCAATTCTATCACTTGTTTCAAACTCTTCCCATCTTAATTACATCTCACCCTTTCCTTCAGTCTCTTTCTCCCTACCTCCATTTATCTTTTCTTTATCATTTTTTATTTTATTATGATGATTTCTCACACTTCTTATCACTCTCTTCTATCTCCTCATTTCCCAAACTTTCCTCTTCTCATTATTCAATCATCCATAATGTTTTCCTCACTCTTGTACTCCCTTTGTTCATATAAGTCTTTTTTCTATCACAATCACTATTTTTACCACACTACCAATTTAGTATTCTCTATTTCTCTCGTCATTAATCCATCTCTCATCTTCATCAACTTATTATCTCTATCTCCTCAAACCTGCTCTACTCACTCAATTTATTTCTCCCCATTATCTTAATATAATGTTTACTTGTACTTTCAACATATACTCGTCTATCTTTACATCTCTTGCCATCTCTCCAACTATGAATCTCTCTCTTACTTTATGTTTTTATATGACTCTATCATCAACCTCTCTCTTCTTTTATTTCTAAATAAACTCTCTCACACTTCCTAACCTTTTCTCCATCAGTTTCTCTTATTTCATTGCTTCACATATGTGTCTCTTAGCCATTTATTTTTTTGCTTCGCTCTCTAACCTACTCTAAAATATCTCCTTTCCTTTGCTTTCTCTCTTTTCTTCTCCACTCATTTTATTTCTCTCTCTACGTCTTCTATTCTTTTCTCATCTATCACTTCTACTCATTGACACACCCTATTGTTAAACATATCTGTCAATGTTTTAGAGTATTTGACTCTTCCTTTTCATTTATCTATCTCCTTATATTTTACACCATCACTCCCCTCTCTTTTGTCACACTTGCATGCTCTTTTATCATCTCTTTATTCTCTTCACATTCAAATTTTTCTATTTGTGAATATTGTATATTTTATATTTTCTTGACCTTTCACTTTCTCTCTTTTTTTTATTGCTATATCATTAAAATCTATCCTTTTTCTCTCATTTCTCAATTTTAATTTTCTATTCTCTATCTTTCTCCTTAAGTTTTTTCTCATTTCTTGCTTTGTCTCCACCTACCACTTCTGTCCCTCTCTACTTTCTTTCTTCTTTTCTCTAAAATAGTCACTCTTAGACTCTCTCTCAGTTTTCTTTCATGGCCTCTTAATTTTTTTGTATCTTTTTCTCTAACTATGCTTTAACCATATTTATTCTCAAAGCCATCTTTCTCTCTTTATTGATGCTCTCTACCTCACTCTCTTCCTTTTCTCTCCATTTAAGTGAGAATAACTTTCTTCATCTACCTCTCCATTGCTCTCCTTGTCTCACTTTTGTCTTTCATTTTTATCTTTGTTTCTCTCATTCCTTCACCTCCAAGTCATCTAGTTAGACTCCCTTTATAAGATTCTCTTCTCTTTCTCCCATTCCCTCCAACACTTTTTTATGTTGCCTTTGTTTTAGTCCCTACCCACATTTATCTTTCACTTTTCAATCACACTTCTTTGATTCCTTCTTCCTCCTTTTTTAAGCACTTCTAGGTTAATTGATTTGCTAACACATTCTCAATTTTTTCCTTTTTAATAATAGAAACAAGAGATAAAAAATAATAAGAATAAATAAGAGAAGAAATAAAAAATTTTGATTATTAAATAAAGAAACATAATTACAAAAACTATAAATAATTAGGTCAAAATAAGATAAGAAAATACATTAAATATATTGAATAATTTCATAAAGAAGAAAAAAAAGAATCTGTAATACACTTGATATTTTATGAAAAATATTAATTTTCGAATGAACAAAACTCACAAATTTATTACAAATTAAATTTGTTATGTAATTTATAATTAATAAATATTACAAAATTATAAATTCATTACTATTATTTTAAAATTAATAAATAGTATACTTTTGTAATATTTTAAAGTATTTTTTATCTAGAATTATAAAATTATAATATGAAATAAAAATAATAATTACCTGATAGTTAATTATAAATAAAATAATATTATGATTTTTAAATAAAAAATATTATTACTATTATTAATAGTCATAATTAATATTTAATCATAATTATCATTATTTAACAGTAAAAAATTCTTCTACCTTTGTTATCATTGTGAATGAAGAAAATGATTTTAATAATTATTTTAAGGATGTTTAGATTTTAGGGTTCTTAAAGGTTATTTTTGTTTTAAAGTCACTAAGTTTGACCATGATAATATTATCTTGTAATAATAACTATTACGAGCAAAATAATAATTTATTTTTGCAATTACTCTTATTTTTTAAAATTATTTTTTCTAAAATTTTTAAAATGTGTTATTAACGTGTGTAACGCATTATGCAATAACAAGCAATACAGCATAAAAAACTTATTTTTTCATAATGAATAAATATTAACATATTATATGTTTTAAGAAGTGAATGTTAATATAGTTATAATAATGAAAATGATATTATAAAAGTAATTCTTATTTTTTAAACATTTATTGTGAATATCATAGTTAATTCAAATTTTAAATAATAATAAAAATGGTTGTAAGAATATTTATTCACAATTTTATTATTATACTAATAAATTTTTTTTTTTCTAAATATTTATATAAATGCCAACATACTCTAAATTGTTATTATCTTTTCTTTCGATAGTTATTTTTATGAGAACTAAAACCGCAACCGTAATAACAAGCTTCAGGTGTCTTATTATAAATTAATACTGTCAAAGGATTATAATTATAACTACATTAATAATTTTTTTTATTATTTTAATAAACACCATGAATAATTCATATTAATTATCAAAAAAAATTATCATAAATATTTTTTTCATCACACAATGAAAAAAAAAACAAAATTTGATTTCCATGTCTAATAATATAAAAGATTATGATTACTAAAGAAATACAACTAGAAGTTTCATTAATACTAACAACACTTTTCAATGTTATATATTATTTATTAGTTCATTTAATTAAAAAAATTATATTGTACAAATAGAAATTATCTTAAAATTTATTCAGCTTAAATAAAATTCTTTTTAATAAACTAATAATATTGAAATTATACAAATTTTCTAAAACCTTAATAATTAAAACTATCTTTAAATTAATCTTGATTGACATAAATATCTATAATTATTTTGTTATTAACAAACAAATAAGTGTGTATCTTTTCATGATTATAAGTAATAAGTGCTATAAATTGTAAGAATTCGCATAATTAGTTAATAACTATAGTTTTAGTATGTTAATCAAGCTATAAATATTTAATATCCAACAATGATTATCAATATTATAATAAAGAAGTAAAATAAAGAGATGGAAACATTGATGAAAAATAATAAGTATGATAACAAATTTAATCTGGTTCTAAATTATCGATAACAAATTTATTATAAGGAAATTAAATATTCTATGAAATAAATTCTATAAATTTAATATGAATACAGTAATTATACAATAATAATAATTATTATTATTATTACTATCGTAATTACCATTATAATAAAGATAGAAAATAACATTCTCCTTTAGTTAGTAATAATAAAAAAAATATATAAAATACCTAATATTTTTTTTAAAAAATTAACAATTATTAACATTTTTACATCTTAAATTAAAGTATAACAAAAAGACATAATTAATAATATTCATTATTATAGTAATTCAAAAAAAATAAATAAATAATAATTATTTATGTTAAATAATATTTTTTAATAAAATAATAGTAATTACTATCATTAATCATAAAATTTTGTTTGTAATTAAAAGATCAATTTTTTATTCTTTGCAATGATGTAATAATTACAAATAATAAACTTAGAACAATTAATATATTTGATAAAGGTTTAATAAAATAAAAACTATTATATATTTTTTAATTTAATTATCTTGCATGACTTATTAAAGTTGTTTTAAGAATTACTTTAGCCAATAAGATATGCAAAAAAATTTTTAATAACTAAGATTAAATTTTCGTTCTAAAGAATGGATTATGATAGAAAAAACTGTAATAATAACTACAATTATCATGAATAGAAACAAATATAATCATATCTTTTGTTATTGTTAGTGTTTTTCTTTGCAATAATTTCTTAATAATAATAACAAAAATGCAAAGAATTATTAAATGTCATTGTAATAGGAATATAATTCTAATTCTTGTTAAAATATATTATATATAATAATTAAGAATTAATGATTTTAATTTAATTAATTAATTACAAAATAATAGAAATAAAAAAATTGTTTATAACATTGATAAATATTTTATTTATAATAACTATAATTATAAATTGAAATTATTATAATCATTTCTTTCCATAAAAATTCCTAGATTTAATACTACAACAAAAAATTATTGGAAATAATTATGAAAGAAAGATTATACAAAATTTATTTGTATTATTTCTTCCTAAAACTATATTCTCACATGGGATGGTTCATTTATTTTTTAAATTTATTGCACCTATTATTTCTTTACCATTTTTATTTCTCCATACCTTCATCTCACATTGTCCATGTCCCTTCCTTTTTAATAGTTTATCATGCTCTTGCTCTTTGTCTCTCACTAAAAGTTTTTATAGACTCTCCTTACAAAAATCACTAGCAAAGTCATTAATTTAATTTCCCTACACTTTTGACTTTTTCTATATGTATGTGCATGTCTTCCCCTTCAAAATTATATTAATCTCTCACTCCAACTACAATTATTTATCTATTTATTTTTTTTTTCTAATTCACAGTATTTATTTATTCAAAAATTCTATCTCAATGTCATTCTTTACTAAATTCTCCCTTCTTTATTAAACTCTTCAAAATTAGTCTCTCCCATTTCTATATCTCCCTCTAATCTCTTTCCATTTATTCCCTCCCTTGTCATCCTTACTTATAATCATAACTCATTTTCATTCTCTTTTACTCTTCATCCTCTTTACCTTCTCCCACAAGCTTTCTTCAATCTCTACCAATCTTTATCTCATTACTTTAGCCCTTTCTTTAGTTTGCTCTCTTCTCTAAATCTCTTCTTCTCTCACACTTGCCTTTCCAATCACCTTTTGTTCATTATTTATCTTTACTTTCTCCTTATTCATACCTTTCTTGTATGCCATAGATTCTCTCTTAAGCTTTTTCACACTCTCTAATTACCTCTATGCAATATATTATAATTCATAATAGAACTAAAAATTCATTAATTGATTGTTATAATAAATAATATGTTATATTACTAGAATAATTATTATTTTTATTTGTAATTGTTAACCATTTAGTAATTCCTATTAATTGAAAATATTATTTTTTCCATGTTTTCTTGATATTTTTTATTTCATATTCCTCAATTTCCTCAACTTTTAAAATTTCTTGTTCTTTTTAAGCATTAACCAATTTGTCTTACATTTGCTTTCATTTCAACCCAAGCATCATTTTTCTTATTAATAGCTTTTACTCCATATTTTATTTTCATTGTTATTTTTTTGTTCTTCTTCTGAAAAGATTTTCTTGTAATTTTTCTGTTCTTTGCATATTTAATTTTGTAATTTATAGTAGTTCTAAATTAGGAATAATTCATCCAAAATAAATGTCGTTATACACTACTCAATGAGCTCTATTTAAAATGTTATTCTTTTCTAAATTTTGAAATATTTTACTTTTCAGTGGTTTGGTAAATAATTTGAGATAACTTGATTCATACATAATTTGATAACTAAGGATCCTATATTCGATCTCCAAAGTGCATTATTGGCAACCCTTCTTATACAATTTCTCTCATTTCTTCAAAATTTTCCTTGTATTTTGAATATTACATTATTTTAATTTATCTTATTTTAGTTTTAATATTTATTTCCTTAATATCAAAATAATAATATATTATGGTTTGTGTTTCATTACTTTGTTAATATTTAGTAATTCATAAGGTTTTCTAATGAAGATAATTAACATCATTAGAGTCCTCTCAATAAGCTCTACTTTGTTGATCATTAATTTTTTAATATTTTTAAATATTTTATATTATAGTGTTTCTGTGCATTTTAGGAAATATTTTAATTCATAAATCATTTAATGATCATGGATGTCATACTGATCTACTTACCATATTGGTATTAAACTTTCCCAAACAATTTATTTGATATTCTTCAATTTTTTTATTTTATTTGGTTATATGCTATCTAACTCTAAGTCTCCAATCATGTCTTCAAAATTACCTCAATTTGCTATACTACATTATTTTAGTTGATTAGATTATTGCTAAATCTATAAATACTTAATTTTGAAGTAATAATTCATTATTTTTTATGGTCATTTAATTATGAAATGTGTAGTAATTTCAAATCAGGACTGACAGAGATCAAACAACCATTATTGAACCCTACTCGATGAGCTATATTTAAGGAAGTTTTTTATTTTTAAATTTTTATTTTCTATGGTTTTTTCATACTTTATAAGAAATTTAAAACTTTGCATCATTTAATGATTAATGATTTTACAATCAATGAACTAAGCAACTTAGAATGCAACTTTCCCATATAATTTGTCTCACTTTTTCAGATTATTGTCTTTGATTTGTTGCACTACATCACTTCATACTATGTTATTTTAGTATTAATATAAATTTATTTAATATTAAAAGCATTTTTTGCTATTAATTTTAATTAATTCATTTATTCGTAGTATTTTCAAATGAGAACTCACTTAGACTAAACAAATGTCGTTGCGCTCGTCTCATAAGATCTATATAAAATCTATTCATTTTAATATTTTAACATTTTTTATTTTTAGACTTCTTCATAATTCATAAGATATTTTAATTGATATTAGATTTGATGGTCAAAGTTATTGAACATGATTTTCTCAAAGTCTTACAATCTAACTCTCCAATATAATTTGGTTAGATTACTACATAATTCTTTGTCTACTATCATATGGCCTTTTTACATACCTTTGATTTGTTATATTACATTTGTTCATTTAATCTAATTTTATCATTAATATATATTTAGATAAAAATAAATAATAATGTTTTATTATTTATGCTTTTCTAATTTTTTAATTTGTAGTAACTCAAAGCAAGGTCTGATCATGTCAAAAAAATTGTAGTTAAAGATTTCTTAACAACATCAGTTATATTATATATTCATATTTTTTAAAATATAGTTTTATTTTCTCAATTGTTTTACATCTTTTTATGGACATTTCAACTCATATATGATTTGATAATTGGAATGCAACTTTCTTATTTAATTTATGGCCTTTACCCTATTTATGTTGCAATATATTAGAAGAATATATCTAGTTTTATCATTAATATATTTTTAATTAATATTAAAATAACAATTTATTATTATTTATGCTTAATAATTGCTGTTAATTCATTATAATTAAAAAATGATTCTGATTTCAATGAAACAAATGTTATTGGGCTATTTATAAAAGGCTCTACTTATTTAAATATTTATTTTTTTAATTTCGTAATATTTAATTTCTATGATTTATTCATGTTTTTAGGGCATTTTGATTTGTACATAATTTGAAATCAATGATGTAATACTAGATCTCATTACTATCTTTGAATGCAAGTCTCTTATTCAACTTAACTCATTCTTAATAGTTTTAACTTCAATTTAGCTATATTTCTAAATAGCTCTTAATCACCTCAACTGTCACCATTACATCACTTTGATTTGGTTATATTCCATTGCTTTAGCTTGCTTCATTTCACCTATAATGTATATTTTTTAAAATTTAAAATATTAATTCTTTTATAAATATGTTTTTACACTTAGTTATTTTAGAGTTAATCTAAATAAGTGGAAATCTAAGTGAACCAAATGTCATTTAACTCATCTAAAAAAGTTTTTTCAAGCTAAATTTCATCTTTATGTTTTTTAATTTTTTTATTTTCTATTCTTTTGGCTTATTATCCAACATATTTTTATTTGTACATTATATTATGATCAAGAATATTACACCCAATCTCCTTATCATTTTTATCAACTTTCTTGTTTAAATTATCTCTATTGTTCAAATTTTTTGTTTTGATTTGTGTACATTACCATGTAACACTAAATTTGCTCTCTCATGATCTTTATAATGCTTTGATTTAGTTGTATTACACTAATTTAATTTTTTTCATTTCAAATTTAGTATATATTTACTTAATATTAAAAAAATAATTTCTTTTTATATGTATATATTTATAAATTTTAAAAATCATAATTTATTTATATTTATTGTTATTTACTTTTTTTAATTTCTAGCAATTCCAAATAAGGTATAATTGAGCTAGAACAAATGCTATTATACTCCTCTATATAGGCTCTATCAGATTAAACATTCATTTCAAAATTTTATATAATTTTATGGTAAGGTTTTCTCAAGCTTTATGAGTTTTTTTAATTTATGCATGATTTTGTGTTCGATCATGCTACACTCGACAACCTTAGCGTCATCAAATGCAAGTTCTATACAATTTATATAAGTTTTTTCAAATTTTTTGCTTTAATCTTGTTATAATAATATGAAATTTTAAACATCCTCTCATTACTTCATTTTATCTTATTTCAAGGTTAATATATATTTCTTTAATATTTAAAAGATAATCTATTACTATTTATTCATATTTAATATTATAATTCAAAGTAATTCTAAATGAGGTCTAATTGAGACAAAATAACTATTGTTCGACTCATCTTGATAATCTTTACGAAATTAAAAATTTATTTTTTATTTTTAATTTTTTTTATTTCATTGAGTTTTGGCATTATTTATTAGATATTTCCATTCATACATATTTTGATGAATGAAGATCTTACAACTAATCTTCTTAGTATATTGGAATTAAACTTTTCTAAATAACTTATCCCGTTTCTTTAAATATTTTTTTTTCATTTAGTACTATTAGTATAAAACTATAATTATCTTACACAATGAACTTTACATTGCTTTTATTATTTATTAAACATTTCTTTTATTTATCACATTTCAAATTTAACACATTTACTTAATATTAAAATTTTTGCATATAGTTTTTAATGCGTAATTATTTTGATAATTTTTAGTAATTCAAAATAGGTCTTTTAAAGACGAAACAAATGATCCTAACCTTCTCATCGACTCATAAATAATTCAATAATCTTTTTTATTTTTTTATTTTCCTTGTGTTTTATATGTTTTATGAGAAACCTTGATTCAGGCCTAGTTTGACAATCGACGATATTACACTCAATCTTGTTAGCAAATTAGAATGCAACTTTCCTATATAATCTCTACGATATTTATTATGGAACAAAAATTCTTCTCTCATGTGACCTTCATTTGACTTTTATTTTCATATATTACCTTGCACAAATTAATCTTATTTATGTTTCAATAAATTTTTACTTAATACCAAACCAATAAGTTATAATTAATTATTCATACTTAACTTGCTAATTTTACCAAATGAGATTTAATTGAGATTAAATAAATCAATTTAGAATTATCTTAAGGACGTCTACCTAATTTAGTTTCATTTTTATTTTTTAAGTATTTATTTATAGCATTTTTATATGTTTTGTTAGAAATTTTAATTTGTGCATGATTGCATGATCAAGGATGTTGCACTCAATCAAGAAGAAAAAGGAGAAGAAAAGGAATAAGATGAGGAAGAACAATAGCAAGAAGGATGTGAAGAAGGAGAAGAAGGAGAAAAAGAAGAACAAGAAGAAAAAGAAGAGAAAGAGGAACAAGAAGAGGAGGATGAAGTAGAAGAAGAAGAAGAAGACGAAGAAGAAGATGAAGAGGAAGAAGAAGGAGGTGGAGAAGAAGAAGAATAAGAAGAAGAAGAGTAAGAAGAAGAAGTAGAAGGATAGGAAGAAGAAGATGTTGAAGAAGAAGATGAAGAAAAAGAGGAAGAAGTAGAAGATAGATGAAAAAGGGGAGGAAGAAGGAGAAGAAGATGAAGAAGGAGAAGAAGAAGAAGATAGGAGGAAGACGAAGAAGTCAAAGAAGAAGAAGAAGAAGAACAAGAAGAAGAAGAATAGGAGTAGGAGGAGGAAAAAGAAGAAGGGGAAGAACAAGAAGAATATGAAAAAGAAGATAAAGAAGATTAAATATTCTATTATAATGCTAAGAAAGTCTAATTCTATTATATTATCACACTATAATAGTTTAATTTATCTCCTCTAAAGTCTAATATATATTTACTTAACACTTTAAAAAGTATTTTAAAGTTTTTTTATTCTATTTTCTTAAGAATTCAAAGTAATTCTAAATGACTTTCAATCAATATGAAATAAATATTGCTGGAGTCATCTTTATTAGTCTTGTGTAATTAATATTTAGCATTACATTTTAAATATATTTTTTTTGCATAGTTTTTGTATGTTTTATAAAAATTTTTTATTCATTTTTTATTTGATGATTATGGATGACACACTCTATCTCTGTGCTATCTTAAAATGCAACTTTCACCCATCATTTATCTCATTTTTTCAAAAGTTTTGCTTTAATTTAGTTATGTTGTAATACTATAATTTATCTCATTTTAGCATCACTGTATGACAACTTTTTATTAAAATAAAAAATTTTACATTATTTATAGCTTTTTAGTTTTTTAATTAATAATAATTTCAAAATAGGTTTGATCGAGATTAAACAAATATCATTGTACTTACGTAGATGAGCCTTATCTAATTAAATAATATTTTGAAAAATCTTAAATTAATTTTGTTTTTTGTATTCTAGGGCATGCTTTATAAGGTATTCCTTTTTGTAGTTCATTTGATGATTGAGGACGTTATATTTGATAACGTTGCTATGAAATTAAATTATTTGTCAAAAATATAATTTTTATTTTGCTACATTTATACATAACTGTAAATCTCCTCCCATGTGAGACTTTTCTTGTTTAAATTTTGTTGTGCTTGTCACTTTAGTTTATGAAATTTGAACTTTGTTATTTATTTCTTGAATATTAAATAATATTTTTTATTATTTATTCTTGTTTAAATTAATAATTCATAGTGATTCTAAATAAGATTTGATTAAGGTGAAACAAATGTCATTGGACTCATCATGATCAGCTCTATAAAATTAAATAATCATTTTTAATATTTTTAAATGATTTATTTTCTAAGTTTTTAGCTTATTTTAAGAGGAATTTTAACTCTTATTATTTAATTATAAGGAATGTTATACTCAATCTTATATGTAGAACAAAATACAACTTTTCTAAGTACTTTCTCTAGTTTCTTCAAATATTTTTATTTTGTTTTGTTATATTACTATGAAGCCCTAATTCACCTTTCTTGTAATCTTTACTTTGTTTTGATCTGGTTAGATTATAATTTTTTTAATTTATCTAATCTGAACATTAATATATATTTACTTGATGTTTTATGCTCATTTAGTTTAGTAATTTTGCATTAATTCAAAGAGAGGGCTAAAAAAGACAAAAAAAATAATATTGGAGTTGTGTCGATGAGCTCTATCCTATTATGTTTTCATTTCTATACTTCTAAATATTTTATTATTTATATTTTTGCATTCTTTATATGATATCTCAAATCATTGTTGATTTAATAATCAGAGATGTTAAACATGTGCTACTTAGAATGTGCAAATACAACTTTCCTATATAATTTATCTCCATATAGGTGACCTTTATATCTTTTTGATTTGTTGATATGCCATTCTTTTAAATTAACTCATTTTAAATTTAATATATATTAACTTATTAATAAAATAAGAAATTATCAATATTTTTTCCTAATTATATTGGTGTGGATTTTGCATTCTTTAGGAGTCTACTCGAGTGATAACTCATTTGTCGATCGAGGTTCCTACCCTTAGTCTCCTAAGTATCATGAAAGACAATTTTTCTCACACAAATTACATTATTTCTTGAAATATTTCACTTTGATTGAGCTCTTTTCTTATCATATTTAATTCTTCTCTCTTTTAACCTTTATAATTTTTTTAATAATATATTATTTAAATTTATTTTTAATTTTTCAATTAATGTATATTTTATTAATATAAAAAATGATTTATAATTATTTGTGAACATTTAATTTTGTTATTTAAAGTAATTTTGAAGGAGGTTTTATTAAGGTGAAACAAATGCCATTGGACTCTTCTCGACGAGCTCTATCAAGTTAAATGTTTATTTATATGCTATGAAATATTTGTTTTTCTATGATTTTATAATCTTTACGAGACATTTTAATTTTTATTTGATATATAATCTAAGATGATACAATATATCACCTACGTATCTTAGAATGCAACTTTGTCTTTTAATTTTTCTTATTTATTCAATTTTTTTTTTGCTTTGAATTTCTTACATTATAATACCACTATAATTCTTCTATAATGTGACTCTTATGTCACTATGATTAGGTTAAATTAGAATTTTATAATTTATCTTATTCTACCTTTATGGTATGCAAACGTAATATTATAATAATATTTTTTGATATATATAGTTTTTTAATTTTTTAATTAAATTAAAATTGCAATAGATATTTGATTTTTAAAAAAAAGCCCCATCTCACACTACTAAAAATGAGTTATCCTATCAAAGTTTCCTATTTATATTTTGAGAAGGTTTTTTAAGCTTTTGACATGTTGTAAATGATATATTGGTTCATACCTGATTTGACTATTTAGTATTTTTCCTTAGATCTTCTTAGTGTTTTAGAACATGAGTTTCCTATTTAATTTATCTCAATGTTTCAATTTTTCTTTGATTTCATTATATTTTTCTAAAATACTAGTTTTACTCTTGTATGACTTTTATATTGTTTTGAATTAGTTATATGAAATTACTTCATTCCATCTAATTTTATTTTTATTATATATTCACTAAATATTTAAATAATTAATGTTTCATATTTGAATTATTATTTCAAGATAATTTTATATTAAATTTGATTAAGAGGAAATAAATTTCCTTTAATTAGTCCGAATGTACTCAACCACATTGCATGCTTTTTGAGACATTAGAAATCTTAACTCATTTGATAATTAAGAATGTCATATAAGTTCTCCTTAATATCTCAGAATGAAACTTTCCAAAAGAAATTATCTGAATATTTTAATGATTTTATTTCGATTTAGTTATATTACTATGCATTTCTAAATCTCATCATGTGTGCCAATTACATTAATTCAGTTTTTGTACTTTGCTCCAATTTATCACATTTTAGTAATAAAAAATAGGATCGACTGACACTTATTAATTTTTTTTGCATGCATCTTGAGAAGCACTATCAAATTAAACATGGACTTTTAAATTTTCAAATATTTTATTATCAAGGTTTTTTGTATAATTTAACTTGTTTCTTTACATTTTTTGTTTTGATTATGTTTAATGACTATGTAACAGCAAATCTCCTCTCATGAAACAGTTTAGCCATTTTTAATTCAGTGTGTTACGTTATTTCAATTTATCTTAATTTAGGTTTAATATATTTCTTTCCTTAAATTAAAAAATAATTTTATTAATATTTGTGCTAATTTTTTTGGCACTTAGTAGTAAGCAAAAACAAAGTTTGATCAAGATGAAAAAAGTCCACTCAACTCATCTTTCCTGTTTATACTCAATTAAATATTAATAATTTTGGTATTCCAAAATATTTTTATTTTTTACTATTTCGTAGGCTTTTAATGATATTGTGATTTTTACCCAAAAAGATGATCAAGTTTGGTATAGTTAAACAATTTGGTATCTTAGAATGTAACTTTCATCCACAATTTATCTCCAAATTTTTTACTTGCATTTATCTATAATACTATATTAGTTAAAATTCTATCTTATTTTATATTTACCTCACTATGATTTGGTTATCTTACATTATATCAAATTTTCTCATTTTTAATTTAATAATTATTTACTTAAATGATGAAATAATATTTTATTATTATTTATGCTTTTTGCATTGTAATTTGCAATATCTCTAAATGTTGCTAGACTAAAACAAAGTATACAACATTACACCCATCGAGATGATTTTTATCAATATTCTTATTGTTTCTTTAATTTTTTTCTCAAAAATTTGAACAAACATTATGAGATATTTTAATTTACAAAAGATTTCATGATCGATGCCATTACAATTAAGCATCTCAGTATACTGGAATATAATATTCTTATAATATTTATCTTATTTCTTGAATGTTTTTGCTTGCTTAGGGATATAATGCCAAGAAACTAAAATACTCCTTCATGTGGCATTAACAGAACATTTATTTTGATATATAGCATTGCATTAATTAATCTCATTTTAATTCATATCTCATTTCATGGTCAAGGATGTTACACAATTCTCCTTAGTATCTTGGTATAGAACTTTCCCACATAATTTATTTGACTCTTTAAAATTGTTTTCTTTGATTTAGTTATGTTACTATGTGACTCTATGTCTTCTATCATACCTCTCTAAAATTACTTCAATTTTGTTGTATTATATTATTTTAATTTAACTTACTAAAACTATAATATATAATTAATATTAAAACAATATTTCAAAATATTTTTTTCTCATTTAATTATAGATTTCATTGTAATTTCAAAACTTTCCTTATACAGGTCAAACAAGCATTGTTGGACCTACTTTAGCAAGCAATATTTAATGAAGTTTTTTATTTTTAAATTTTTATTTTCTTTGACTTTTTATACATTATGAGACATTTCAATTTGTTCATCATTTAATGATTGATGCGGTTACAATTAATGATCTAACTTAGAACGCAACTTTCTAACACAATTAATCTCATTTTAGGATTATTATATTTTTACTTAATATTAAAATAATAAGTTTTTTTTATTACACATATTTATTTGGATATTTCTCAGTAATTCCAAATGTGGTCGTATAATGATGAAAGAAAAGTTGTTAGACTCTTTTTAACATGCTTTTTCCAATGAAATATTTATTTTTAGATTTATTAAAATATACTTTTGTAAGGTTTTATTATGGAATAGGAGGCATTTCTATTTGCACCTCATTTGATATAAAAGGAAGTTATGCTAAATCTCTTTTAAATTTTGGAATCTAATATTTCTTATATTTCTTTTATTTATTTAAAATTTTTACCATTATTTTGTTACATTAAATAACTACCCTTTGTCATTTTAGCATTAATAGTTATTTTACTAATATTAAAATATTATTTAATAGTTATTAATGCTTATTTAATATGGTTATTCACAATAATTCTATATGAGATTTCATAAAGTTGAAACATACGTCATTGGACTCATCTCGACAAGCTCTTTTCAACTAAATGTTTATTTTTTAAAATTTGATATTTCTTTTACTAGGACTGATATATGATTTGTGTTTTATTTTTATTTTCACCTCACATAACGATCAAGAATATTATACTTTATCTATTAAGTGTTATGGAATAAAATATTTATACCCTATTTATCTTATTTATTCAAATGTTTTTCTTTGAATTGGTTATAATATAATGTAACAGTAAATATCCTCTCGTTTGACCTTTACATCACTCCAATTTAGATGTTGTCCATAATTATTTTCTTATTCACTATTGTTTCAAATGATGTACATTCAAGGTGAAATAGCATCATTAGTCTCTTCATAACAAGCACTTTCTTATTAAATATTAATTTTTTAATGTCTTGAAATATTTATTTTCAAGGGTTTTGACATATTTTTAGTCTTACTAATTCATAACTGATTTGATTATAGAGAATGTTGTACTCACTATCTTTAGTGTATTTAAATACAAACATGCACTATACTTTATCTCATTTCTTACAATTATTTTGCTTAGATTTAGTGATAACATTCTGACACTTTAATTCTCCTTACATGTGACCATCGCATCATTGTATTTAGTTGTATTACACTTTTCAAAATAATGTTAATTTAGCTTTAAAATATATTTACAAAATGTTAAAATAATAACTTATTATTATTTTAGTGTAATTTTTAAAAAAATTGTATGAATTCCTAATAGGGCATGATTGACTTGAAAAGAATGTCATTTGACTCATGCCGATGAGCTCTACAAATTGAAATACTCATTTACGCATTTTTAAATATTTTGTTTACTATATCTTTGAAAATTTTTGGAGGTATTTTAATTCAATCCTTATTTGATGATTGATGTTGTCATACTACATCTCCTTAGTTTCGTGGTTTTAAATTTTATGGAGAAGTTATGCTATTTATTCATATTTTACTTTTATTTGGTTATATTTAAATGTAAACCTAAATCAAAACTATTGTAATTTTTACACTATTTGTGTTTTGATATATTATATTGTTATTCATGTCTATTTAACATGGTAATTCACAGAAAAACAAATGAGATCCAATCATGATGAAATTGACGTCATTGGATTTATTAGAATGAGCTCTAACTAATTAAATATTTTTTTTATAAATTTAAAATATTTTAAAGATTTTTCATAGCTTTATGAGATAACTCTAATTATAAAAAATTTGAAAATTGATGGTGTTACATTTAAACTCCTTGCTACCTTGCTATTAAATTTATTAAATAGTTTATTTTCTATTTTCAATGTCTTTACTTTTGATTATGCATATTATTTTGTAACTCTAAATCTCTATCTATGTGACATTTACAATGTTTTGATTTGGTTGTATTAAATTACTTCAATTAATCTTCTTTTGACTGTAGTATCTATTTACTTCACATCAAAAATGATATTTTACTATCATTTATACATATTTGCTTTGTTAATTTGTAGTAATTCAAAATGAAGTTCAATGAAAATAAAATTAATATCATTGGTCTTATCTCAATGAGTTGTATCTAATTGAACACTCTATTATATAATTCTAAATAATTTATTTTTTTATTTTTGCATATTTTAAATAGGATGTTTGACTTAATATCCTTAGCATACAATTTATCAAGATCCTTTAAATTATTTTCTTTAACTTGGTTATATTACTTTTTAACTTTTAAATCTATCCATATGTCCTTTATGTCGCAATGATTTAGTTATATAACAATAATTAAATTTATCTTATTTTATCTTCAAGTTGTTATCTAAAATTGAACTAATAAGTTAACATGATTTATGCTTATTTACTTATGTAATAAGTGGTAATTTCAACAAAGGTCTTGTTGAGATGAAACAGTGTGATGAAACACACTTTGTCATGCTCTTCTTGACAAAATATTTGCTTTTTTTAAATATTTCATTTTGTTTAAAAGTTATATTTATTCATACTTAATTTTATTATTAAAGATGTTACACTCAATCTACTTATTATCTTGCAAAACAATTTTTCTGTACAATTTGTCCCTCTTCAGATTTTTCACTTTTTATTAGTTATATTACAATGCAACCTTAAATCACGACTTATGTGTCCTTACATCACTTTTATTTTGTTATATTATATTATTCTTTTTCCTTATTTACTTTGGTATTTTATAATAACTCCAAATAGTTAATGATCAGCACAAAACAAATCTCATCAGACTCTTCTCATTTAACTCTTGCAAACTAAATATTCTGTTTTTATTTTTTAAAAATTTTTATTTTCTAGGGTTCTTTTAAAGTTTAGTAAACAATTTAATTCAAACATGATTTTTTGTTGGAGGATGTTGCACTTGGTCTCTTGAGAATCTTTCAATGCAATTCCCTAATCACATTTTTCAATTCTTACACTTTTTTGCTTTTAGTTAGTTATATTATTGTTAAACACTAATTGTCATCTTGCGTGATTTTTATATTTCTTAGAATTTTTAATGCTACATTATCTTAATTAATGTATTTTAAGCATGAAAATTTTTTTTCTTGATGCATAACTAGTAATTTATTGTTAGTATTGTAAATTTTCTTTTTTAATTTGTTGTAATTTCAAGTAGAGTGCCATAAATATAGAACAAATGTTATTTGAAAGAAATTTCTATACATACCTAATTTTATGATCGAAGATGTTATGCTTGATATCCTTAGTGTTGAAAAATGCAACTTTACGAAACATTTTATTTCATTTATTTAAACTTTTTTCTTTACTTTGCTCATATTTTTATTATTTCTCTAAATGTCATCCCATTTGACTTCTGAATTAATTTAGTTTGGCTATTTTGCAAAATTATTTTTGATTATTGTTCAGTTAATTTGCAAAAACTCCAAATGAGGTTTAATGGAGATTATACAAATGTCATTACACTCATCTTATCTACCGAACTAAGCATTATTTTAATATTTTGAAATAGTTTATTTTAGGGGGACTTGGCATACTTTACTAGACAATTTAATTTGTACATGATTTTTTCATAAAAGAGTTTATGCCTCATCTCCTAGTTATCTTTTAATGCAATGTTTTCACAAACTCAATCATATTTTTTTAAAATATTTATTCTACAATTTTGTTATAATTCAATGTAAATTAAAATCAACTCTTGTTCGGCCATTAAATTAGTTTCATTTTATTATACTACATCACTTTAATTTATGACATTTCAACATCGATATATAATTTCTTAATATTAGCATATTCATTCAAAATTTGGAGCCATCTCAATTAGCTATATCTTAGTTGAGTATTAATTTTCATATTTGTAAATAATTGCTTTGTAGAAGTTTCCAATGTTTTTGAGACATTTTAAATCGTACTATATTTGTTAAAGAACATTTTTTCACTCAGCCTTCTAAGTGTTTTCAAATGTGACTATTTCACACATTGTATGTAATTTCTTTTAATTTTTTTATTGATTTGGTCATAATGTAATCTAATTGCAAATCTTCTCTTGATTGACCAAAACATTACCTTCGTTTGGTTATCTTAAATTACATCAAATTATAACATTTTATTATAAATATTTATTCAACTAATTAAGAAAATAATTATTTTTATTTATGCTTATTAGCTCTGGTAATTGATAATCATTCCAAATGAGGTTTGATCAACGAAAACAAACATTGTTACACAAGACTCGGTGAGCTCGATCATGCTAAATATTCATTTATATTTAAAAAAGGTTTATTTTGTAGAGTGTTGGTATGCTTTTGAAGACATTATGGTTTGTACATCATGTGATGATCTAGGACAACATAATCTTCTTTGTACTTCATGACACATTATTTTCTTGCAACATGCCACATTTATTCAACATTACATCCCCATGATTTTACTATATTTAGTTATTATTTATGCTCATCTATATTAGTAATTCATAAATCTGAAAAAAACATTAGCAAAAGACAAGGCATACGTCGACAAACTTGTGTCAATGTGGTTAATCACATTCAAAGTTCAACTTTACTTTTTAAAATATTTTATTTTCTAGGGTTTTCGAATTCTTTATTAGAGAATTTAATTCATACCTTATTTAGTGATTGATGATGTTGCACTCAATCACCATAGCATCCTAGAATGAAACTTTGTCATACAAATTATCTCATTTCCTCAAAATGTTTCTTTGATTTGGTTATATATCTTTGATAATCTAATTCTCATTTTTGTGAATTTTACATCACTACAATTTGGTTGTAATTCTTGGCTTCAATTTAAACCATTTCAACTATAAAAAATATTTAGTTATAATTAAAATAACAATTTGTTTTAAGCTTATATAGTTTCATAACTCTTAGTAATTCTAAAGAATTTTTTTATTGAGATGAATAAAACATAATTCAACTCACCTAGTAAGCTCTATAAAATTAAATATTCATTTTCTATATATCTAAATTTTTTTTATATGGTTTCGGTGTGATTTACAAAGTATTTCATTTTTAATTTTTTTTAGGATCATCAATGTTGTAATTCACCATCATACGATCTTTCAATGCCACATTTCCATATCATTTATTTCATCTTGTAAAATGTTTTCTCTCATTTAGTTATATTTCAATTTAACACTAAATCTCCTCTCATGTAAGTTTTACATGGCTTTGATTTGGTATAACCACATTGCATAAATTTATCTCATTTCAGCTTCGTCATGTGTTAACTAAATGCAAAAAATAAAAAATCTATTATATTTAGACCTATTTACTTTATTAATTTAGCTTTATTTCAAATAGAGAAAAATAGTCATTTGACTCGTGTCGACTAGCATTATCTAATTAAGTATTCATTTCTATTTTTTAAAATATTTTTCTTTTGTTTTGGCTTGTTTTGTGAGACATATTTAATTATACACGGTTTAATGGAGGATATTACACATGTTTACCACAGCATTTTGGATTGCAATTTTTTTGAAAAATTTAACTAATTGTTTTTTAACTTTTTTATTTAGATTTTGATATACTTCTATGTAACTTTAAAATTCATCTCATGTGATTTTTATATATCCTTATTTTTTATATTATCTTACTTTAATTTTTTTCATTTTAACTTCAACTTATGTTTACTTGATATTTAAAAAATAATGTATCTTTATTTATGTTTATTTACTTAGTTATTCATGACAATTCCAAGTCTTATTGAGAATGAACAATGTCCAATGGACATTTCTTGAAGAACTGTACACTATTAAACATTTATTTTTAAATTTTAAAATATTTATTTTCTAGAATTTTAGAAACTTTTGCTAGATTTTTAACCTTGTAGCTGATGTGTTGATCGATAGTCTCAAACTAAATAATGTAAGTATCTTTGAATGCAACTTTTTCATATAATTTAACTTTTTTACTTAAATCAATATTCGTATGACCTTTAAGCATTTGGATTTTGTTATATTATATTTCTTTAAGTATCTCATTCAAGATTTAATAACATAATGTACAAAAATAATTTATTATTATTTATACTTTTATATTTATTATTCATAGTATTCCAAAGAAGCCCAGAGGAAATTAAAAAATCTACACACATGTTAATTAACAATATCAAATAAAACATTCATTAATTATATAATCAAATATTTTTTTTTCATATTTTTGTATGTTTTATGGGACATTGTGATTTGTAACTAATTTGTCAAATGAGGTTATTACACTCATTCTCCATTTTATTTTTTAATTCAACTTTTTATTAAAATTTTTCTCATTTATTTAAAATTTTTTCTTCGATTTTGCTGTATTACCTCATAAGTTTAATCTCTTCAATTTTTAACATTATTTGTCTTTTGTTTAATTAATTATATTAATTAAATTTATCTCATTTAAATTACAATATATTTTTTCTTAATATAATAATAAAAAATTCATATTATTTCTAATTATTTACTTTGTTAATTCATGTCAATTTAAAGTATGATCTCATAAAGATGAGATAAGCATTATTGAACTCATCTCGATGAGCTTTATCCAACCAAATATTTGTTTTACATTTTTAAATATTTTATTTTTAATTTTTGTTTACACTTTATAAAATATTTAAATTTGTATGAGGTTTAAGATTGGAAACTCGATCTCATTAATGACTTAGAATGCAACTTGTAATTTTTTGTATTTGTTCTTTTTCTTTCTTACATTACTTTCATTTGGTTATATTACAGTACTTGAATTTATCTATGTTCAACTTCAATATATATTGTCCTTCTATTTAATAATAATTTATTATTATTTATGTTTTATTTTTTTAAATTGTTAACAATATGGCAATAGTTTGACCTAAATGAGCTCAATCTCATTGAACTTATCTCGATGACCACTACCTAAATAAATATTTGTTTATATGTTATTAAATATTTTTTTTCTAGTGTTTTAGTAACTTTATAAGGATTTTAATTCTTACCTAGTTTAATGATCAAGGATGATACACTTGATCACCATGTTATCTTAGAATGTAACTTTCTAATAATTTTTTTCCATTTTTTTAGCTTTTTTGTTCTAATTTGAATATATTAGAATGGAACCCCAATCTTTTTTTGTGATATCATTATGTCACTTGGATTTGCTTTAATTACATATTTTTAATTTATAGAATTGTAAAATTATAATATATTCACTTTGCATTAAAATAATAATTTTTTATTTTTTACTCTCATTTACTTTAAAAATAAGAATAATTCAAAAAAAACTCTTATCAAGATGAAATAAACATCATTGGACTCATCTTGATCAGCTCTATCTAAATTATTATTAATTTTATATTTGTAAATATTTTTTTCCTATGTTTTTTTCATACTTTTTGTGATATTTTTATTTGTAATAGATTTGATGATTTGTAATGCTACACTCAATCAGATTGATTTTTTGTTTTACATTCTTTCTATTTATCACAATTTTCACTTTAATATCTATTTATTTAATATTAAAATAATACTTTGTCAACATTTATCTCTTTTACCATGGTAAATCATAATAATTATAAACAAGTTCTAATCAAGAAGAAACATATCTTGTCATACTCATCTCGATGATTTCTATCAAATTTATATTCTTTTTTAATATTTTTAAATATTTTATTTTATTAGGGTTTTTCACCCTTTACTAGTAATCTTTTTTGTACCTAATTTAAAAACAATGATGTTACACTCAATCCATTAGAATTTTATAATGCAATTTTTTTGAATAATTTACAACATTTTTAAATTTTTTGGGTTTGATTTGGACAAATTACTTTGTAACTTTTAATCTCATCTTATGTGGCCTTTACATAGCCATGATTTAGTTATATTATTGTACTTCAATTAATGACTTTTATGTTTAAATATGTATTTTCTTATATAAAAATAATAATTTTCTTAGATATTATTGTTTACTTTTGTTTTTTGTAATAATTTAAAAAGATGTTTGACTGAGACCAAATAAACATCGTCTAAGTTGTCTTTGTGAGCTCTATCCAATTAAATATTTCTTTTATATTTTTTAAATATTTATTTTTTAATTTGTGCATGTTTTATGAGTTATTTTTATTCTTACATAGTTTGACCAACATTGATTTTGTGCTTGAGTTTTTAGTATCTTGGAAAGCAACCTTTTCATGAAATTTATCAGTTTTAGTCAAATCTTTCACTTCTATTTTCTTATATTAAAATGTAACTCCGACACTACTCTTATATGACCTCTACATTTCTTTGGTATACTTAAATTACTTGTTTATTTATACTTATTTACTTTTCTAATTTGTTGTAAGTCTAGAAGAAGACTGATTAAGACAACAATTGCCTAGTCTCAAGGACTTTTATCGAACAATTTTTTTGGTTTCAAAATTTTTATTTCTAATCATTTTAACATGATTTTAGCTATTTTTGTTCATACCTGATTTTATTATCAAGGGTGTTGTTGTCGAACTCTTTAGTAACTATGAATGCAATCTACCATTATAATTTATCTTATTCCTTCATTTTTTTTTTCAATTGATTTGGTAATATATTTATGAAACTCTAATTTTTTTATCATGTGAAATCTACATTATCTTGAATTTATTTGTATAACATTGAATCAATTTATCTCATTTTTAGGATTAGTATGTATTGCATAATTTTAAAATAATAATTTCTTCTATCTATACTTATTTACTTTCTGAAATCATAGTAATTCCATTCATGGTTAGATATTGATGAAAGAAACCATATAGGTCTTTAAATCAAACAAATTAAATTTTCATTTCGTTTTTTTAAAGTATTTTATTTATATGGTGTTTGTACACTTTATGAGATATTTGTATTCATTGATGACTTAAAATTTGAGTTACACATCATATCTTGAACACCTTTGAATGCAACTTCCTTGTATAATTTCTAACATCCTTAAATTATTTTTTTATTTTATTTTGCAGTATTACTATAAAAAAAGTAATTCTCCTCTCATGTAACCATTGTATAGCTTTGATTTTCTTATACTACATTACCTCAATTTATCTTATTTTAGCTCCAACATTTGTATATATATATATATATATATATATATGTATACTACTTAGTGTAAAATAAATAATCTATTATTATTTTTGCTTATTTACTTTTGACATTCATAGTAATTTCAAATGATTACCATTTGAGATTAAAAAATGTCATTGAACTCATCTCAACATGCCCTATCAAATTAAAAAGTCATTTCCAAAGTTCTTAAAATATTTTTTTATTTTAGCATCCTTTATGAGAGAATTTGATTCATAATTATCTTAATGATCTAAAATGTTATACTTTGTTCCTAAACTGTCACGGACTATGACTTTCCCAAACAAATAATCTCATTTCTAAAAACATTCGCATTATTTTATTAAACTTCTTATACTTCTAATTCTCTTCACGTTACAACATTTTATCACATTGATTTTGTTATATTATATTTTGTTTAATTTATCTCTTTTTAGAATTAATATATATTTACATAATTTGAAAATAATATTTTATTGCGGTTTTGTTTTACATATTTCGTAACTCAAAGTAATTCCAAATGGGGTTTGATCAAGATAAAACAAGCAACTTTTGACTCAGACTATTGTGGTCTAAAAAATTAAAATTTTTTTATATACTTCTAAATAGCTCTTTCTAGTAATTTGGAGTGGCTCATAAGTTATTTTGATTAATTTGGTGATAGTATAATATACCTCTAAACTTTCTCCTATGTGGTGATTACATTAAATTTATTTGCTCAATTAATTCATTATAATATATTCTTTTATACATTGTTAATTTGTAATAAATCTAAACATTGTCCAATTTAGTGGAAACAAATGTTGCCACAGTATCCAGATGAGCTCCATCAAATTGAATTTGCATTTTTATATATTTTTTTTAAAAGATTTTAGCATACTTTACAAGTCATTTTTATTTGTACCAGATTTAACAATCGATGATCTTATGCTCAAGCTCAGTGTTGTCTTGGTATGGAATTTAACATTATAATTTATCTCATTTTTCTCAAATATTTCTATTTGAATTGCTTTATTGCATTATAACTCTAAACCTCCCATGCTACATCCTTTACATCTCCTTGATTATGATGTACAACATTACTTGAATTTATTCTATTTAAACTTCATAGAAGAATTACTAAATAAAAAAATTATAATTTGTTACTATTCATGATTATTTACATTAGTAATTAATAGTTGCTGCAAATGGGTTCTGATCTACAAAAATAAATGACTTTTAGCTCATCTCGATAAACTCAATATCATTAAACATTCATTTTTTCCTTTTTTCAATATTTAATTTTCTATGATTTTAGCATCATTTATAAAAAAATTCGAAAATATTATTTAATTTTTATTTTTTTATTTAGTAGGGTAATGTGTAAAATTTTTAAAATTAGTCTAACAAAAAAACAATGTCTTTAGTTGCATTTTTGATGAGCACATCAAATTAAAAAATTCATTTATTTATTTTTTAAATATTCTATTTTCTATTATTTTTTTTACATTCTTTTAGCTATTTTTTTTATTTCATTTTTTGATGATAAGGATATTACACTATAACTTTTTATTATTATAAAATTCAACTTTCTAGTCATATTTATCTTCTTCAAATGTTTTACTCTAATTTAGTTATGTTATTATGAAACGATAATTCTCCTCTCAAGTGATATTTACATTATTTTTATTTAGTTATTTCATACTTTTTTTCCTTTTTGCTTGGTTAGGTCAACAGGAAATAGATGTTATTGAACATGTGCCAAACTGGCTCTATGAAAGAAAATATTTTATTTTATATTATTAAATATTTTATTTTATTGATTTTTGGCATTCTTTATAGGGCATTTCAATTTAATATTAATATGATGATTTTATATATTGAACAAAATCTTAATACTATCATGAAATTCAACTTTTTAGTAAAATTTATCCAATTGTTTTAAAATTTCACTTTTATTTAAATATAATACTTAGAAATTCAAATTGATTTCTCAAGTATCCTTTACTCTGCTTTAGTTTTTTATTTTTTATTGTTTCAATTTATCTCATTTCATCATTAACATATATTGACATAATATTAAAATAATAACTTATTATTTTTTTTATTTACTCTTTTTTGTAATTAAATCTGATTAAAAACTAAGATTAATTAAATTGAATGCAATATTTTTGGGCGTCTCTAACTTCCTCTATCTAATTAAATATTTATTTTTCCACTTTTAAATATTTTATTTTTAAAAGTTCCTAAATGTTTTACAAACCTTTCAAATTGCACTACATTAGATTATTAAGGATGGTACACTTATCAACATTGAAAGAAGCATTCCCACTTATTTATCTTGTTTCTAAATTTCTTTTATTGGGTTCATTATTTTATATCTCGAAATCTCCTCTTCTATGATATTTACATCACTTTTATTTTGATATGTTCATTATTATCAATTTTTAGTTTTATTTGTAATTCATAGTAATCGCAAAGGAAGACCAATAAAGGAAAAACAAATGTCATTTAAGTATTCTTGGCAAACTTTTCTAATTAACTATCAATTTTTAATAGTCTTTAGTATTTTATTTTTTAAGTACTTATCATGTTTAATGAGGTTTTTCATTTTTACATATTTTGACGATCGAGAATGTTACACTTGATCCCTTTAGTATCATAGTACCTTGTTTGTATTCTTTGTTATATTGAAATAATAACATATTATCATTTATTACTGTTCAATTTAATAATTTTTTGTAATTACAGTCAAGGTTTCATTAAGGCCAAAAAATAGTTATTGGACTTATCTTAATAAATAATATCCAACTAAAAATTCATGCTTTCTAAGATATTTTATTTTACAAACTTTTGGCTCATTTTACAAGACATCAATTTGTATCTAATTTGATTATTAAGGATTTCATACTTTATCTACGTAATACCTTTGAGTCCAATTTTTTTTATAATTTATATCATGAATATAAATGTTTCGCTTTGGTTTAATTATAGTACTAATAAACTATATTTCTAATGTTGTGTAGCCTTTACATCGTTTTAATTTGTTTGTATAACATTACCTTGATTTGCCACATTTCAAGTTGTTATATTTTTATTAGATCATAAAAGAATAATATTTTATTATTTTTGCCTTATTTAACTGGGAAATCTGTAAAAATTCCAACCAACGCCTCATCGACATAAAAAAATTGTCATTCCCACCATAACCAGCCAATTAAATTTTCATTTTGATATCTTTGAATATTTTATTTTGTAAGGTCTTACCACACTTTATGAGAGTTGTTTTATTCACACCAAAGTTGATCAGTGAAGATGTCCCATACCTTCTACTTAGTACCTTGAAATGCAACATTTCAATACAATTTATCTAATGTTTTCAAAGGTTTTTCATTGATTTTATTCTTTTACTACAAAAGTCAAATTTTTTTATTATAACTTTGTTGCTTTTATTTAATTAGATTATATTGCTTTAATTTATTTCTTTTAGCAATTATTTATATAATTACTTAATATAAAAATAATATGTTTTAATTATTTATGCTCATTTTATCTTGTAATTTACAATAATTCCTAAAAAGGATTAATTGAGATGAAGCAAAATTTGTTGGACTCTTCTTGATGAGCTATATCTATTTAAATTGTTATTTCTATATTTTTAAATATTTCACTTTCAATAGTTTTGGCATATTTTATGAGAAATGTTGATTCTTTCATATTTTAATGATCTTGGATGCTTCATCTGATCTTCTTTACATCCTATAACGTGACTTGCTTATACAATTTTTGTCATTTTTTCAAGTTTTTTCTTTGATTTTGTTGCGTTACAGTGTAACTCTAAATCTTCTCTTGTGTGACCTTAACATCACCTTAATTTGCTTAAATTATATTGGATTAATATATATCATTTTGCTTTTATTAATTTTTAATTTAATACTAATTTAATAATTACTATTATTTATTCTTATTTGTTTTTGTAACTTATGATAATTCTAAATGTGATCTAATCAAGTTGAAAGTAATATTTTTGACTCATCTAGGTAAGCTATATAAAATTAATTATTTACTTATTATATCTTTTAAAATTTTATTTTTTATGACTTTGGCAAGCCTTAAGAGATATTTTCATTTATAGATGATATAAAGATCATCGATGTTTTTTCTATAAACAATTTTTTTTTAATTTACCTCATTTTAGTTTTAATATAAATTTACTTGACATAAAAATGGTAATTCATTAAAATTTATGTCTATTTAATTTTGTGATTCACAGTAATTTCCAAACCAATCACAATTGAGATGTAACAAATATGTTTGGACTCAACTTCATTACTTCTACCCAAATAATTATTCATTTTTTATTTATATATATTTAACATTTTTAACCTCACTTTTTTTTATTGGCATCTTATTTTCTACCTATTTTTAGCAACTGATGATATTATACATGATTTCTTTATGTCTTGGAATACAACATTTTTGAGTAATTTATCTAATTTTTTAAAATGTCTCATTGTGTAACACTCAATATCCTCTCCTATGACTAGTACACCACTCTAAATTTGTTATATAAAGTTTCTTCAATATCTCATTTCAAGTTTAATATAAATTTTATTATTATTAAAGTAGAATTTTATTATTATCTATTCTTATTTTTTTGTAATTGATAGCAATTCCAAATGATGGCCAATTAATTGGAAATAGACTTTATTGGTCTCGTGTTGTGAAAATCAATGAAACTAAATACTATGCTTTATATTTGTAAAGATTCTGGTGCACTTTATAAGATATTTCAATTAATATCTTATTTCATAATTGATTTTACAACATTTGATGACCATATTTTGATGGAATATAACATTCACATAAAATTTATTTTGTTTTTACAAATTTTTTCTTTGAATTGGTCTTATAATATTAAACTCAAATTGCACTACCGTGTCACGTTTACATTATTTTGAATTGCATATGTTACATCTTTTCAAATCACAAAATTTCAACTTTATTGTAGGTTAATTGAATATTTAAATAATATTTTATAAATATTAATTCTTACTTAAATGAGATATTATAATAATTATAAGCGGGGTCTAATCAAGAAAAAATAAATATTGTTGAACTAAGCTTGAATAGTTTTTTTTCCTTTTAAACATTAAATTTTAATATATTGAAATATTTTATTTTCTAGATTTTGAGCATAATTAAAAAGAAAGTTCATTTTTTACATTGTTTCATAGTTGAGTATGTTGCAATTAATTTCTTGAATGCTTTTCACTGCAATTTTCCTATAAAATTTATCTTATTTGCATCAAAAGTTTCAATTTGATTTTTGTCATATCGCAATCTAAATGCATATCTCATCTTGTGTGGCCTTTATATCACTTTTATTTCTTTATAATACAATGCTTCAATTAATCTAATCTAACTTTATTATAAATTTACTTAATAATAATACAATAATTCATTGTTATTTAAACTTATATTTTTCATAATTCATGGAACTTACAAACACGGTCTAGTTAAGACAAGATAAGCTACATTGGACTCATCATGCTAAGCTTTATGTAGTGAAATATTCCTTCATATATTTCGAAATTTTTTATTTTCATAGATGTTAGCATGCTTTACAGGATATTCTCTTTCATTACTTCGTAAAAACATATTTTATTTTAACTTACAAAAATAATTTTTTATTTCTTGTTAGTAAATTGGAGTGTAACATTTTCAAAAATTTTATCTTATTTTTGAAAATTTTTTGCTTTGATTTTTTTATGTTATTTTGTAAAACAAAATATTTTCTTATGTAATTGTTACATCATTATGATTTGGTTATATTACGCTTCTTCAATTAATCTCATCTTAGTTTTAATATATATATTTCCTTTAAATTAAAAAAATAAATTGTTAAAATATATGTATATTTTAGTTAATAACTTCTAGTAATTCAAAGTGAAGTGCTATGATGATGAATCAAATATAGGGAACTATTAGAATGAGCATTATCCAACAAAACATTTACTTACATATTTTCAAATATTTCACTTCCAATGGTTTCAACATGTTTTACGAGACATATTTATTTATTTCTAATCATACGATTAAGGATGTAATAATCAATCTTATCAATTTCATAGAATGGAAGTCAGGTCTACATTGTATCTCATTTGTTTAAATGTTTTACTTTAACTCGGTTATTTTACTGTGAAATTCTAATTTTCCTCTTTAATTTACTTATAATCAATTTGGCGATTATGGATGCTATATTACCTTTCTTTAATTTATGTCATTTGAACATCATCATATATTTATTGAATACTAAAATAACAATTCATTCTAAACTATTTTAAAATAAGAAATTAAATAAAAAGAAAATCTATTATTTCAATATCAAGTAGGTATATATTAAAGCTAAAATAAGAAAAAATAAAGTAATAAAAAGTACCAAATAAAAGTGATGTAAAGGTTACGTGAATGGAGAGCTAAATTTTCGTTATATTATAACTAAATAAAGTGAAAATGTTTAAAAAATAAGATATATATATATATATAGGGAACTTGTGGACCAAGATATTAATGATGTAGAGTGTAACAATACCTATCATAAAACCATGCGCAAATAAATGTCTTTTAAAGTATTCCACAAAAGAAATAGAACATTTATTTAGGTAAAACAAATATCCAGTCAGATAGAGCTCACATATATGCATCCAACAAGGTCTGTCACATATCAATGGAATGTCATTTATTTTTACTACAAATTACAAATGTAAATGGAATAAATAATAATAATTTTTTGTTTATATTAATAAAATAAATATTACTATTGAGATAAGATAAATTTAAGAAATGCAATATAAAAAGTAAAAATATATTTTAAGGTTACTCAATAAGAGATATAGAGATACATTGTAGTATAACCTAAAAAAAGAAAAAATTTAAAGAATTGTAGTGAAATGTACAAATAAAGTCTCATTCTAAGAACCTATGGAGATCGTGTATGACATCCTTGATATTATAATAAGTTAGAAATATAATTTTTTGTAATACAAGCTCAAACATTACAAAATAAAATATTTGAAAAAAATAAAACAAACATTTTATTAGATAACGAGAAATAAGATGAGTCCAATGATTGTTTTTTATATTCACTAGATCTCATCAGTATTACTATGAATTGCAAAAGTAAGTAAGCAAATATAAGAATAAGTGTTATTTTCATATTAAGTAAATAATTTCAATGTTGTTATAAGATAAACAAAAAAAAATATAATGTAACAAAATCAAAGACATCTAATGGTCAAATGAGATGACATTTAGAGTTATATAGTAATAAAAAAAATTAAAGTTGCTAATTTTAAGAAAAGAAATAAATTATTTGGGAAATTTATATTCCAAGATACTAGTGTGATTGAGCTTAAAATTTTTTTATCTTCAAATCAAGAATGAATAAAAATTCCTCATAACATACACAAAAAATCTTAAAAAATATTATATATTGAAAAATCAAAGTGGATGTTTTTTTGTAAAGAACTCATGAAAAACATTTTGATGATGTCTATTTCACCTCTAATAAACCTGATTTGTAATCACTATGAATAACCAATTTAAATAAACATAATTTTAATAAATTATAATTTTAATGTTAATAAAATACATATTAAATCTAAAATATGATAAATTGAAACAATATAATATACCAAAAAAATGATATAATGCTCACATGAATGGAGAATTAGAGTTTCGAAGTAATCTAACTAAATCAAAGAAAAACTTTTAGAGATTTGACAAATTGTGTGCTAAAATTACATTCAAAACAAGTTAAAATGTTTCGTTCTAATGACCTCGATTATATTAGAAATGAACTAAAACTTAATAATAAGCATGCACGAAGTTTAGAAAGTAAAGTATTTAAAAATAATAAAATCAACATTTAGATGGATAAAGCTCATTTAGATGATTCTAATAATATTTGTTTCGTCTCGATTGGACCAAGTTTGCAATCACTAAGAATTACCAAGCTAAACAAACATAGTTAATGAAAAATATTATTTTAATAATAAGTATGTGTATTACTAAGGTGGGATAAATTGAAACAATTTAAAGTAACCTTAATAAGGCATGTAAATGTCATATGAAAAGACATTTAAAGATACAAAATAATATGACCAAATTAGAGTAAAAAAATAAGTTCAAATCTAATTTTCTTATAAAACAAGCCAAAACTAAGCAAAAAAATATGATGAAATATTAAATTTGATAAATCCCATTAAGTCATGTTCGGTGATCTTTGTTTTGTCTTAATAAGTCCTTGTTTGGAATTGCTTCATATTTCCTAAGCAAACAAGCATAAATGATAATAAGTTATTATTTTAACAATAAGGAAATATATAATAATGCTAAACTGATACAACTTGAAGCCATATATTATAACTAATTCAAAGTGATGACGGGGCCACATGAGAAGAGAAATATAGTTTTTTAGTAATAATGAAATAAAGGTTAATAGAATAAAGTTGAGAAATAAATTATATAAGATACTTGAATTACAAGATATTAAGAAAAATTAGTGCAACATCCTTTATCATAAAATAATGTTTGAAATAAAATTTTTACTAAAATTGCTAAACATCATACAATAAATATTTTAAAATTTTTAAATCAAAATTTAATTTGATTAAACTCATCAAAATGGGTTTAACAACCTTTGTTTTGTCTACAATAAAAACGTTTGAATTAATATGACTTAGAGAAATAAATAAGCATAAATAATATTTATTTATTTTTTAAAATTAGGTATGTGTTAGAGCTTAAATAAGACAAATCTAATGAATGTAATATAAGAAAATTAATGAAAATTAATGGTCACATGATAGAAGAATTAGAGTTTAATAGCAACATATCAAAATCAATGATAAAAAAGGAAGAAATAACATATATTTTATAAAAAAGGTTGTATTCAAAGAAACTTCAATGTCTAAAGCATCATCCTCAATTTATAAATTTCATACAAATTGAAATGTGTCATAAGGTGTGTAAAAATAAAAAAAATAAAAATAATTGAAAAATATTTAAAAAATTAATTGTGATTATTTTATTAGGATAGGTTTGATAACCTTTATTTTCTTTCAATCATAATATTTAGAATACCTATGAATTATAGAAATAAATGAGCCTCAAAAAAAAATTTCTTTTAATGTCAAGCAAATATATGTTATAGCTGAAATGAGATGAATTAAACTGATGTAATCAAACTAATTCTAAGTTATGTAAAGGTCCCACATGTGAAAATTAATAGTTACATAGCTATAAAACTCAATTAATTTCAAAAATTTTGAAAAATGTGATAAATGTGTTTAGGGGAATTGAATGCCGAAATACTAAGTAGATCAAGCGCTATATTCTTGAGTTTAAAATTGGTACAAATTGAAATACCTTATAAAGCTTGCCAAAATACTTGAAAATAAATTTTTAAAAAAATGAAAATTAATATTTAATTAAAGTAATCAAATTAAGGTAAGTGTAATGATTTTTAGTTTGTCATGACAAAACCTTGGTTTGATTTATTACATATTATGAAGTATAATTGAATAATCATATTTTTTTAATTATCAAATTAATATGTATTAAACTTGTAAAAAAAAACTTTGAAGGAATATAATATAACCAAATAAAAAAAATTAGAACATCACATGAGAGAAGATTTCAGGTAACATAGGAATATAACCAAATAAACGTTAAAATTTTTGAGGAATAAGTTAAGTTATATGAGAAAGTTGCATTACAAGATATCAAGTAGATCGAAAGCAATATTCTCCATTATCAAATAAAGTACTTTTCAAAATATCTCAAAAAACTTATCAAAAGTCTACAAAATAAAATATTTATAAATTAACATTTAATTGAATAAAAGTCACCAAGATGAGTCCAATGACATTTATTTCACCTCGATCAAGCCTCCCTAGATTTAATGGAAAATTTCAAATTAGCATAAATAATTGTAAATTAATTTAGTAATATTTGGTAAGTAAATAGTAAAACTAAAATAAGTTGAATTGAAAGAATGTAATATTATAAAAAGAAAAAGATGTTAAAGTAATGTGTTCACACAATTAGTATTTCTTTATAATATAACAAAATAAAAATAAATTTTTTTAAGAAAAGAGATAAATTTTAAGAGAACATTGCATTCCAAGGTGCTAAAAGTAAAATATATTCATTGTTTTTAATTAATATAAGAAGTAGAATTAAATAAATAAAACTAACAAAAAGTTTTAAATTTAAAAATAAAATTATTTACTAATAGTCATGTCTTGCAAAGTAATATAAAACACAAAAAATAAAAACTGAATAATTAATTACATCTAGATGAGCATAATAATATTTGTTTGCCCTAACATGAACAACCTTTGGATTTATTATGAATTACTAAACTACATAGGTCTTAATTATGAAAAAATATTATTTAAAAATTTAGTAAATATAAATTAAGTTGAAATGAGGTTAACTGAATCTATGTCATATAACCAAGTAAATTGATGTAAACATAACATGTTAAAGGATTTAAATTTACAAAACAATATAACCTAATTAATGTGAAAAAGATTTAGGAATAGGATAATTGCTCTATAAAAGTTGTATTCAAAAATACTAAGGAGATCGGGCATAATATTCCTGATCATCAAATTGAACAAGAATCAAAATGTCTCATAAACCTTTTCAAAAGAAAAAAATAAAACATTTTAAATGTAAACATTAAACTTCTATTGATTGGGCTAGTTTAGATGAGTCTTATGATGTTTAGTTTTTCTTATTAATAATTGGTGGAATTATTGTAAATTGTCAAGTAAAATAAGATTAAATAATAACCAATTACTTTTTTAATATAAAGTAAATGAATATTAAAGTTGAAATAAGATAGATTAAGATAATATAATACAATGAAATCTTCATTCTCTAAATTTCTTAGAATCTAACTTTTCGATTAAATTAACCCTATCTTCTCAAAACATTTACATTAATTGAGTAAAACTATATTACTTTAGGTTTTCTCATTCAAAGTTTGCTATATATGTACTTAATATTAAATAAATAATTTATTTTCATTTTTTATTATTTATTTTCTTGGTTAAATATATTCTTAAATACATTTGATGAAGGAAAAACAAACATCGTTACATTCACATCAATGACATCTTCTAAATTAAATAAAGATTATTATAATTTTTTAATATTTTATTTGTATTATTTTTACATGCCTTATATGACATTTTTATTTGTACCTATATTAATTATGTAGAATGTTATAACAATATTCTTAGTATCTTACAATGCAACTTTCACAAAAACTTTTCTCAATATAAATTTTATTTATTTATTTATATTATATTTCTTGAGTTTGTCACATTTAATCTATAATATATTTTGAATTTATATTAACATGACAATTTATTAATTTTATTCCTTATTATATTTTTGAAACATAGAAATTCCAAATGAGGTCTAATGAAAAATAAAAAAAGTAACGAAGAGCACATTTCAATGAGTTATTTCAAATTATATGAACATATTTCTATTTTTAAATATTTAAAAGTTTTAACATGCTTTATAAGACATGATTCTTGATTAATTTCATGATCAAGGATGCTATGATTGAAATGCTTAGTATCTTAGATTATAATCACAAAATATTTATCAAATATTTTATTTTTATTTATTTTATAATTCTTCGTAATTCTAAATGAAGTCAAATATAGCGGAGACAAAAATCATTGGACCAACGGCAATGACTAGTGTCAAATTAAATATTAATATTTTTATTTTTAAATATCTTATTTTGCACAATTTTTGAAGGTTTAAGAGAGTTTTTCATTCATACTTATTTTGATAATCTAGAATATTAAACTCTATCTCCTTTGTGTCCTAAAATATTACGTTCATATACCATTTATCACATTTCAATTTTTTGTCTAGTTTGATTATACTACTATATAAAACTAAATCTTGATTTGTTTGGCCTATACATGGCTTTATTTTGTTTTACTAAATTGCTTAAATTTACCTCATTTTACATTTACATAAATTTACATAATTTTAAATAATAAACTATTATATTTAATGCATATTTAAATTGGTAATTCACAATAATTTTAAGTTAAGTCTGATTGAGATGTGAAAAATGCGAATAGACTCAACTTTTTACCAAATCAATTAATTATTTAAAATATATTTTTAAAATTTTTTCTAGGGTTTTGGCATACTGTTCTAATGTTTAAATTCATTAATGACTTGATGATAACAAATATTATACTTGATGTTCTTGGTGTCTTGGAATGGAACATTTCCATTCAATTTATCTCAATTTTTAAAATATTTATCTTTGATTTTGTTATATTAGTACATGACTCTAATTCTCCACACATATGACATTTTTGTTGATTTGATTTTTTTATATTTCAAGACATCGACTTATCCCATTTTAGCGTTAACAAATCTTTTCATAGTATTACTATGCATATTTAGTTTGACAACTCTAATTAATTTTAAACCAGGCCTAATTGAGATGAATCAACTGTCATTGAACTCAACAAGAAGATCATTATATAATAAAATAGGTACATGTCAGAAATAAAATTCATAGAATTACTAAGACTTTTAGAAATAAATAACCATAAATAAAATTTAGTTATTTTTAAAATTAGGTACGTGTTAGAGTTTAAGTGAGTCAAATCAAAGTAATGTAACATAACAAAATCAATGCCAAGTAATGGTCACATTGTAGAATTAGAGTTTAATAGCTAAATGTCCAAATCATTACAAAAAAATGGAAGAAATAAGATAATTTTAATAGGAAAGTTGGATTTAAAGAAACTTTAAGGTCTACATCTTCATCCTCAATCTATAAAACATACGAATTAAAATGTGTCAAAGGAGTGCCAATATAAAAAGTAAAAAGTAATTGAAAAATATGAAAAAAATTAATTTCAATGATTTTATTAGGAGAAGTTTGATGACATTTATTTTTCTCAATAATACTGTTTAGAACAACTATTAATTACAAAAATAAATGGGCCTAAATAATAAAATAATTTCTTTTAATGTCAAGCAAATATATATTAAAGCTGAAATGAGATTACTTAAAGTGATGTAATCTAACAAAGTCTATGTGATGTAAAGGTCACAAATGTGAAAATTAAGAGTCACATAGCTATAAAATCAATTAATTTAAAAACTTTGAAGAAATGTGATAGCTTTTATAGAAGAAATGAATCAAAAATACTAAGAAGATCGAGCACTATATCATTGAACTTTAAATTTGGTACAAATTGAAATGACTTATAAAGCTTGCCAAAATCATTGAAAATAAAATGTTTAAAAAAATAAAATTAATATTTAATTAGAATAATCTCATTAAGATGAGTACAATGATGTTTATTTTGTTTTGATTGAACCTCAATTGGAATTACAGCATATTATCAACTATAATTGAATAATAATATTTTTTAGTATCGAATTAAATGCATTAAACTTGCAGAGAAAACTTTGGAACAATATAATATTAGCAAATTAGAGAAACGTAAACATCACATAGAGAAGATTTAGCGTGGCATAGGATTATAACCAAATAAAAGTTAAAATTTTTGAAAAATATGCTAAATTATATGAGAGAGTTGCATTACAAGCTATCAGCAGATGAAGCGATATATTTTCCATTGTCAAATAAAGTACACATAAAAATATCTCACAATACTTGTCAAAACTCTACAAAATAATATTTTCAAAAATTTTAATCCTTAAAAATTAACATTTAATAGGATATAGATCATTAAATAAGATGAATTGAACCAATTTAAAAAACACAAACAATAGTAAAATAATTTACTAATATTTGGTATGTATATAGTAAAATTAAATAAGATGAATTGAAACAATGTAATATTATAAAAAGGAAAAGATGTTAAATTCATTTGTAAGGACAATCGGTATTTCTTTGTAATATTAAAAAACCAAAATGAAACTCTTTAGGAAAAGAGATAAATTGCATGAGAACATTGCAATCTAAGGTGCTAAAAGTAAAAAATATTCATTTCTTTGAATTACTAAAAATTGAACAATTAAATTACTAAAAATAAAAAGTTATTATTTTAAAGTTAAAACTAATTACAAATAGAAATATCTTGCAAAGAAAGATAAAACAAAGGAAATAAAGTAGTGAAATTAAAAATTGAATATTTAATTAGATAAAGCTCATTTAACCGACCTTAATGATATTGTTCAGTCTAACTAGAACTACCTTTAGGTTTATTTTGAATTACAAAACTAAATAAGTCTTAATTATTAAAAAATATTATTTAAAAATTTAGTAAATATATATTAAGTTGAAATGAGGTTGATTACAACAACGTAATATAACCAAATAAATTGATGCAAACATAAAATGTAAGAGGATTTAAAGTTACATAATAATATAACCTAACTAATATGAAAAAGATTTAAAATAAGATAACCCTTTTAGAAAAGTTGCATTCAAAAATACTAAGGAGGTCGAGTGTAACTTTCTTGATCAACAAATTAAGCAAGAATTGAAATGTCTCATAAATCCTTTCGAAAGAAAAAAATAAAACATTTTTAGTGTAAACATTAAACTTTTATTGATTGGCCTCATTGAGATCAGTCTGATGATGTTTATTTTGTATTAATATTGACTCATTGAATTATTGTAAATTACCAAGTTAAATAAGATTTAATAATAGCCAACTATTTTTTAACATAATGTAAATGTGTATTAAAGTTTATATAAGATAGATTAAGATAATGTAATACAACAAAATCTTTATATCCTAGATATCTTAGAATGTAACTTCTCCATTAAATTAATCTCATTACTTCAAAAATTTCACTTTAATTGAGTTAAACTACATTATTTCAAGTTTTCTCATTTAAAGTTAGTCATATAAATATTAATATTAAAAAATAATTTTTTTTATTTTTCTTTATTTACTTTTTTAGTTAACTATAATTGTTAATGACGTTTGATCATGATGAAACAAACATCATTAGATTCCCATCAACGTTTACTAAATTAAACATAGATTATTATAGTTTTTAAATAGTTTATTTGTATCAATTTTACATACCTTGACATTTTTAATTGTACCTATATTAATGATATGGAATGTTATACTTATATTCTTAGAATCTTGAAAAACAATTTTCACATACAATTTATCTTAAAATCCAAATTTTTTTATTAGTTTATATTATATTTCTTTCTCTCATTTAATCTATAATATATATTTATTTTATATTAAAATGATAATTTATTATTTTTTCTGTCTTAGTATATTTGTGATTCGTAGAATTACAAATGAGGTTTGATGGAGATTGAAAAACTTCAACGAGTTCATTTCAATGAGTTATTTCAAATTATATAAATTTTTTTTTATCTATAAATATTTAATAATTTTGGCTTGCTTCATAAGGCATTCGATTCATAACTAATGTGAGAATCAAAGATACCATGCTAGAAATACTTAGAATCTTAGATTATAATCACATACAATTTGTCAAATATTTTATTCTTATTTAATTTTAAATCATAATAATTCTGAACAAAGTCAAATATAAGTGAGACAAACATCATTGACCTATAGTCATTACGAGTATCAAATTAAATATTAATATTTTATTTTTATATATTTTATTTTGCATGCTTTTTGCATGTTTATTAGATATTTTCATTCATACATTTTTTACAATCTAAAAATGTTAAATTCTCTCTCCTTAGTGTCCTAAAACAAAACATTCATATACCATTTATCACTTTTCTTCAATTTTTTACTCATTTTGTCATATTACTATATAAAACGTAATCTTCATTTGTTTGGCTTATACAAGGCTTTATTTTGTTTTATCAAATTTCTTAAATTTATCTAATTTCATATTTAACATAAATTTACTTAATATTTAAATATGAAATTGTTATATTTTATGCATATTTAAATTGGTAATTCACTGTCATTTGAAATGAAGTCTAATTGAGACGTGATAAATGTCGTTAGGCTCAACTATTTATCCAATTAAGTAATTTTTTACTATATATTTTTTAATTTTTGTCTAGGTTTTTTTACCCACTTTTCAAATATTTAAATTCATAATTGAATTGATGATAACAGATGTTACACTTGAACTTCTTGGTGTCTTGGAATGGAAGTTTTCCATACAATTTATCTCGTTTTTTAAAATGTTTTTCTTTGATCTAGTCATATTAATACATGACTCCAATTTGCCACTCATATGACATTTTTTATGATTTGATTTTCTTATATTTCAAGACATCAACTTATCCCATTTTGGCTTTAACAAATCTTTTCAAAACATTAATATGCATATTTAATTTGTCCAGCCCAAAAAATTTTGAACCATTTATGATCGAAATGAGTCAAATGTCATTGAACTCGACTAGAGGATCTTTATCTAATTAATTATATGATTTGGTTTTTTTCATTGTTTACAAAAAATTTTAATTCATATCTGATTTGTCATTTAAAAATATGAAACTCTTTATATTTAAAATGTTGGAGACTAACTTTTCTTCTAATTTTGCACTTTTTTTAAAATGGTTTGCTTTGATGTCATTAAAATACTATATAATTCTAAGCTCCTCTTGTGTGACATTTATATTTATTTAGTTTGGCTATGTGTCATTCATTTGGTTTATCTTATTTTACTTTAATATATATTTTCTCAACACTAAAAACTTATTTTATTGCCTTGCTTGTTCATTTTTTTGGTAACTAAATGTAATTTCAAATAACATATGATATAGATGAAATAAACATCATCATAGTCATCTTAACATGTTTTATTGATGTAAATAATCATTTTTAAATTTTTAAATATTTTATTCTTAAAGGTTTTGTTTACTATTTGAAGCATTTCCATTCATACTTTATTTTTTGATTGAAAATGTTCACTTGGCATCATGATTATCTTGGAATGAAATTTGATTAAATAATATGGAACTCTAAATCTTCTATTGTTTTACATTTATGCTTGTTTGATTTTGTTGTATTTTATTATATCAAATTATTTCATTTTAGTTTTAATATAACTTTGAATAGGATTAAAATAATAATTTTGTATTATTTAATTCTTATTTGACCTTGTAATTTGTAGAAATTTCATGGAAGGTCTCATCATGATACAAACAATATCATTAGAATTGACTCTACAAGCTCTATCTAATAAAAAATTCTATTTTAATTTTTTAATTTGTCTATAGTTTTTGCATGTCTTACAAGTCATTAGATTCATGCATGATTAAATTATTGAGAATGCTACACTTGATTTACTTAGTGTCTCGAAATTTGAATTTCCCATGCAATTTATCTTATTTTGTCAAATTGTTTGTTTTCATTTCTTTTATTATTATGAAACTCTAATTCACATATCATGTGACCTTAACATCTTTTTGATTTGTTTATGTTACATTTCTTACTTTCATGTAATTTTGGACTTATTTCTTTTTTACTTGTAATTAAAATAAGAATTCATTGTAGTAATTACTTATTTAATTTGGTAAGTCATAGTATCGCAAACTTGGTATGATAAAGTTGGAACAAAGGTCATTAGACTTGTCACTATGAACTCTATTAAATGAAATATTTTTTATTATTTGAAAGACATTAATTTTTAAGGTTTTGTTAAGGCTTAGTAGGTATTTTATTCCTTGCTTGATTTAATAATTGATAAAGTGAGACTCTACCTCGATAATGCCTTGAAATGTAACTTTTCTTATACAATTTATTTAATTTCAAAATTTTTTCTAGCATGGTTATATCATATTTCTTATGTTTATCTCACTTTAGCTTCTATATATATACTCAACTAAAAATAAAAAAGCTTTACTATTATTTATACCTTTAGATTGATAATTCATTACAATTTTACATGAGGTCCATTGGAGATGGCAAAACTATCATGATAATCATCTCCAATAGATTTAGAAAATTAAATATTAATTTTTTATTTTGAATATTTTATCTTGAAAGACTTTTGCATAATATGCAAAACATTTAAACTCATATGGGATTTCACTATTGAAGATATTACACTCTATCTCTATTGTATATTGGAATGCAACTATCACATTTAACATATCCAATTTCTTAAACTTTTCACTTTGATTTAGCTATACTAATATGTAACTCTATGTATCCTATTGTGTGATATTTAGTGATGTGTTAATTGATTATATTACCTTGCATCAATCTATCTCATTTCATCATTAATAAATATTTTTATAATATTAAACTAATAATTTATAATTGCCTATTCTTATTTCTTTCGGTAATTCTCTGTTATTTCAAATATGGCATGATTGAGATGGAAAATTGTTTTTTGACTCATTTAAATGAAATAAATCCATTTATTTTTATATTTTTAAATATTTTATTTTGTGAAATATTGGCATAATTGTAATATATTTTTATTTTCAAATGATTTATTGGTTAAGGATGTTACAGTTGATTTTTTCTCTATGATTATGTTATATTACTATGAAATTCTAATTATTATCTCACATCACCTTCAAATCACATTAATTTTGTTATACATATACATATATATATATATATATACACTTATTTTTAAAATAATATTTTGTTGTTATTATTTATTATTTAATTTAGTATTTCATAGTCACTCTAAAATAATTCCATTTGAGTTGTAATAGATGCCATCCGAATCATCTAGAAAGTCTCTATCAAATTAAAAATACATTTTTATATTTTCAAAGATTATACTCTTTATCTTTTTTTATCATACTTTATGAGATGTTTTAATTTCTACCTTATTTGATGATTAAGGGGTTAATCATAATCTCTTTAGTTTCTTGCAATGCAACTTATCTACACAATTTAGTTCATTCTTGAAATATTTCTCTTTCACTAAGTCTTATTGTTATGAAACACTAACATGGAACTCATTTCTCATTTATATTATTTTTTTTTGTTAAATTTCATTCTTACAATTGATCTGAATTTATCTTTATTATATATATAAATAAAATTTAAAAAACTTTAGTATTTTCAAGCTTATTTTCATTGATCATTCACAATTATTGCAAATGATATTCGATCAAAATTAAACAAATGTCACCCAAAATGACTTGATAAAACATATCTTATTAAATATTCATTTTTTCATTTTTTTTAAATATTTTATTTTAAAGGGTTTTGTGACAATTTTTGTAAAATTTTGATTCATTCATGATTTGTTGATTAGTGATTTTACACTCAATTTCATTAGTGTCTTGGAATGCAAGGGTTTCAATTAATTTGTCTCTTTTCTACAAATATTTTTAGAATTTCTTATACTACCATGAAAATCTTATTCTCTTATTATGTGACCTTTAGATTTTTTTTCATTTGTTCATATTAAATTTCTTAATTTGAACTCATTTAGGCATTAATATATATTTGTTTAAAATTAAAATAATATTTTTTAATTCTTCTTGCTTATTTCTGTTGCAATCTGTAATAATGCCTGATAAGCCCAATCTAGACTAGGTAAACATCATTGGAGTCATCTGTGTGACCTTTACCCAATTAAATGTTTATTTATCCAATCACTTTATTTTCTAAGGTTTTTTCTTGTCATATGGCACATTTGATTTGTACCTGATTTGATGGTTGCGGGTGTTACATTTGTCCTTATTAGTATATTTGAATGTAACTTTTTCGGAGAAGTTGCCTAATTTCTTCTAAGTTTTTGCTTTGATTTTGTTTCATTAAAATGTAACTCAAAATCTTTGAAGTGTAATTTGTGTCAATTTACTATCACCATATTATATTGATTTAATTTATGTCATTTTAGCTTTAATATATATTTACTTAACATTAAAATAATAATTTATTCCTATTTGTGCTTATTTTTATTGTTAATTCACAAAAAATTTAAATAGTGCCAAATATAAACGAAGCAAACTTTGTTGGAAATATTTTGACAAGCTCTATAAAATAAAATATACTTTTTTGTATGTTTAAATATTTTTTATAAGGTTTCTGCTTGCTTTCCTAGACTTTTTATTTTTACCAAAATTGATAGTAATGGAAGTTACATTTGGTCTTCCAAGTATCTTGGGCTTTATTTTTCATATAAAACATTTATCATTTCTTCTAATTTTTTTCTTTCATTTTGTTATATAATAATAAAAATTGACTTCTCCTCTCGTGTCACATTAACATCCTTCTGATTATGTTATACACATAATTTATCCTATTTTTTTCAAATTGTTTTATTTGATTTGGCAATATTATGTTGCTTAAATTTATCTCATTTTAGATTTAATTTATTTGTCATTAATATTAAAAAATAATTACCAAGTTAGTTAAATTTATCTCATTTTGGTAATTAATATGTAATTTGAAATCTCATCTCATTGACCTCTACATCACTTCGATTTTGTTATGTAACATTCCTAAAATTCATCTAAATTCAAATTTATTATATATTCTTCGAATATTAAAAATTATTTGGTTACTTTGGTAATTCTCTTTAACTTTAAACAAGGCCGAATGAAGATGGATAAAAAATTGTTGGACTCATCTTGATTAATCATGACATTTCCAAACATGGCCTGATCGAGATTAAACAAACTTCTTTTAGCTCATCTTAATGAGTTCTATCTAACTCAATATTAATTTTATTAATTACCAAGTTCATTAAGGTTTTCTATTCTTTGTAAGAAATTTAATTTTTACCCATTTGAGGATTAATGATGTTGTACTTAATCTCTTAGTGTCTTCGAATACAACATTCACACTTAATTTATCTCATTTATTAAAAATTTCTCCTTTGATTTGACTATATTAAATAACTTCAATTTATGCATTTTTAGTCTTATCGTATATTTAGTTAATATAAAAAAAATTGTTATCATGCTTATTTATTTTCATACATTATGGCAAATCGAAACAAAATTCAATTGTGACAAAAAAACATCATTGGACTTGTCTCAAAAACCTTTATCTAATTAAATATTTATTTTTTTACTTTAAAATTTTTTATGGAATTCGCATATTCTCCAATGCATTTAACTCAATTAGAATTGTATGATTGAGACTGTTATACTGTATCTCCTTAGTATCATTGATTCCAACATTTCTATACAAATTATCTCATTTATTCAATTTTCTTGTTATGATCTGTTTATACCATTACCTAACTCTAAATCTCGTATGATTTGACCTTTAAATTATATTATTTTGTTTTATTGCATTACTTTAATTTAATTCATTTGAACATAAATATATATTTTAGTTAATATCAAAAAAATGTACTTTTTGTGATTGTTTATTTTGATGTTTTACAAACATTTCAAAATAAGGTCTTATAAAGACAAAAAAATGTCAGTCTCACTTGATAAAATAAACCAAATTGAATGTTTACAATTTTATATTCATTAAAATATTATTTCCAAAAAGTTTTTCAAGGGTTATGTGACATTTCAATTCGAGCTTCATTTGGTAATCAAAAAATTTCCACAAAAGCTAACTGATATCTCAGCATGCAACTCTTTTGTAGAATTTTTACATTTATTCAAAATTTACTTTTTGGCTTGATTATATTAATATGAAGCTCTAATTCTCAACTCTTGCGTCCTTTTGATCCATTTGACTTTGTTACATTATATTATATCAATTTATATTAATCTAGCTTTAATATTTGTTTGAATAATTTTTAACTCTTATTTAGTTTTGTGATTCATAGTAATTCTGAAAAAAGTTTGATTAAGATCAAATAGATGTCGTTTGACCCCATTTGCTGAGTTCTATCTAATAAAATATTTATTCTTATATTTTTAAAACCTTTTATGATTTTAGCATGTTTTATTAGACATTTAATTCGATCCTGATTATATGACAAAGAATGCGACACTATATCTCCTTAGCAACTTGGACTAGAACTTTTGAAAATAGTTTCTCATTTTTCAAAAATGTTAGATTTTTCTATATTAGCATGAAACACTAATTCTCATATCAATGTAAACATAATTTTTCTTTTGCTTTTTTATGTCACATTTCTTGTTTATCTCATTTCAAAAATATTATATGTTTTCCTATTATTAAAAAAATAAATTTCTTATTATTTATCCTTATTTAATTTAGTAATTCATAACAATTCTAAACCATATCTCATCGAGATTGAACAAAAGTTATCAATCTCTTTGTAACGAGCTCTATCAAACTAATATTCTTTTTTATATTTTATTGAATGTTTCATGCTCGATCTCTTGAGTGTCTTAGAATGTTCATTTTTTAAAATAATATATTTTATTTTTAAAATGTTTTACTTTGATTTCAATATATTAATATGGAACTTTAAATCTTCTATTTTAAAACATTTACATCGATTAATTTTTGTATATTACATAGCATTAAATTATCCCATTTCATGATTAATCTATATTACATAACATTAAGCTAAACATTTATTACTTTTAAGAACATAATTGCATTGCTAATTCACATTAATTCCAAATGAGGATTAATAAAGACAAAACAAATATACAAAATTATGTGATCGATAACTTTACCCACGATCTTCGTAGTATCTTACAATGTTATTTTCTCACATAATTTATGTCTTTTCTACATATTTTGTTTTCTTTGATTTATTTATATTATTATTAAACTCTAGTTTTTATATAATTTCACCTAAACATCACTTTGAATTGTTAATATTACACTTCTTACACTCACCTTATTCTAGATTTAATAAATATTTCTTTACATTAAAATAATAATATATTACTTTTTTTCTTGTATAATTTTTTAATTTCATGTAATACTAAACAAGGTTTGATTGACGTGATAAAAAGTCATTGGATATATCACAATGAGATATATCAAATTTAATGTTTATTTAAAGATTTTAAAGATTTTATTTTTTAAATATTTTGGCATACATTAAAAGGTATTTAATTCGCACATGATTTGATGATTGATAATATTACACATTATTTTAATAATACTATTATTATTTAGCACATTTAACCATTAATTTAAATTTAATTAATACTAAGAATTATATTATTATTGGCTTTGCTTTTTAGACTAGTACTTCATACTCATCTCAATGAGTTATACTAAGTAAATACTCATTTGATATATTTAGATATTTTATTTTCTAATATTTGAAAGTCATTTAAGAGATACTTTGATCAATTATTAAACTATTTTAGACATATATTATAGTTTTTCCCCTTATTATTTTCGGATGCAAGTTTTCATTTATCATATTTTTGCTAACCTTTTGCTTTGACTTTGACAAATTGTTAGGAAATCTTAAATCTCATCTTTTATGACTTTTACATTACTTAAATTTGGTTATATCATATTCCTTCCATTTATCCCATTTTTACTTAAATATATATTCTTTTAGTATTAAAATAATATTTTATTATTATGTCATCTCGTTTACTCTAGTAATTCTTAGTAATTTTAAATAAGGACCAATGGAGATGAGGCAAAAACATTGGAATTGTCTCAATGAGATTTATCAAATTAAACATTCATTTTGACATATTCAAAAAACATATTTTCTTTGGTATTGGTACATTTTATAAGATCTTTTGACAAGTGATTGATTTTACTATTAAAATATTGCACCTTATCTCCATTATATTTTGGAATGCAAATTTTTATGCAATTATATAATTGTTTTTAATTTTTCAAGTTGATATGGTTATATTAATTTTGATATATCACCAATTTATCTTATTTCAACTTTAATGCTTGTTTACATATCATTAAAATAATAATTTATTATTATTTGTTCGGATTTCTTTTGTTAATTCGTCGTAATTCAAGATAAGATTTGATCAAGATGAAATAAAAATATTTAGACTCATTTAGATAAGCTCTATGTAATATAATTTTAATTTTTATGTTTTTAAAATCATTTGGGGCTTTTGTATGCCTTAGAAAATATTCCATTCATACCTCAGTTGATAATTGAGGATACCCTTTATCTACTTAGTATCGTACATATAAAACATTCTTAAAATCTTATTAGTATATTGGAATATAAGTTTCTCATGCAATTTATACTATCTCTTCAAATATTTCACTTTGATTTGGTTATGATACTAAGGGACTTTAAATCCTCCCTTATGTAATTTTTACATTACTTTGATTATGTCATATTACATTACATAAATTTACCTTATTTGACCATTATTTTATGCTTACTTCAAATTAAAAGAACTTTCTTATTAATTATTCTTATTTATTTTGGTGATTGACAATAATTTTGAAGGCAATCGGATCATTGCTAACTTATGTCAATAGTCTAGTCTTGATAAGCTCTATCTAATTAAATAAAAATATGACAGTAGAGGATTGTATAGTCTATCTCTTAAGTATCTTGGAATGTTGCTTTTCTTGTACAATTAAACACATTTCTTCAAATTTTTTACTCTGATTTTGTTATAATATTACGTAACACTAAATCTCCACTCATTTGATAATTACATCATTTTGATTTTTTTATATTACACAACTTCAATTTATCAAATTTTTGTTTTCAAATATGCTCACATAGTATTAAAATAATAATTTGTTTTTTTTTATACATATTTACCTTTGTAATTTATAAATCATTCAAAACAATATTAGATTGAGATAAAACAAATGTAGTTAAATTCATCCCAATGAGAAAAAAGCCATTATATATTTTTTTCATACTTTTTAAAATTTTATTCTATATCGTTTCTCAATATTTATGAGAAATTTGTATTTCTAACTTATTTTGTGATCATGGACCATACACTAGATCTCATCATTAATTTGGAATCTAATCCATCCAAATTTATCCCATTTCTCCAACTATTTCTCCTTGGTTTACATACATTAATATTTTACTCTAAGACTTCTCCCACATGGCTTATATATCACTTTCATTTGACTAAATCATCTGGCTTCACTTTACCTCAAATCATCTTTAATAAATATTTTATTATATTTAAAAACATTACTATTTATACTTATTTACTTTGGTAATACTTATTAATTCTAAAAAAAATATAATCAACACCAAACAAAAGTAATCGGACTCCTCACGATTATATTTATCCTATTAAATACATTATTTTTAAGTGCTTTGATATGCTTTAAGAGATTTTTGTATACCTCTTTCACGATCAATGATGTTACACTAAATCTTGTTAGTATCTTGAAATGCAACTTTCTCGTAAAATTAAACTTATTTCTTTAATTTTTTTCATAATTTTGGTTGTAATACTCTACGACTCCATGTCAACATCATGTGAGCTTTACATAGCTATGATTTCGATGTTATGTTGCTTAAATTTATTAGATTTTAGATATAATATATATTTATTAAATACTAAAATATTAATTGATTACTATTTATTCCCATTTACTTTCAAAATTTGCAGTAGTTTCTAATGAGCAACATTAAAAAAAATTATTTGACTCATCTCGTTAAGATCTATCCAATTAAATATTCATTTTTACCTTTTTCAGTGCTCCATTTTCTTAGTACTTTTAGTTTATCAGACATTTTAATTTGTCCTAAATTTTATGATTGTGCATGTTTCATTTGTTCTACATGTTCTCTTTGAATATAACTTTCTCATATAATTTGTGTAATTTCTTCAAAGTTTTCCATCTGAATATTAATTATAATTCATGAAAAATTATGATGCAATTAATTTTCATGATATTAAAAAATAATATTTATTATTATAAGAACAGTAATAATTCCTAAGATTTGTAAAATGCATTTTTTTATTAAAAAGTTTTAATTAGTAATATTCTTCTTATTCTTATTCTTCTACTTTTTATTGTTCTTTTTCTTCTTTCACCACCTTTTTTATTACTAACCATCTTGTTCCTCAAATTCTTTTTTTTCAACTTGTTGTTTGTACTTTTTTCTTTTTCTTCATCTTATTTTTCTTTGCATTATTTTTTCCTTTATTCTTTCACTGCTTATTCAGCTATTATCATCATCTTTCTTATTCTAGTTCTCTTGCAATTCTTTCACATGTTCTAGTTTGAAAAAGGTAAACCTTTAGAAGTATTCAAAGCATTTTGCATATTGATTACTTCAAGTATTTTGCAAATTTGTATACTTGAGTGCTTTGTGCTTAAAATAAAGAAAAAATATTTTAGTAGCAAAATATGTTGAGTATTTCTCTTTTTTCAAAAAAAGTTTCACTAAAGAATTTGATTAAACTGTTATAAAATTAAATCTAAAATCAAGGGCGTCATAATACTAAATCCTCAAATGAATAGTCTATATAAATTGGCTAATTCATAACGATATTAATTTCTCCAAGAAGTTTCCGTTTAATTGGTTCTAAATATATGAAATTGTTATTCCAAGAATTCTTTGAAATCTCTCAAAAATTTTTTCTATTCTCTCTAAATTCTTCTTAAGTCCTTCATAGACCCTTTGCACATTTTAAATAGAAGTTGCGATATGATGTTCAATTACAAATTCAAATATTTTAAATACAAAAAGGAAAATGAAAACATTCATGTAAGCCAGGTCTACATTGCATCCATTCGAAGGTTGAATTTGGGTACACCCAGGCTTGCCTCACATGCCTGCTTGCATGAGCATCGACTTAAGTTTCTCTTAGCATCTCTTCCATCCCATCTCAATTTTCCAATGTTGCAAATGGTGCTCAACCAGCAACAGTGTGCACTCTAGCATTACAACAACAATCCACTATTTATTACCTTGTTCATGGCCCTACTATTTTGTGCTCTATCATTAATTTTTTTATATTGTTTCCTTCTTTCACTTTCATCATCTAATTTGGATTCAATGTGCCT